>VZTB01011712.1:72741-106723 GCA_013397245.1 Thryothorus ludovicianus | reverse complement strand
CCCCCCATTTTTCCCTGCTGACCACCCCCAGTAGCACCTCTGCTCATCCATCCCATTCTGTCACTTACTCCTTACAATGCTGTAAATAAAGTCAGGTTTTCAGTCAGTTCCAGGACCACTTCACCCCAGCTGCAGTCAAATCCTGTTGATTTATACTGTCATAAAGCATATATGATTAAATGCTTTGGGAAAGCAGATGTTTCCCATAAATTTAGCATCACAGGTATTATTTTCAGAGCTGTCCTATGACTGAAAACTTCAAATTGAAAGAGAAGTTTTCCCTTCTCATAAAAATTCCTTTATTCAAAGGGATGTGAGTCCCAGGCCAGATCAGCAAAACCCTCCAGGGATGGACACTTCACCACTGCCCTGGGCAGCTGTGCCAGGGCTGGACAGAGCTTTTTGGGAAGGAATTGTTCCTAATACCCAATCTAAACCTCCCCTGGTGGAATCTGAGGTGATTCCTCTTGCTCTGTCACTTGTTATTTGGGAGAAGATCCTGACCCTCCCCGGCTGTCCCCTCCTGTCAGGAGTTGTGCAGATCCAGAAGAGCCCCCCTGATCCTCCTTTGCTCCAGGCTGAGCCCCTTCCCCAGCTCCCTCAGCAGTTTCTCACAAGAGATCCTTAGGGAAGGGGCAGAACTTCCACTGTGTGTAAATATTTTGTGATCTGTGTAAAACATGTCTCTGGCCTGGAATAACCTGGGAAAGTAACCTGGGAAAAGAGGAGAAGAAAAACCAAACAAAATGCTGTGGCATCAAGGCAGACTGAGATGGTACTTGAATTTCAAAGAGCTGAGATTTTTTTCTGGGATAATTTCTGATCCTAATTTGAAAGGGATTGTGACTGTATAAGCACTTGTGGTGTAAAAGTGAGGACATTTTGGATATGATGGAGAAGAATTTTAAATGTGAGGTTGCTGGGCAGTCACCCCCTATCCACCAGACTGTTAACACACTTGAGGGTTTGAATTTGTATTTCACCTCCCATGGAAATAAAATTTTAAAAGGCAAATATTTCCAGTCCATCACTACAGAACAGAACCAATTATTTTTGAGATTTAAAAAATTATATTTGAGAAAGCGGAGTGTCTGCTCCAGTCTAACAAAGTACAATGAGAGATCCTGTCTGAGAGCTGAGATGGATATCTCAGCTAGGATCCCCTTGGATTCAGTGGGAATCTGAGCCAGCTGGAGGGTTCCTGTTGCAGCCTTTGTTTCATCCCTGTCCCTGGAGTAGCTGGAAATGGACACAAACTCCTCTCCCCCACGACTGGATGGCGCCTGTGAATGTGCAGTGGAAAGCAAAGAAAGAAAAGCAGGGGAGGCAGACAGAGAACAATGCACATGACTGAGGGGGAGCTTTGCTTTGCTGATACCAAGGCTGCTGGGTCAGAACGACATCAATAAATATCTTGTGTAGAAAAAGGGTGAAATAAACGATTGAAGGAGAACCTGAGCTGTCAGCTGCCACTTCCATGTGTGTGTTGATATCAGTCAAACTCTGTGCAGACAAATGCTGGGGAAAACTCATGAATCTCACTTATCCTACTCTCTTTGTGCGCCTGAAAAGCTGAAGTTGCTGTTGGTGACACCTGGAAATTGAAAATCTGCACTTCATGTGTCATAGAAACATGGAATGGCAGAAGAGTCTGGGATGAAAGGGAACTGAAAAATCATCTCATTCCAACCCCCTGCCATAGACAAGAACACCTCCCACTAGACCAGGTTTGGTTTTTTCTTCACAACACCTTTCACTGAAAAAAATACAGCTATTTTATGTTTATATATGGAATTATCATTATCCTTTATTTCTTTCTATTGGGAATCACAGGACATGCAGCAGGATCAGATATTCTCTGTTGTCCAAAGAAGCTGGGGCTGCCCCTGGATCCCTGGCAGTGTCCAAGGCCAGGTTGGACAGGGCTTGGAGCAACCTGGGATAGTGAAAGATGTCCCTGCCCATGACAGGGAGTTGGACTAGATGGTCTTGAATGTCCTTTTGAACCCAAACTATTCTATGATTCCACAATGATTCTATGATATTCCACCTGCCTTCTCTCCCACCAAATGATGGCTAATTTCCTCCAGATAACCCATTACCGACCACATTGACATTTCAAGTTAATGATGCTCTCTGGGTGGATAAGGGGCCCTCCCAGCAGCTTTCCCAGTGGTCAGGCAGGGAGGTACAGCTCTTTGTGCCCTTGTTTTTGTGCCCCCGGGCCATTGTTCAGGTTTAGCCGTGTGCAGAGGTCAGGCTGCACCCGTTGCCTTCCCCTGCCAAGGCTCCCTGGACACCCACAGCTGTTCCCACTGCCCTATAAATGCCAGAGTGATCCCTCCTCCCCTGCTCGAAGGTTCTGGAATTGTGGCCCTGATGAGACTTTCCACCATGAAGCTTTTCTCCTGCCTCCTGGCTCTCCTGCTTTCCCTGCTCCAGGCTGTTCCAGGTAAGGGGCAAGCCCCACACTGGGGTTTGCCTGTGCAGGAGGTGCAGCTCGCTCGTGTGGTGGTGCAGAACATTCTCCTCATCTCCTTTCCTTAGAGCAGATCCTTATTTCTCAGTCTAGAAGCAGAATTGAAAAATCAACCTATGGTTTCACACCAGAACCTCCCCACAGAAGCCTCTGCCAGGTGTTGGCTCTTATGACTCCTTGAAGTCTCTTTATGCCACTTTCTGGCACTATTGGATGGTGACACCATGGAAATTCCTTCCTCTTCTAAGCCCAGATTTAAAAATTGTCCCCTCTGTGTATGGTAGAATAGAGCAGAGGTGTTCCCTGGTATTACTCAGGTCCAGCTGCACCACTGACTTCAGCTCCATGAATATTCTGGTTCCCCTTCCTCAGCCCTTCTGCTGCACTGACTCATTTTATGATTGTGTTTTTATCCTACCTGTTCTTCAGGACTAATGAAACTCCTCACCTTGGAGAAAGGCTCCCAGAAAAAGGTTTCCAGAGAAAGCAGGAACTGGGCAAAGTACTTTTAATTGAGCCAGATCCTGCTTTTGGGGGTTTTGAAAAGTCCTAATTTTACCTTCAGGGCATGTGATGACCATGCTGTCCCTCGCATGTCCCTGCAGCACTCCCAGAACTCGCAGTCCCAGAACTCAGAAACATCCAAGACTGGGCTGTCCATTCCCATTATAGCAAGAATGGCCAGGATATGTTCAGAAAATTGCCATCAGAAAATTGTTCAGAAAATGCTTCACTCTGATTGTAAAAAACCTTCCTTGGAACGCTCTGAGGTCCCAAGAGTTCATCAAAACTTCTGGGCTTAGGGGGTGTTTGTGTCAGATCCCTAACTGGGGTCTGTGGGGTTCCAGCAGGAGGAAGACCATGAGATGGAGTGATCCTGCAGCACAACTGGGAATCCCATTCTCCCTGTAGGTCTCGGCTTGCCCAGGGACACCTTGCATTGTTTGGAATACCACGGCTACTGCTTCCACCTGAAATCCTGCCCAGAGCCTTTTGCTGCCTTCGGAACTTGCTACCGGCGCCGCAGGACCTGCTGCGTTGGTACGTGTGGGAACCCCACCCAGGCGGGCAAAATTCGGGGGAAAATGGCTGAACTTGGCAAAAAAAAAACCCAAAACTTTGCCTCCAATTGTAGAATCACAGAATTTGGTTGGAAGGGAAATTAAGTTCCAGCCCCTGGTGTGGGCAGGGACACATTCCACTGTCCCAGGTTGCTCCAAGCTCTGTCCCACCTGACCTTGGACACTGCCAGGCACGGGGTCTAAGGCATCTCTTTCTATGTACAAAGATGGACCTGTGTGTTCCTCCACTGACACCAGCGTGCAGCCTTTGGGGCTGTTCAAAATAACCAAAATCTCTAAGTCCAGCAGGGGAAATAAAATAAAATTTTGGCCCATAGAGAGCCCCTCTTCCTTGGTAAATCATCTGTTGGGAGACTGCTGGCTGCACCCACCTTGCTGTGCTTAATAGATGCCAACTGACTTCTTCACTGTTATTTTATTTAAATATTCCCAGAATTGCCTCGTCAATAGATAATCCTCAACATAAATCATTAATTAATATATACTTTAGAAACAACCGTGCTAATCTTAAAGTTCCTCTGATCCAGCATCCTGGATCTGAAGTGGATATTTCCTCACAGTTACTCTGTGTGTAAAGTGATCACAACTATGTCATTACATTTCCTTATATATTATTCTGGCATTCATGACATTTCAGCTCAGGATTTTTAGATTTAGGTGTCCTGGTGTTTAAAAGTCCTTACTGGAATTTCCCCCCTACCCATTTCCCCTAAAACCTCATCCCTCATAATTTTATTCAGTGCCACCTACATGAAATTTAGTCATTCTGCATCCATCATCTCCATAGCTTTACAATATCCCTCCCTCAGTTAATTCTTTTCCAAGCTGGTGGGTCACAAAACCCTTTTACAGAAGTGCTGTGATAAGCCCCAAAGTTCCTCTTTGTGTCTTTACTTTTGGGGACACAGCAATCACAACTCCCCAACAATTTTTGTGTATGAGGTGCTTTGGATGGCAGTGTCAGGTTTCCTGGTTTGACTTAAACCCTCTGAATTGCAGACACGACCTCCAACTTCCACATCTGCCAAGATGAGGGGGGCCACTGTGTGCCCCCAGAAATCAGATGTCATCAAGAGCAGGAGGGACTCTGCCCTCGCAGAGGATGGAAGTGTTGCAGAGAAGTGTGACAAAAACCTCGTGGGATTGCAGAAAACCATGGAAATGAGCAGCCAAGAAAACAAACAAGTTTTATTCCAAGTGTTGTAGATGTGTCTGGTGTTGTCAACATGCAAAGTGTGTAATTAAGTAGAGGTGACATGTTTCTTTATATAAAAAAGGCAATAAATGCTAAATAAACAGGTATTAACAGTCATTTATCTATGGAAAGAGGCAGAATGTCTCTCTATTACACCCACGTGCAGAATTACATAAAAATTTGCTGTTGCATCCTTGGAAACCCCATCTCCTAATCCTTCTTTACAGCCTAATGTTATTTACCATGTTGGTTTTACACTTGGAAGCTTTAGAGGATTGAGGACACTTAATCACAGAATCATTCAGGTTGAAAAAGATCTCCAAGGCCATCGAGTCCAACCTGTGACCAATCCCACCTTGTCACCCAGACCAGAGCACTGAGTGCCATGTCTAGATATTCCTTGGACACCTGAGGGAGCTGGAAAGGGGCTCAGCCTGGAGAAAAGAGGCTCAGGGGGGAACTTCTGGCTCTGTACAACTCCCTGACAGGAGAGGACAGCCAGGGGGGTTTGGGCTCTGCTCCCAGGGAACAGGGAAAGGACAAGAGGAAACGGCCTCAGGTTGTGCCAGAGAAGGATCAGGTTGGACATCAGGAGGAATTTCTTCATGGAAAGAGTGGTTAAGCATTAAAACAGGGTGCCCAGGGCAGTGATGGAGTCCCCATCTCTGAGGGATTTAAAAGACAGATAGGTGTGGCATGTGGGGACTTGATTTAGTGGTGGCTTGGGAGATCTGGGGAATGGCTGCACTTGATGACCTTAGAGAGCTTTTCCAACAGAAATTACTCTATGATTCTAGTTAGGATGGTCTATTGGGGTATTTTTTATTTTTTTTAAGGAGAAAAGGACTTTTAACTTGCTCTTTCAGCTGCCAGTTTAAGATGTGCTCACAGAGCAGTTTTATTGCCACAGCTGAAGGGGCAGCACACAGCAGGGCCAGGCAGAGCAGCTGGAATATCACATTTTACAGCCAGAGCTGCACACTCACCACAGATTTACCACCACGGGGTGCACTGCTGGACTAACAGCTCTTCCACCAGCACTGTGTGCTCATCACACTCAGGAATGAAGCCTCTCAAATTCCTTAGAAGCCAAAGCTGGGAAAAAAAAATAACACCCAGGTTTCAGCTGGGGAAGATATTCACAAGAGCTCAGATTAAAAATTAATCTCTCCCAGCCTGCATCCTTCTCCTCCTTGCAGATCCTCAGGAGTCTCCCCTTGCAGGTTGCTTCCCTCCTCCCTGTCACTTCCAAGGGAATTTTGCTGGCTCCAGGTGAAGGGCAGAGGATCCCTCTGAGCCTCTTTTTCCCAGCTGGAATTCTACCAGCCCAAAATGCCAGCTTGCCAAGGAGAGGAATCAGGAAAGCCAGTAACCAGCGAATGTGAAAGAAGAACATTGTTTGAAGCAGCAGCACTGGGTCAGAACGACAGGAAAGGGTTTCTCAGCAGCAAATGTCACTGCTGGGACTGCAATATAAATATAATTAACTCCTGCCTACTCCTCCCCTTTTCCCAGATGCCATCCAGCATGCCAGCAGCACACAGAGGCTTTCATGAAATCTCACTCCCAGCCCTGCGATTTTCCAGCAGAGCCAAAGGAATGGGGATCCTCGTGCTTGTTTTCATATTCATCTCCCTGGCCCAGCATGGTAAGACCAGGAAGGCCTGGGGTGGTGAACAGGATATCTGGGAACAGGGATTATCTTTCTTTGCTGTGTGATATTGCAGGTACTGAGGAAAGGTGTTTTCTGGGTGAGGTACTTTGGAAAATTCATGATTCAATCCCTTGGGGGAGTACAAAAAATGGGCAGGGAGGAAGCTGTGAAAATGGGGCACATCAATGAGTTAGGAAAATCCCTAAAGGAGAAGCTCTGTGCTCTGGGAAAATGTTCCTGCCTTTTCTCAGGCTGCAGTTGCCTCTTTGGCAGGGGGAGGGCAACCCCTCTGATCTCCCATGCACATTCTTTGCCAACATCCTGAAAAAACAACTCCATGGTAAAACACTCCTTGAGGGAGGTTGGCTCAGCAGCTTGGGATTTTTAACATGGATATCTGAACCTGCCTGTGGGATGGGGATGCTGGGTGTGCTCGAGGTGCCCAGGGTCTCTGTGTGCCCCCTGTGCTGGCTTGGCTGGCTGGGAACACAGTGCCAGAAGGAACTCCATGAATTTTATCCACAAATTTGCTGCTCCCTTGTCCAGGAGATGCTCATGGACCAGACAGCTGTAACCACGGAGGGGGCTTGTGCCGAGTGGGAACCTGTGTTTCTGGTGAATACCTGGCTCAGTACTGCTTTGAACCCATCATTCTCTGCTGCAAAAATCTGTCACCCACCACCACAGAGAGCTGAAGGTTCCAAAGGAGCCAGCTACAGCACCTGGAGAGCTGCAGGCACCACTGGAATGGCATGAGCAGCTGCTGGGAAGGAGATTTTGTGGTTTCTGTGACTGCTGCTCCTCTGGGAGAATATGGCTGTGGATTCACTCATGAACTCCTGAACACTTTGGTTTTGCTGTAACTTTTTAGGAAACACTGAGACAAGAACAAACTGGGGCCACCCAAACTATTTGTCACCCTTTTGGGACTCTGATTGTGAAAAATTGCCTTTCTCCTTACCTGAAACAAATAAACCTGAGGTTTAACAAAGCAGCAAGTGCCCACCTGTGAGTCAGCAACACTGCCAGTGATGGGATGCCACTGATCAGGAGTGACCACAGCATTCCTCACCTCCCCAGAGCAGCAGGGGGACTCTGTCCCTTTATTTCCCTTCCCAGAGAAAAGAGCTGCAATGGGGAAAGTCTTTCTGGCATTACTTTTGGTGCAAAAGGCAACTGGTTTGACATAAAGATAAGTGTGGTCTGTGTTTCTCAGGCAAGATCCACCCCCATGCACCTCTCCTTTCCAGGCTGTGCCAGGTTCTCAAGGCAGGCATGGATTCCCAGAATGATTTGGTTTGGGAGGGACCATGAAGATCTCATTACACCCCCTGCCATGGGCAGGGGCACCTTCCACCATCCCAGGTTGCTCCAAGCCCTGTCCATCCTGGCCTTGGACTCTTCCAGGGTTCCAGGGGCAGCCACAGCTTCTCTGGGCACCCTGTGCCAGATCCTCACCACTATCACAGGGAACAATTTTTTTTTCCCTAAGATCCCAGGTTTACTTGTTCTAAACATGGTGGGGTGGAGATCTGAGAGCTGTGCCCCATTGCCCTGACAGGCTGTCCTCTCTACTCATGGACTGCATTTCTGGTGCAACTCCTTTCCCTTTTGGTCACCCAGCCCCAAGGATATCAGTCTCTTTGTCCCTCGCAGATTTCTTCCTACGAGCTCCCTCAGCCTAAATTAATTTTCTGTCCAAATCCACTCTCAGCCCTTCTGTGTCTTTTCAACACAAAATTTTGACACTCCCCTGCCTTTGTCAGCTCCTGGTCTCCCTTTCCAGGTAAAATATTTCTCTCTGGGTCAGTCATTTCTGTGAAAGCAAGGAAACAATGATGTAATAAGAGAGCTATGCCAACCAGCTGAGGCACTGGTCAGACAGATCCAGGGAAAAGTCCTCGCTGGGAGATGAAATTCTTGTTCTGATGAATGAAAAGGGAAAATTCCCACTGACCTCACCAGGGTCACCACTGCCAGAGGGCTGACAATTCATTCATCCCAGAATCTCCATTCACTGATGAGCATCTCAGTTACTCTCCTCGGGTCATCACTGGGACTCCAGCACACACAGGGAGATGCCAGCACTCCCCTGGAGATCCCCTAGAGCTGGATGAACCCTCAGGAGAGCCAGAATACCCAGAGCAGGCTGTTGGCTTGGGAACTGATTCTGAAAAGAGGGACAGGGCTGAACCCAGAGCCAAACCCCTGCCCAGGGCCCTCTGACGCACGCCGGTGCACGAGGACAGCACGGGGAGGGGTTGGAGTCAAGGCACCTCTCCAAATTAAACAGTTTATTCCTCACATTCATCCACAGGGTTCATTACTCGTGCCCCTCATCTGGGAATGCTCAGCCATCGTGTTTACAGCCTGCTTTCCCAGGAAAGTGAGGAGTGGGCTCTTGCAGCTCCCTCACAGTCACTGGGCCTTCTGCCCCTGACATGTTTTGGACCTACTGGCCAGTCCCCCAGGAAAGGTGGAAATGCTCAGTTTATGGGGAATATTGTCCCTCTGGCACTAATGGGCATGCTCACAGGCATGGTCCTGCTGTCCCACTGCTGTGTATTCCCTTGTTTGCTGATCTAGATGGAAATAACCTTAAAAAAAACCCCAAACCACAACAAAATAACAAACAAAAAAAAGAAGCAAAAATCTGTAATTATTTTCATAAGATGAACTGAATTCCCTTACAGTCTCACACAGAGGGAGGCGAGACAAAGCACCAAGGATATTATGGATGGTGGAGAATGGCACTTCCAGACTTTGTAAAACTTGATGTGGTTTCTTGATCCCTGAACTCGCCTGGGGCAAAGCAGTCAGCTCAGCTCATGGGGAGTTGCTGGAACAGCAGCATGAGCTGCTTTGGTGTATGACAGGGAATGCTGCTCAAATTAATTAAACCCTAGCTGGAGTATCCTGTAACCCTGGGGAGAAGGAATGGTTATAAAATCATCATAAAATCCCAGAATTGTTTGGGTTGGAAGGGACCTTAAAGATCATCCAGTTCCAACCCCTGCCCTGGGCAGGTGAAAGCCAAATGAAGGAGAGGATTTTTGTGGGAAATTCTTGATTGAGCTTTGAACTCCAGCTGTTTGTATCTGATAGAGCTCAGAATGCTACAAATAGAGTTCTTCAGCACTACTTTAGCAGACCCATACCTAAAGGAGATGCAAAAATCATCCAGACATTTTAGGATCTATATTGGGGATCTCTGCAGCCATGCAGGCTGCCAGGATAGAGCTCTATCCTCGTGCCAGGTCTGTCAACCAGCACAAGCCTCCTGGATAACTGGGGATTTCAGTCCATCAAAGCATGGCATGGATTCCCTCAGCAGGATTTGTTTGCTGTTCCCAGGCAACAGGCCAGCGTTCGTTTGGCAAGGGGAGCCAAAATCCTCCTCTTCTGCCCTAAAAATGTCATTGTGATGTGCACCAGGGAGCAGGATGGTGTTGGAAGGCTCCTGCTCATGGAAGCTGAGGTGCCACAGCCGTGGGCAGCCCCTTGGATCAAGGCTGTCTCTTTATGTCCCTGGCAATCCCACACAAACCAGTGACACCCCCTGCGTGCCTGGATCTTCCTCCAACTCCACACAGGGGAAAGGGGTCACATTCCAGCATTGCACCCACTCACGTGGAGCTCTTCCACTTCCTGTGGGATGAGAGAAATCACCTCACCACAGCCCGGCTCCAGGGCGTGCTGGGGAGACAAAATAGGTCAGGACTCAGAGGCTGTACCTACATGAGTAAATCAGATCATGTGAGGCTCAGAAATTAGTGGCTACTCAAATGTGTTGTCAGAAAATTAAATGTTTTCCACACTCTTCCCATGGCATTGTTTGGAGGTGGGAACATGCCAGGAATGATCCATAATTGACACCTGGATGTGGCCCTGCACTGGAAAGGAGAAATTGATTGCACAAGGTGTGCTCTGACCATTTCATGATGATCTTCTGGGGCAAAATCATCATTTCTTGCTGTGTCCTGCTCTGGAGGCCTCAACTTAAGGCAGACATGGACCTGTTGAAGAGAACTCTGAGAAGGCCATGAAGGGTGGTCTGGAACAAGAGCCAAGGGGGATTTCTGGACTAGGGCTGAGCCCAGAGCTGAGCCCACGATCATTTCTTCAAAGGTTGAATTGCAGGGCTCTATCAGTGCTTGATTGTTTGGCAAAATGCTGTCGGTGGGATTGGGAGTGGGAGATGGCATCACACGCTGGCAAAAGGGTTCATCCGCCCAAGGAATTGCTCCTGCTGGCAAAAACTTATCCCAGGATGCATTTAAAAATCAGCCTGCTCAGGTCCTGGCTTGGAGGCAATGAAGTCAGTGGAAACATCCCTCCCATTTGGGGCCTGAGAGCAGATATAGATTGATTTGACTCCTCCCAGCCCCAAAAGCTCTCAAGCACCCAGGGACTGATTCCTGTGCCACGTGTCTGAGCACAAATCAGCCTTTGTGCATGGGGAGCTCTGAAAAAAGACATCTGCTGGCAGGTTGGGGAGCAGGGGAGGGTGGGAGGCTGCTGGGAGCCCCAGTAGGCTCACCAGAGGCTGAGGCCAACACGGCAGTGGGAGCACGCCAAAGGGAGCCAGACCAGCTGTCATACAAGCAGATGCCCAAGGGACAGAGATTTCCTGCTCCTGATTTCTGGAGGAAATCTGGTTTTTGTTGGTACTGTATGGTCCTGGATTTCTTTCCCAAGGCACGTTCTAGGGATCAACCCATGTACCACAGACACAGAGCAGGGGTTTGTGGTGGTGTGGAGGATGCAGCCTGGTCCTCATGGAGCCTGCAGCATCCAAACAGCTCCAGGCACAAATCACCCTCTGCAGTGGTGCTGCTCCCACCACGGGAGTGCAGCTGAGCTGGAGACAAACACCTGGAATTTTGCCATCTGTCACTGGGAACACGGTGGCCACGTGGTACCCTGGCTCCGTGCTCCACATCCTCTCTGGAGAACACCAAGCCATCTGCACACACATGTTCAGACACTTCAGGTCACACACTCAGAGCAGGACACTCACAGGAGCATCCACACGCTCCTCCCTGCTTGGACTGTAGGTCAAGGACTCATCTCCTTTCTGCTGGATAAGCTCTGCCCAAATTCTTTCCTTTGGAAGTTCTTCCCTGTGAGACTGGTGGAGCCCTGGCACAGGGTGCCCAGAGAAGCTGTGGCTGCCCCTGGATCCCTGGAAGTGTCCAAGGCCAGGTTGGATCCTTGGAGCATCCTGGGACAGCAGAAGGTGTCCCTGCCCATGGCAGGCTGTTGGGCTGGATGATCTCTAATGTTCCTTCCAACCCAAACCATTCCATGATTCCATAATTCCACAAAATCCCACTCACACTGGAGATGCCAATCCTCAGAGGTACAGGGTGGGTTGTTGTCTTCCACCCAAGCAGTGCCACCAGACAGGCAGAGCACCAACACTTTTCCAGAGGCTTCCACACATCCTTGCATCCAGCTCTGCCCCAGGTGGGTTTCCAGATCCATCTCCCTCCCCAGGCTGTGCATGGCTGGTTTTCAGGACACTCTGGTTGAGGGCTCAGTGTCCCCTACTCCAAAGTCCAGCTGGTGAAGGTCCCTTTATCTGCTCTGTATGACGAAGGTGTTCAAGCAGCCTGAAGGACGTGGGGTTTCCATTTCCCACCACTCCCTGGCATTCAGCCTGCAAAGAAAAATCCACCGAGGTGAATTCTGAAGGGAAAAGGGAAGATTTGGTGATGGCCTCTGCTATATCATCACTGGAAATAAAACCTCTATTTCCAGTGATAAAAATTAAATAAAATTTCTATTTCCCCTTCCTCCATTTGTTGTTGGCTGGGGGACATTCATGCTTTTTGTTTGCTTTGTGTTGTTTTCCCAAGCTGAAACGTAGATCTCACCTCTGTTGATTTCCTGGAACTGAACTGTAGAGCTGGTACAAACCTGAGACCCTGCCAGGATCCCTGAGAGACCTGCACCAGCTTTCCTAATGCCACTGAATATTGCAGGGAGGTATCCCAGCTTTCCCACTGAATAAGTACAAAAATGAATAAAATATTAAATTGCCATTTTTTCTTGACAGCTATAAACAAAACCTTGGCAAGTGTCCTCTCTGTAGCCTGAAAGTTGAGAAATTAAAGCAGAGCCATGTCTTTTTTAAGGATCGCATTATTTTCAAGCCAGCCTTGTGTGTTGGGGAGGGCTGAGAAGACTCTGGATTTTTTCACACTTGTCTGTGTCAGTGCTAAACACAGAGAGTAAGAGCTGGAAATAAAAAAACCCAACAAACCAAAACCCAGCACTTTGATACTGCAAACACTTGGATTGGATTTTATCATCACATGCTCGAGCCTACAAACACAGAGCCAGACTGGGTCAGTCCCAACATCCTGTCTCCAGCAGCAAGCAGTAGCAGACTCCCCAGTGTTCGATGTAATTGTCAACAAAACTCTCCTTTTTCCCCCTTTTTGGTCTTTTTCCTCCTATTTTTTTTCCCTTTATTTCCCCTTTAAACTTTCTATCTGTGACACGATGTGACTGAGAACAGGCACACCCCGTGCAACTGTTTGCTGTCGTGTTGAAATGCACCTGAGATTGACAAAGTTCTCTCCACTCCAGGAAAAATTACACAACTCCCCCTGGCCGCTATAAATCCAGGATTTCCCTCTTCTTCCTCTCTTCAGGGCCCTTCACTCCTGGGGGTGGGAGCTCCACCCACGCCGAGCCATGCGGGTTCTCCAGCTGCTCTTTGCAGTCCTTGTCATTCTCCTCCTCCAGGGCACTCCGGGTAAGGACAAAACTCTCACGGGGGTTCCTGCAGGACTATGGAGAGAGAAAAGGCAGGTTCCTGCTCTGAGGTAGAAGGAGACAAGACAAGGCCCACCAGTCAAGGCTGACCTAACTCGTGCTTCTAAGGAAAAGATTTCTCCTGAGATGGTCTCTCCATGATGTTCCTGGATTCCTCAGCTGTCCTGAGTTCATAGGTTGTGCATCCCCTCCTCTCTGTGCCCTCAAAATTCACACAGAAATGCTGAGCCTAAGCCAGGAGCCTGAGCTTTGCTCCTGACCAGCACAAAAGCCTCATTCTCCACAATAAAAGGAGAATCCCATTAAATTTTCCATGAAAGGAATACGGATGTGGCAAATACAGGGCAAGTGTGATCAGAAGGTTAAAGGAGGTGATTTTTGCCCTCTGATCTGCTCTGGTAAGATCCCACCTGCAGAGCTGCTTCCAGCTTTGGGATCCCCAGCATCAGAAGCTGATGGAGAAGTTCAGAGGGGGCCACAAAGATGCTCTGAGGGCTGCAGCCCCTCTGCTCTGGGGCCAGGCTGGGAGAGCTGAGAGTGTTCATCTGGACAAGAGAAGGCTTCAGGGAGAGCTCAGAGCCCCTTCCAGAGCTTAAAGGGGCTCCAGGAGAGCTGGAGAGGGACTGGGAACAAGGGATGGAGGGGCAGGACAAGGAGGAATGGTCTTAAGCTTAAGGTGTAAATTAGACATTAGGAATTCTTGGCTGTGAGGGTGGTGAGGCCCTAGTACAAGTTGCCCAAAAAGGCTATGAAATCTCCATCCCTGGAAATGTTCAAGGCCAGGTTGGGTGGGGCTTGGATCAACCTGGGATAGTGGAAGGTGTCCCTGACCATGGCAGAAGATTGTGAGCAGATGGTCTTTAATGTCCATTCCGACTGAAATCATTCTGTGTATCAATGACTCTCTAAAATCAAAACCATATTTCAGGAGGAAAAGCAGGGGGAAAGGCAGATAATTTACCCTTTTTTGTCTGTTTTCTTCTGGAATTCTGGTTTGATAGAAAAATATTCCTTGGCTTGGCATTTTTGCTGGCTGATTGCATACATATGTCAGAGATCCAGGTTTCACTTAGGTGAAAGGTCACTATGATGTCAGCAGGTCTTTGGTGATATCACGTTTGCAGAAGGCAGACCTGATAACCAAGAAGAGGAGATTTACTTGTTTGGCCTGTTTATGTTCTCATTTATTTAACTGAAGTCCTGGGGACAATGAAGGAAGAGAGAAGGATTTATCCACTCCATCGGTGGTGGACCCTCCAGAACCCCCCAAACTTGGTGTTTCTGCTGTGTCTAAAAAGAAGCAGCACGTGCCCATTTAATTAAAAACCCAAGCAAAAACCCCAGTACACCATCAAGAAGCCAAAAAGTCTCCAAACGAAACAATAGGTGAAGGACGTGTTCTAAAAGGCACTTCTCTGTCTTTTGATGCAGTCCAACCTCACCTAACTCATCTAACCTAACACAGACAACCCAAACCTGGCTGTCCCACCCAGGCCAGTCGTTAGGACACTCCCAGTGCTTGCTGGATGGAGAAGCTCCTCCCAAGCACATCTGATCCTCACAATGGAATCAGCTGAATTTCCCCGTTGCCGACTGAGAACATCCCATTGCTCAGCCACCAGCACCAGTGGAGTTCCCAGTAGGTTTTGGGGCTCTGAGTAGGTTCCAGCTCTCCTAACCAGGTCTCCTGTCCTCTTTCCCCAGCAGCCAGAGGCCTTTCAGACACCCAGCAGTGCAGAAGCAACCGTGGCCACTGCCGGAGGCTCTGCTTCCACATGGAGCGCTGGGAAGGGAGCTGCAGCAACGGCCGCCTGCGCTGCTGCCGGTGACAGCGGCCACACCAGGGTGGTGTGACAGCCCCAGGAGAGCCAGCCCAGTGATCCTGCAGCCAGAACTGTACACAGAACCTGCCCTCGGGCGTCTTTGTGCCTCCACTTGCAGCTCGGTTTGTCCGTCACTAATAAACCTCTCGTTTTTCTGTGTCCCGCTGGGTCCGGAGTGCAGCCGTGCTTCCCCCTCAGATGGACAGCCCTGCCTGACACTTGGGGGTTGATGGTGCTGGAGGTGCACTGGGGGATCCAAATCACCTGCACAAAGGTGGCACATGTGGTATAGGAGTGAGTGGTGCCCTTCCAGAGGGGCAGCAAGAGAGGGATCTGCTGGGCTGGTCCAAGCAGGCATGAAGCCTCTCTTTGTACCCAATCCTCCCCCTCTGTCTCAGTCACTGCCTTTAACAAACTCAATTTCTAGCTCTGTCCAGGAGAAACCATGGCAGGATTCATCCTCTTCAAGGATGTGAAGTATGATTTTCCCTCCAGAAGTTCCTCTTCCTCTCCCATAGCAACAAGTTGAACCTGGGTGGGTGACTCAGTTTATCCAACTCAGTTTATCTCCTTGAAGATGTCCCTGCTCATCGCAGGAGTGCTGGACTAGGTGACCCTTAAAGCTTCCTTCCAACCCAAACCATTCCATGATTCTGTGATCCACCTCTGTGAGAAGGTAAAGGTGGGTAAGGCTGAGAAATCCCCATGGGGAAAACATTTCAAACAATTCCCTGGTCTGACAGGGAGTGTGGTGGGTTCTGCATCTGCTCTGTTCCTGAATGGAGCAATTCCCGGGTGAAATCTTACTTCCATAGTGCATGTTTCTCCAAACTCTATCCCAATATCACCTGAGGGGTATCACTGCCTCTTGTCCTGCATAGGCTGATTTACTGAGTAGAATTATGAGTGGGAATGAGCCAAGGCCAAGTTCATTTCCACTTCTCACCAGGGAATAAGAGCTGTTGGCTGTGGCCTGTTTACTGAAGGAAGGGGAATTGACCATTGAGGTGTGCCCTGGAGCAGGACCCCCAAAGCAAGTCCTCACCTTGGAGGTGGTGAGGTGGAAAGGAGGTGGTGAGATGAGTAAGAATAGAGATGTCTTGGAGGTGTAAGTAGAGAGATGGCTTGAAAAGATATGAAAATCTCCTCAAGAGAAACAATGGATGATTTACCTCTGGAAAACACCCAGTGTTTTCTGGACATGGAAGAAATGAGGTGGGCAAAATTCCCAAATTAAAACCCCCCAGCTACACATCAGGCTTCAACCTAAATCCACTCTGCTCTCCATCCCAGAGGAACCAGTCTTACCCTGGAGGAAACCAATAAAACCAGTGACCCAACTGTGCCAGCTGACACCCAGTGGAGATCTGACCCATCTCTGGCTGGACTGTGGGCAGGGAAAGGTCCCCCATGAATGGAAGCAGTGAGGGGCTCCATGCTGGGGTATCCCATCCTTACTCCTATGGTTCTGCAGACTGCAAACACGGTGGCAGTGCCTCTGTGCAGTCTCCTCTCCTGGATGCTTCTCCTCTCTGTTGAGTGACAGTGTGGCTCCTCAGGGACCTTGGAGGGCTCAGCCAGAGGTTAGCAGCCACTGTGGCTCGCATGAGCCATCAGCCCCACCGAGAGATAAGGCTCCCCTTGATAACAGGACCTGCCAGAACTGAGCCTCCAGTTTTTCCACCTTTTTGAAGTCTGGCCGGTGAAGTTTTGCAGAACTTTGTCTTTTTGCCAAAGTAACCAACTTCCAGCTCCAGCCTTGGCCTTCCCTCCTTTTCCCCGGCCTCCTCCCCCTTGCCTTCCCTCTTCCTCCTCGCTCCTCCAAGCGCAGCCTCTCCGCGGGGCTGATAGGGGTTCTGGGGGGGAGGATGGACACGGTGAGGGGGTGATGTCATCTGTTTTTGGCCCTTCAGAGGGGCCACGTCTGCCTCTACCCAGCCTGGCGCCGGGAGCAACTGGGAGCCTTCCTCTGGCAGCCGCCCCTGCGCCTTATCAGGGGCAGGATGACATCCCGGGGCCGGGATGCTGGAGCTGCGAGGAGAGGAGGTGGGGAGCCCCTGGATGGAGCCCTGTGAGAGGCGTGCACACCCTGGTGTGCACAGGGATGTGTCTGTGTGTGTCTGAGCTCGCTGGCAGCAGGGAAATCGCTCCCTTGCAGGATGGAGCCGGCTGTCAGCCGCCGGAGAAGGGGAAAGCGCCTCTGTGCCAAAGCCCGGCCAAGGCAAGGGTGATGCTGTCACCCAGATCTGCTCCTGGGAGGGTTTAACCTCTCATATCCCAGGCAGGCAGCCTGGAAAATCCATCTGAGAAAGGTTAGAAGATGCCCCTTGCTGTCAAAGGAGAAGGTCAGGGCAGATGGAGGGAGATAAATTAATTTGTCCCTACCCAAAGCTCAGGTTCTGGAGTGGTCTCAGGCAGAGCTGAAACCATCGGTTTTCATTTGCAAATGGGTACAAATTTACCATGGAAATGGTTTTGGGATGGGCCATTGTGTCCTCCTCTTGTTTTGGCAACTTTCTACAAGGTGGAATAGGAAATCTTCATTCTTTGTAATATAGCAACAACTAACACCACCTCCTCTTCTCTCCCCAGAAAGGTGCTTTGATAAGAAAAGTGTGAAATCTTTTTGGCTAAATCCAGGGAAACCTGGGTTTCCTATCACCCACAACACAGCCCTCAGGAGGGAAAAGTCTTGTGGGACATGGGAGCCCAAGGAGAGAGAACATTCCATTTTAAGACAGCAATGGTTTTAAAAATAAATTTAATTTTGTATTATTTATTAGTGTTATAGAGAATATTTTTTCCACCCTTTCTGATGGATCATCATGCTCACTTTGCAGGAAAAGGGAGATTTTGGGGAGAGCACCCACAGGCCCTGAGGATTAGGACAGAAATATAAACAACTGGTAGGTCACCTTCAAGATGGAAAATT
This sequence comes from Thryothorus ludovicianus, assembly GCA_013397245.1. Classification (NCBI taxonomy): domain Eukaryota; kingdom Metazoa; phylum Chordata; class Aves; order Passeriformes; family Certhiidae; genus Thryothorus; species Thryothorus ludovicianus. The sequence goes on along the minus strand of VZTB01011712.1, from coordinate 88,772 downwards.
AATAAAATTGATTTTCTTTTGCTTGGAAGAAATAATGTTTTCTGCAAAAGTCATTCTCAGTTATAGTAACTAGAGGGAGCAAATAGATACCAAAAGACTAGGAGTGTAATAAAATCAGAGGGAATGACCTCAAGCTCTGCCACGGTGGACACCAGGAGGAATTTCTCCATGGAAAGGGTGGTCAGGCATTGGAATGAGCTCCCCAGGGCAGTGGTAGAGATCCCATCCCTGGAGGTATCTCAGAAATGACTGGACGTGGCAGTCAGTCCTCTGGGCTGGTGATAAAGTGGGGACCAGCCACAGGTTGGACTCAATGATCTTAGAAGTCCTTTTCCAACCCAAATAACTGTGTGATTCCGTGCCAAATGTACCTCTGCCAGCCCAACCCTGGCACTTTTTCTCCCATGGATAAATCAGTGCCCTGTTCGTACATCCTGACGAGGGCACTGGGAAGAAACGCAGCCCCTGGCACTGCCCCGTGCTGACCTCTGCTCCCCACAGCACCACAAAAGCCTGGCAGTGGCTCAGCCCCAGCCTCTCAGAGGCCGTGTAATAAAGCACACGGGGTTTTTTTAAGCATAAATAAATGACTTCACCCTTCTGGTGAGCTGCTCCAGGCTCTTTCAGCAGCTCCACGTGGAAGAGCGGCAGCGCCGGAGCAGCACAGCCCCCTCTCCCCACGGAGGGAGCGCTGATGGGGAAGCTCCAAAACAAACACCATGGTCAGCAGCTGCTGGGCTGCTCCCCAGCACAACAGCAAAGCCAAAACCTCGTGGCTCTCAGCTTGGAGATGCCCCAGGGCAGGGTGGAATTTGGGGAATGTGCGGGGGAATGGCTTTGCACCCCAAATGAGGAGGGTGGAGGAGCCCTTTCCCCCCTCCAGCCTCCTTCCCAGGACCCACAAGCACTCAGATCTTCCTGCAGGACTATCCCCCCATCCCCAGGATGGACACGAAAGCTGTCAGGATTCTTTATTGTCCAGATCTTTGCACTGTTATCAGCAACTCCCACACACTGGAAGTGAGATATGTGTGACAACATTTTTTCCATCGGCGAGCTTATCATGGCTGAGAAGAGTGGAAGGGATTGGGGAGGGTGATGGGGAGGAGGAGGAGGGAAGGAGGGGAGGTGCATGGGCATGAACACCCACCCAGCCCATCCTCTACCCACCCCATGATCCCACATCTCTGGAAGAAGGTGAGGAAAAAGAGATTTTCGGAGCAATGTGTTGTCAAAGCAGTTGTGTCAGACCCAAGGCCTCCTGACCTAGTAGAGTCAGTCCTAAATTCCTTGGGTAAGATCTGAAAACACCCTTCCTGCAAACCCATCTCTTTATTCATATGGGTATAATACAAATGAGGAAAGCTTCTGCAAGGATGTTGGCTGGGCTAGCAGGACCCCAAGGGGTCTGACCCCTCCTTGGTCTCAGGCAGATCCTTCCCAGGGCAGGGAGAAGCTCCAGACAGCAGGAATGATATTAATGTAGAAAATATCTCAGCTGTATCAGACCACAAGAGAGCTACTGGGACCCCAGCACTGCATCTGTGGTTGTGAGCTCTGTGCTGCATCTTGCTGGGTTTCTGCTGTTGCCACTTTTCTCAAGCTCTGGGCCTAAAACTCAGGTTTGTAGAGTAGAACCTGAAGTCTGCCCTTCCCAGTCTTCATCTGGAGGAGATGGAGGGAGCAGAAGTCGGGAATGATTCTTTAAGACTGGAAGTTCATCCCCAGCCTGGAGGACCTGATGCCACGGTCCTGAGGCACCAAGAAACAGCAAAGTTTGTGGGGACAAAAACCAAACCTGCAGCTGGGTGATGGGAAGATTTTAGGGAACTACAAAACTTGATGATATAGATGTGGAGCTGGCAGCATTTGCAAGAGCAACACATCTGAGTGAGGTCTGCAGGACAAGCTAAAAATGCAGATGTGATTTCACAGAATCATAGAATGCTTTGGTTTGGAAGGGACCTGAAAGATCATCTTATTCCACCCCCTTCCGTGGGCAGGGACACCTTCCACACTCCCAGGCTGCTCCAAGCCCAATCCAGCCTGCCCTTGAACACTTCCAAGGATAGGGAATCCACAACTCTGCTGGGCAACCTCATCACTCATATAGCAAAGAATTTCTTCCTAAATTCAAAGGCTCTGTACATTTGCTCTCGAAATCACTACCTTTATTCCAAGTTCATGCATATCCCAAGATTGCCATTAGCCCCTTTTCTCTCAAAGTTCTGGGTGTCTGTTTGGCCCATAGCAGCCACTTCAAGTGAAACACAGTTGCTGTGATGAAAAACACAGAAATTAAATAATCCCTCCCTCCATGTTTCTGCTTCCAAGGAAAGCCCAGGAAAATGCTGCCCTGGTTTTACTTCAAGGTGAGGAGCCTGGCAGTGCTGTCTTGAGACCATGGGGAGGTGATTGCCCAAAGGAACCAGCTCTGGAAGCAAAGGTGAAGCTGAGGTTCCCCTTGCTGGCATGGGAACAGCTTTATCTCCCCAAGGAGGACAGCTATGGATTTTCCAGGTTAGGATCTGCACAATTGACTCTCTGCACCATGAACAGTTAAGGATTTGCATCATGGACTCCACAGGCTGGTGTTTCCAAGGATGAGGCTGGATGACAACACAATCCTTCAATATATGATCCATGGCCCAGGGGCAGCCCTATCTGAGCACCAGACAACTCCTGACACAGAGCACATGGAGGGAAAACACATGGGAGGGGAAAAATGAGGATGTTTTGTCTGCTCAGGGCTGTGAGTAGTTCTGGTAGCTGCGATGGGGAGGCTGTGCTCCTGTGATTAATGGGAGGTTTCACCATCAGCATCGTGGATCCTGGGCTGCCTGTTCCCTCAGGAGCTGCTATCTGCTGGGAGATGCTGCTCTTCAAGCACAGTTCGTTAGCAGGGTCCCCTGGGGGGTGACAGACTGCGGTGGGTTAAGCACAGGCTGGAAAAGGGGCTTTTGGATTTTGTGAGCTGACACGGTGGGGGATGATCCGAGGTCCTGCTGAGTGCAGGCAGAAGCAATTCTGGCTCGAGCTAATCCAGTTATCAGCCCCCACAACAGCCCTGTCACTCACCAGAGTCACGTGGTGAAATACTGCAAAAATGCCTTCAGAGACAAGGAGTCATCCCACCAGCTGTTGTCAGTCACCAGCTGGACAATCCTGAGGTAAAAGTGGAACCCAAAACATGTGCAGAGACCTTCTCTAAGTTGGGCATGAGATAGAGATGAGTGGGTTTCTCATGGATGATCTGGAGCAGTGACTCTGTCGTCGGCCTTAAGCCAAGAAATGAGGTTTGTGGATGAAGGTGGTGCAAAAAAAGATGGGGACATTATTTCAGCAGAGCCTGCTGTGACAGGAGAGCAGGGGTGATTGCTTTAAACTAAAGGGGAGACAGTTAAGATTAGATATGTTTTTGTAAGGCAGGTGGTGAGGCCTTGAAACAGGTTGCTGTGGCTGCCCCATCCCTGGGAGTGCTCAAGGTCAGGTTCTGTTCAAATCAGTTTTTCAGAGCTGAATGATTTGAGTGGGAAGGGACCTTAAAGCTCACGTAGTTCCATCCCCTGCCATGGGCAGGGACACCTTCCACTAGCCCAGGATGCTCCAAGTTCCATCCAGTCTGGCCTTGGACACTTCCAGGGATCCAGGGGCAGCCTCAGCTTCTTTGGGCACCCTGTGCCAGGACCTCACCACCCTCATAGGGAATAATTCCTTCCCATCTATCTATATCCCATCCATCCCTGCCTTCTGCCAGTGGGAAGCCATTCCCATTGTCCTGTCCCTCCATCCCTTGTCCCCAGTCCCTCTCCAGCTCTCCTGGAGCCCCTTTAGGCTCTGCAAGGGGCTCTGAGCTCTCCCTGGATCCTTCTCCTCTCCAGGTGAGCACCCCCAGCTCCCCCAGCCTGGCTTCAGAGCAGAGGGGCTCCAGCCCTCAGAGCATCTTTGTGGCCCCCTCTGGACTCTCTCCAACAGCTCCCTGTGTCTCCTGTGCTGATGACCCCGGAGCTGGATTAAAGGTATACCTCTTATTTCATTCTTTTTACTTTGGAGAGGGAAAGAGGGCCTGCCTCTCTCTGCAGCCCATGCACAAACAGCTCACTGAGCCTTTCTTTTTTTCCCCTAATCAGTTGCAATCTCATATCAGGGTTGTCCCAGGCACCATTTTCTCATATTCCATCTCATGTCCAGAATGTGTCACCAACCACATCCTGGACACAGGTTCCCTGTGTGCTAGTGGTTTTGACTCTGAGGTTGGAATTTCAGTTTCCATCCCCAGCACTGTCAGTGATGGATCAGATCACTGGGATGATTCTGCTCAGGCTCCTCCACTCACACCCCTTGTCTGGCAGCAGAGTTGGGTGTTCTGCATCCCATCTCATGCCAGGGCACTGGCACCATGGAGATCTCAACCCCTGCAGTATCTGAAGGATTGACCTCTTTCCTTCTGGGGTTATCATCTACCAGACCCTCACTGCTGGTAAGTTACCTTGACAAGACAGGGATAATCCTTCCCATCCAGGAGGGAATTAAATTTGTCTGCGCTTTAAAATTAGTCACTCATTGCTTTTAACACTGAGCAGTGAGCGCAGAGCTAAACAGCAGTTTGGCCATCAGGACATTCCCAACAGGCTCCTGTAGGAAAGGGCTCCCAGAGAAATGATTCTGAAGGGACAAGTTAGTTGTGCCTCCCTTGGTGATTGAGAGAGAGATGGGGACACTGCTGATGGTCAGAATCTAATTTTACTGTGAGCTGCATATGTTTATTTACCATTCTAGGAAGGCTAGAAAAGTTTTACTACATTGATGGGAGCTAAACATCATACAAACAAACTTACACATTTTGCAACATTTTTACTTAATCTCATCTTTGTTCAGTGTTGCCAGACTTGATCCAATCTTCTTGCAATCTTCAAAGCTCTGTTTGCTCTTGCCAAGGCATCAGAATCCAATTTTACTGTGAGCTGCATTTGTTTATTTACCATTCTAGGAAGGCTAGAAAAGTTTTACTACATTGATGGGAGCTAAACATCATACAAACAAACTTACACATTTTGCAACATTTTTACTTAATCTCATCTTTGTTCAGTGTTGCCAGACTTGATCCAATCTTCTTGCAATCTTCAAAGCTCTGTTTGCTCTTGCCAAGGCATCCTGGCCATCAGACTGCTCGTGCTGATTAAATCCACAGCATTCCCTCTCCCATCTCTTATGACATGCCTCCACTGCACCCACCTGTGTTTTGGGGAGGGCTCCTCCACAGGTTATGGCTGTGATCAGGCTGGATCTGGGCCGGAGTTTTATCCATGCAAATGTAGAAGAATTGGAGTAATGACGAGGTTTTCACATGCCACAAGTGTGACCTGCTCCAAGGTGAGAACGTGGAAGTGATCAGTGCCTGAGGGGTGAGCAGAAAGTGGTGGTGTTTGCAGAAACCAGTCAGGAAATGCAGTTGTTGTGTTCAGCCACATTAAGATTTAACAGTAGGACACCTGAACAGGGAACCTGGACATGCCTGGGATATGGACACAAGCCCCTCTCTCTGGTTTGTTTCTCCCCAGCAGGGTCCAAGGGACTGGTTCACATCGAGTCATAGAGACATGGAATCATAGAATCACAGAGGCATGGAATGGGTTGGGCTGGGAGAGACCTTAAAGATGATCTGGTTCCAAACCCCTGCCGTGGGCAGGGACACCTTCTCCTAGACCAGGCTGCTCAGAGCCCCATCCAGCCTTCAGGACTGTCCCTTATCCCTCTCAGGGACAGCATGCACTAGGCTCAGACTCACAACAATGGGAAACAGGCCTCTAACAGATTAATTAGCAGTCTTCACAATGGGCTAATTACCATTTTCTCACAGGGCTGTTCTTGGAGTTCCCCAGCCAGGTAAGACCCTGTGGGTGTGTGACAACCCCTGCACACGGACCTGCTGAGCATCCCTGTGCTGTGAGGCTGAGACCCGTTTCCCAGCCCAATGAGAAGGATATTTCTGGGCTGCTTTCCTTTCAGCAGCTTCCTCTTGCAGCACAACGTCTGCTGTGATCTCCATTTCCCTCTTACCCTCCATTATTCCTCAATATTCCTCTTCCAGGTCCTTTTCCTTATCTGCCGCCACTTTCCTGTTTTTCTTCCTTGCTCAGCACCCTCCAGCCTGCCTGGCTCCTGGACCATCGGCTGCTGTCGAAGGGCTTCCTCCTCCTCGTCCTCCTCCTCTGGCCGATGTCCTCCCAGAGATAGCCCCGAGCATCCCGGGGGACCGCGGGCATCCCGCGGGGTCCTGTCAGGAGAGGGTGGCGGTGCTGACCCCGCCCCGAAGGAAACAACGCCGGGAGGAAACGGCAGCGCTGAGCTCCCAGAATATCTCTGCTCTGGGTAACCCCAGGGATGCAGAGATAAGCAGAAAGGGGGGGAAGGAGGAGGAGGTCAGGGCTGTTCAGCCGAGATGTTTGTGTGTCTTCTGGCACAAACACCAGTCTGGGCTTCCCCAGCAGGCGCCAGGCTCGTTTTGGGGGGCAATTGTTCAGCCTCGCTCACCTTGGAACGTGCAGTTCAGCACCACGGCAGCGAGGGAGATGCTGAAGGCCATGGGGACACAATGCTGGGAGAGCCAAGCCCTGGGACAGCAATCCCCAGGAGAGGATCCCCTCTCTCCGTCGCGTTTGTTGCCTTGGGTGGGAGCCAGCTCAGGGTTAGGACCTCGCTGTGCCTGGTGCTTTAAAGACTCAGGGCTATCCCTTACCCCTCAGATGGGACATTCAGGCACTTGGTGTCACAGCCCATCCCATGGGACAGCTGCCTGCCGTTTGGGCACTTCCATGGGTGATGTCCACCCTTAACAGGGCAGTCTCAGGAGCTCGTGGCCCTTGCTAGCACCAACAAATAGAAATTGCCAGCTACAAGTCCTTGGAGTGGCTGCAGATGCTTGGAAAATGCAGCAAGGCCCCTCTTGGGAGAGCCTTCAGACCTTGAGGTCCATCTCAAGGCAAATGACCAGGGGACTGGGCACAGTGGAGGCTGCAGCCAGAAATCACCACTTCTCTCCCCATGCCAGCAATTTCCTGCAGCCAAGTGATCCTTGGCAGATAAATAAAAGACCCTGGAAGAGGAATATTGAGGAATAATAGGGGGTAGAAGGGAAATGAAGATCACAGCTGCTCCTTCAGCACAGGCATAGCTGGAGATAGTGACNCCCATCCCATCCCATCCCATCCCATTCCACTAAGTTCATTCTCATGATTCATGGTTCCATCACTGTACACCACAGCTCTGTGTTGGGACATCTGCCACCCAAGTCCCTGGAGAGAAAAGTGACCTCAAAACTAAAAAATCCATTCCAACCCAGCTGACTCGTTACCCCATCAGCTGAGAAAAACACCCAGCTGCCAAGTTCCCCTCCAAACCCCAAGCCCTCTCCAAGGTCCCAGCACAGCATAACTTTACACTTAGGTCTTGTTTTAAACACGTACACGTGACTCTGCTGCAATGAGCACGCAGCTGTCTCAGAGCCAGTTCCCTCTGCTCGTCCCCAGCCAGACCTGCTGCCTTCCTCCTGCTATATTTATCAGAAGGATTTGGCTGGTTGCAAAGTGCTTGGGGAGGCAGCAGGGGTGGAGCCACCTTGGAGATCAGCCATGGGAGAAAACCTGGAGCCGGCTCCAGCCCCATGTGGCTGTTTGGAGATGGTCTCACATCCTCCTTGGGGTAATTCCAGTGTAAATCTGGGAGGCTGACCTTCAGTTGGTGAATTCCTCATGCTTTGCAGATAATTTATAAGTCTTTAGCATTTTTGTGCTTCTCCATGTGCTGGGGATCTGCTCCCCTCTCAAACCTTCACAATCCTCATCTCCAAACAGGGAGAGATTCTGCCACATTTTTTCTACACGGGAGATGTTCAAATCAATATTTTTTGGCACTCTGTCTCTCTGAACCCCCAGGGATTGTTACCCTAAACTGGGAATTCTTACAGATAAAGTAAGATCGGTGCATTTGAGTACCTAAAAAAAGCTTTGTCACCCCCACACTCTCCTGTAGCAGTGAGACCAGAGGAGAAAAACAAACAAAACCTGTTCCAAACCTCCACAGTGAGACAGGACAGAGTTTCCTCCTCACTTTTCTGCATCCCCTGGGAAGATCTGTTCACAGCTGGAAGCCTTGCCCGTGCCAGCCTGGAGGCACTCCCTCAAATCCCTGCAGCTGCAGGTGTTGAGCAAGCTGTGCAAGAGATTCCTGCCACACACCACAGCACGTGAGCTGCTCTTGGGCAACCAGGCTTGCAGCAACAGGACCAAACCTCTTGGACTTTGAGGTTTTGTGGTTCCTCTTCATCCCTGGAGCACACACCCCTGGAATTTTGGGCTCTGAATGAGTTTTGTCTTTCTGTGCTGGGATGCTTCTCTGGGCACCCTGTGCCATGGGCCTCACCACCCTCACAGGGAACAATTCCTTCCCAATATCCCATCTATCTCTGTTCTCTGGCAGTGGAAGCCATTCCCTGTGTCCTGTCCCTCCATCCCTTGTCCCCAGTCCCTCCCCAGCTCTCCTGGAGCCCCTTTAGGCTCTGAGCTCTCCCTGGATCCTTCTCTTCTCCAGGTGAGCACCCCCAGCTCTCCCAGCCAGGCTCCAGAGCAGAGGGGATCCAGCCCCAGAGCTTAAAATGAGACAGGATGAGACAGCCCAGCTCCCTTGAGGTATTCAGGATGGCAATTCCCAAACAGACATGGGGGATGAGGTGATGGAAACCATCCTCCAGGAATGAGACCTGTTCAAAGTGACAGGGCCAGGGGCAGATTTCACAATTCTGCCAGAGCAGTGACAGCAGGAGCTGCCCAACTCCGCAGTTTTCTGCTCAGCCAAGGAAATAAGCTCTGTAAATATCCCTCTGTAAAACCTTCCCGGACCACGAGATGGCATCAAAAAACCAGAGCAGCCTGAACCGGACAGGTCTTCCCTCTGGATTGGCCTCCTCCAGCAAACCCAGACTTTCTGAGGTTCATCCTGCTGGGATGAATGGCTCAGCGTGTCTCTTCTTACAGGAATGTCACTTCTGCCCCAGAAAACTCCCTGCTGGCTCCCTCATACTGCACGTTTTGTTTCTAAATAAATAAAATTAAAATTAAAATTAAATGCAATGTACTTCCAGTTTCTCCCACATCCCAAATGGATCCAGGTACCCATCTCATGGATTCCTTGCTGCTGACCACCAGAAAACCCTCCCAGCACTTTGCCCTTCCTGCCCCAGCTCCTTACGAATGACCCCGATTTCCAGTCCCACCAGTTCTCCTCCTATTTCCATTTCCCCCCTGAGGCTCATGTCTAAACAAAGCAGAGAGCAGGGAAAAACAGGGTTACCAGGAGAAAAAGGGTCCTGAGTGGCATGTGACAGACCCTCCCACGTCACCGAGAGCCTGGCACAGTGCCTGATGAGATAACCTCTCACTGGAGCACCAAAACCACCCTTTTCCAAAGAATCCTGGGAGGTTTCCCTTCCTGCTCGGAGCCAGCAGCAATTCTGGCATTGCAGGCAGTCAGAGGGTGCCAGCAGCACAATGAAGGCATGGCAGCAGGGCTCTCCACGGGCCAGCACTGTGGCTTTCTCCAGCTGGACTCACTGTGGGATGGAGCCTTTCTGCCTCAGTTTCCCTTCTGCCAAGAGGAAACCAAAAAATCGCCCTGCAGAGAAATTGGTCTCTCCCTGAAGCCAAATTCTGCCTGTAGCAGACACAGTCTCCATCCCTGTGTCACCTTTCCAAGCCAAAACCAACACAGAACAAATGCTTGGGCCTAAGAACCCCCCCCACCCAGTGGGTGTTTCATGCTGTGAGCAGGAGATGTCAAGAGATGAAGCCACAGACACAAATGAGAATCTGGGGATTTCTTGGAACAGACAAGGGCAATCACAGCCCCAGTCCTTGGCCAGACATGTCGGGAAAACACCTTCCCAACTCTGTGTTGAGAAGGAGGACTCAGGTTAGTGCAGGAGGAGCCAAGAGCTCTGGTGATCCTCTCGTTCAGGCTCTGATCTGGGCCATGGCCAATATCTGAGCTTCCAGAGAAAGGTGAAATTGTGAAACACTCCCTCAAAAAGCGTTGCCCAGAGCTCTCCCAGTAAAACCAGGATGACAAAGTTGCTGTGGTTGAAAGGGACTGACACACTGGTCATGAAGAAGAGCAAAGGACACAGAACAGGGGTTTTGTTTTCCCTCTGTACAACACCCACAGAAAAGTGCTTTGGATGCAAATTCTCACATGCCCCTGTCCCCGCTTCTCTCTCACTTCTTCTTTTCAGTGGATTTTCTCCTCTGGAGCCAGCTGGTCGTTTCTTTTTGAAGCATAAGTTCTGTCCTCATCCTTAGATGTCCTCATCCTACAGCTGTCATCTGGGCAGTGGGTGACAAAGGGGCACAGAGGGGAAGTCAGGTCCTGCTTTCTGTCACAAGCCAGGATGGATGGACACAGATTGCAGCCCAGGGGCTCAAAAGCACAACCTCAGCAAGAAATGGAGGGAGGAGGTCAGGATCAGGTGACTGGGCAGAGCAGCTGAGTGCTGAGCATTTCCCACCGCTCCTGAATTCCCTGGAGGCTGGGATATGGCGGGAGCAAGAGCAAAGTGAGGTGTTTCTATAAAGGGAATAGAGATCCCAGGGGCTGCTCCAAAGTGTCTGAACATGCCTGGCCCAGCTGGACATGAGCCAGATGTGCCCAGGTGGGCAAGAAGGTCAAGGATACCTGGGCTGTACCAGCAATGATGTGTCCAGTGGGACCAGGGCAGTGCCTGTCCCCTGTGTCCCTCCAGTCCTGGGGACAGCTCTGGGACTGTCCTGACAAGAGAGACCCTGAGGAGCTGGAGCGTGTCCAGGGAAAGGAACAGAGCTGGAGAAGGGGCTGGAGCACCAGGAAAGGCTGAGGGAGCTGGGAAAGGGGCTCAGCCTGGAGAAAAAGGAGGCTCAGGAGGGACCTTGTGGCTCTGCACAACTCCCTGACAGGAGGGGACAGGAGGGGTAAAGTCGGATTCAGCTCTCAGGGAAAAGGGACAAAACAGCAGAAAATGACATCAAATTGTATCTGGAGAGGTTTAGACTGAGTATTAGGAAACGTTTCTTCACCAGAACTGTTCTCCAACCCTGGCACAGCTCTCCAGGGCAGTGCTGGAGTCCCAATCCCTGGATGGATTTAAAAGCCATGTAAGTGTGGCACTTGGGGACATTGGTCAGGGTGGCCTTGGCAGTGCAGGGGGATGGTTGTACTCAATGGTCTCGGAGAGCTTTTTCAAACTAAATTATTCCATGACACCTTGTATGGAAAGCACATGGCAAAAGTGCCCTGGAGTTAAGGTGTTTCCAAAAGGAACATCCTGGACTATCTGGGACCAGAGCAGCTGCCCAAACCAGCCCCACACTGACAGGGACACAGCTCTGGGGAGCTGGCCCAGCCCCAAAAGCTGAGAAACACAATCCTTTGCCAGGGCAGAGAAAATATATGGAACAAGTTCCCCTAAAGTCAAAAATCTGTCAGATTCATGGAGGAAAACTCAGTTCTGATAAACAAAAAGTTCCACCTTGGGTTCCAGGAGTGCTGCAGCCAAAAATTGCTGGGAGAGTGTGGAGACAGGTCTGGCCACGCTGAGCAGTGACATTCACACAGCTCTACAAAGCTCTGTCTCAAGCAAGACACAAGATAAGTTTGTTGTCTGCCTCTCTGATGTGCCAGATATGAAGAAAAAATTTTTCCACCTTTGGGTGAGAGCAGCTGGGCATGTGCTTGGACACAGCTGATAATGTTTGCTTGAAGAATTAGGAGGGGAGACATCCCAGGAAGACAGGAGCACGGGAACCAAGGAGAGATTCTTAACAAAAACACAACAAACTATGAATGTTTAATCTAAACAACGACTCTGCCTTGCGCTGGTGCTGAGGATCAGTTTTGTCACCCTGCAAGGGGCCATAAACTTTGCAGGAATCAATAATATCCCTGTCCTTGCCTGTCCAAATCCATTCAGCACCAGCAAGTTCAGCCCTCAAAGTTTCTCTGCTGGCCCAGATCTGGGCTCGACTCGCCCCGGCGATGGTGGGAAGAAGATTTTTGCTGATGCCCTCTGTTCCTGAGTCACCTCCTGGCTGGTCACAGGGCTCCTCGTGAGCCAGCCCGGCTGAGTCACCGCTGGGTTGTGCAACCGGAGTTCCCTGTTCGCTCTGAATTTTCGGGGAATTGGAGCTCTCTGTTTGCAAGGATTTGCAGGAAGCAGGGGGGCGGATTTCACAGATCTCCCAGATCTGGAAGAGACCTTCAGCTTCTCAAGCAGCATCAGCAGCACAAGGCTAAAGGTGCTGCTGGTGGGTGTGCAGGGGTTTAGGACACCAAGACCCCCTGATGCCTTAAATTATCTCCCATCCACACCAGGAACACACAGTCCCCACCAGCCAGCACAGCCTCTCTTGCTCAATGAGGCAGCAAAGCTCAGTTTCTGTCTGGACAGAAAAAATCTGTTCCACAAACCCCGTCTGCCACCAGACAAGCCTAAATCCACCAGAATTAGCCAACAACCCACCCAAGGTGTGTTTGAGGGAGCTTTTTAAAGCCACGTGCTCCAGTGATGACTCTGGCAGACACTGAATGCTTGGGGGGTGAGGATTTGAGCTCAGGGTGTCCCAGCTCCCATGGAGAGGTGAGGATTATGTTGGTGCCCAACCTTTCCAGCAAGGGTTTACCAGGCAGCGTTATGACTGTAAAAAAATCCAGTTTTAGTCGCCCTGGGCAAGTATTTTACCTTGGCAGCTGATGCAGCCATGTAATAACCATCATTATTCCCATCAAGGCCTCACAAGATGTTCTACTGCTGCCAGGGAGAGCGAGTCAGCTGCAAAATTGTGACACAGAAACCTTAGAATAATAGAAATACTTGAGTTGGAAGGAAATTTAAAGCTCATCTCATTTCAATCTCCTACCATGGGCAGGGACACCTTCCACTGTCCCAGGCTGCTCCAAGCTCCATCCAGCCTGGCCTTGGACATTTCCAGGGGTGATGCTCAAAGAGGGACACACAGCCAAGAATGAAAGAACCTCGGAGGCAAACGTAATGTGGCTTCAGCAGTAAAATTACAGTGTTCAAAAGTGCCTGAAAAGGATGAATCAGGAAAAATCAGGGTGGATATTCCCCACTGGAGATCTGGCAGCTCAGCTGGACAGGCTTTGGGTTCAGGGAGGAGCACGATTCACTCCAACCCCAAGCAAAGCAGAGCTATTTGGTTATTAAATAAACCTGCATTTCATATCCTTTTTGTAAGCAGTGATGGTTTTAAACCCTGAAGATGAAAAAAAACATATTTGCATTAATTAGAATCATTAAAAAATTGTGGTAGGAGATGAATATACATTGAAACTTTTTTTTCTAAAACCTATAGGTGTTGGCCCTGCAGCAGCCTCGTTAAGAGCTATTTGCTGCTCAGTGTTGAAGCAGGGGCACCATGATTCAATCAACATTGATTGAACAAGTGATAAGAGAGGTTTGCCCAAGGCCTCCTGACCCATTTCCTTATCTCATTCCTGTAGTGGTGGATTTTGCTCCAAAGGCCAAAGCCTCAGCAAACAACACTCATTTTTTCTGATCCACTAAAAAAAATACCACGAGGAAAAAAGGGGGTTTGTTTCATGCATGGTTTGGGCACACGAGGGATTTTTGAACTCTCTTGGAAGACTCCAATGGGAAAACTTTCCTGGTTGCATTCAGCATCATATATAAAAACAAGTTACCATTGAAAAATAGAATGGTTTGGGTTGGAAGGACCTTAAAAGTTCACCCCATTCCACCCCCTGCCATGGGCAGGGAATCCTTCCACTATCCCAGGCTGCTCCAAGTCCCATCCAGCCTGGCCTTGGACATTTCCAGGGAAGCAACAACTTCTCTGGGCACCCTGTGCCAGGGCCTCCCCACTCTCACAGCCAAGAATTCCTTCCCAATATCCAATCACATCCATTCCCTGTGTCCTGTTCCTCCATCCCCTGTCCCCAGCCCCTCTCCAGCTCTCCTGGAGCCCCTTTAGGCTCTGGAAGGGGCTCTGAGCTCTCCCTGGATCCTTCTCTTCTCCAGGTGAGCACCCCCAGCTCTCCCAGCCTGGCTCCAGAGAAGAGGGGCTCCAGCCTTGGGTACATTTTATCTCAAAAACAATCAACTTATCTCAAAAGCTGACATGTTTTCAGTGCAAACCAACTGCAATAGGGGCAGCAACTTTGACATTTCCCCAGAGAGGGCAGAAAGTCAGAAGTGTGTGCAAAGTTGTGGTTCATACTTTCTTTTCTTGAAAAAGACACCAAATATTTGCAGGGAAAATCAGGTGGCTGCTCCCTCCTGAACATGGGCTCCATAGTGACTCAGAGTAAGGCAAAATAAAAGATGTTTTATGGGACTGCACAGGTTTAAAATGGCTCTTCTGTGACTTCTGGGTGAGAACCTAGCTGGAAATAAGGAGTGGGGAATTCAGAGGGAGCTGACAGAGTTACTGGGAGGAATAAGTGTTAAGTGATGTCCTGACTGCAGCTCCTCATGACTGGAGGCACCGAGGCTTTTGGAGCTGGGTTGTACAAAGGGCAAGACAAAATCCAGATTATTTCTCCTGTGTTTTATGTCAACAAAACCTCACAGACAACGTGGAAAACTGAAATCAACCTTCACAAGGAGAGCAAAGAAATCCTCTAGAGTCAGAGGGAAGTTAGGGAGGTTACAGGTGATTTTTTAAAAAATTACTTTAATTGCTAAAGCACAAATAAAAACATAGTGAAGGAGTGGTTAAATATTACATGCAAAGGCATGCAGTGGTCCAAGGGCCATTGCACAAAGAGCATTGAAGAACAAAAACATTTAAACACATCAAAAACATCTTCAATTTTACTGCATAAGTACTGCATTGTGCAATATTAAAAGTTATTCTGATTTTTCTCATCACTTCACTAGGAAATCTTCTCAAACCAAAATCAATCTTTAAAATGTGAGTGTGACCAAAAATTGATTGATGTAAATGGAACCAGGGGCGAAAATATGCTCAGTGATTAATTATTTTAATTGATCAGTGATTAATTATTTTTTGTTCCAGGCCACATGGTCTTTTCATTTCTGAAAATGGTGGAGCATACAGTTTTTCCCTCCTCCTCACAGAGAAGGATGAGAAAATAATAAAAAGAAGGGCGAGAAAATAATAAAAAGATGTTTTTTTCTCAATAAAGAGAAGCTTTAACGTCACTGTGGCTTAGAGCAGGGCTTGAAACTGGCTCCTGAGATGATTTTTCTGTTGTTCATACTCTTGAAAATTGGCCAAAATGAGGGAGAAAGAGTCAATCAGCACAGCAACACAGTGAAATATTTCTGCATTTCCAGAGGAAAACATCAAGGGATGCTGGCAGGACGGAGGTGGCACAGAGACAGGATGGTGGTGGGGTGCAAGGAGGGTGGAGTGGGAAAGTTAAATGGGATAGAGGCAGGGTGGAGGAGGGAAGCAGGAGGATCACAGAATCCCAGAATGGTTTGGGTTGGAAGGGACATTAAAATTCATCCCATTCCACCCCCTGCCATGGGCAGGGACACCTTCCATTGTCCCAGGCTGCTCCAAGCCCTGTCCAGCATGGCCACACTTCCAGGGATCCAGAGGCAGCCACAGCTTCTCTGGGCACCCTGTGTGATGCAGGTGGAGTTGAAAAGGGATGGGCGTGGAATGCAGGTGGGATTTAGGAAGGATACAGGCAGGTTGGAGGAGAAAAACCAGATGGAAGAGAGGCCAGCTGGAGGAGAGAAACAGGAAGGAAAAGGGATAGAGGCAGGATGGAGGTAGGATAGCAAAGGGTGGGATACAGGTGGGATTCGGGAAAAATCCAGACAGGTTGCTGGAGAAAAACTAGATGGGATGGAGGAAGGAAACAGGAAGGATGTGGATGGGATTAAGCAGGTGGGATTGAAGAGGAATGCAGGCAGATTGGAAGATGAAAATGAAACAGGCAGGAAGGGAGAAAGGCGTGAGAAAGGATGGAGGATGGGATGGGATGGGATG
>VZTB01011712.1:48249-60997 GCA_013397245.1 Thryothorus ludovicianus | reverse complement strand
TTATTCGTTGGGGGGGGTGGAAAGGGGTGATTTTTTTTTTTTTTTTTTTTGGTTCTCCCAGGCTTCTTCAAAATCCTGAGAGGAGACGACCACTGTGGCATCGAGTCCGAGGTCGTGGCTGGCATCCCCAGGACGGAGCAGTACTGGAAGAGGATGTAACTCTGATCAAACCACAAATAATCCTGATGCTTTTAACTGATAGTGGGTTGGGTGCAGAGACCCCCTCCCCTTCTAAAAGAGACTCTAGTTCAGGTTACTTTATTAAAGCTTTTTATAGTTTCCTTTTATTTTTTTTTCCCATTTTTTGTTGTTTGTTTGGTGTTTTTTTTTTAATTTTTGGGTTTGTTTTTTAAATCGTACGGTGGAGCTGGAGGTGGAACTGCTCTCTGCCAAACTCCTGCTTCTGGTGGGTCACAGCAGGACATTGGGGCATTCCCTGCTCAAAGGACTGCTGGAGAGCTTGCTGCCCTCTTGGAATTTGGTTAGCCTGGACCCCTTCATGCCCAGTTTGCTGCTGGGAGGGCAGGAAGCAGTAGCTTTGTGCTGGGATTAGGGACTGGGTGGGCAGCAGAGGTGGAAAGCCATGGCCAGGGGGTATTTCTGCACCCCCAGATGGGTTGATCTGACTGTTAGCACCTGAAACAAGCAGGGAGGAATTTCCTGTGAGTGTGTGCCTTGAATTGGCTGAATTTAGACCTATTAAGGACAAAATGCTGATGAACTTGGCGTGGGGGCAGCTCTGGCCAGAGCTGCCTGCACCAAGTCCCTCGAGCATCACCTGCCCTGCTCCATCCTTCTGGCTTTTCAAACCACTTCTTCCTCAGCTGTTCACTGGCTTTTTTATCTGCTGTAATCTGGGGTTATTGATGCTGGGGAAGGGCCTGGCTGCAGCTCCATGAGCCTTTGATCAAATATCCTGCAAGCATCTGGGAGGGAGCTGGAAAGGGCACAGCCCTTCTCCTCTGTGGCTGAGCAGCTTGGTGTGTGCAGGTCACGCCTGGGCAAGGGTGCAGCGCCCAAATTTGGGGTGCTTGGGGGCTGCAGGTGCTGAATGCTGGTTGGATGGTTCCCAAGTCTGCTGCAGGGAGCTCAGGCAGAAGCTTGGATGTGTCTCACTAACTTGGACACAATTAAAGCTTTTTTTTTCTTGAGCCACAGGCATTAAGGAAGGTAAAAAACCCTTATTTTTGTTACTGGGGGAGGTGTAAAAGGTCGTGTATAGGAGGAATCATGTGACTTGCCAACACTAATATAGCAAAGAGCTTTTTTTTTAATTTTAAAGCACAAAATATCTTACTGAGCTGAGGCTACGGGTCTGAAACATGTGAAGCAGGCTCTCCTGTAAAATAGCCCCTTACCTCTGCTTGCTGAGGCACCAGTGAGGCAGAGCTGTGCTGTATTTGGCTGGAACACCTGTGCCAATAAATGATTTCTCCAGTGTCTTGGCTCCTGGCTCTTGGTTGTTTCTGTTTGGCTTCTGCCAGCTCGGATGGTTGTGTGGAGTGGAAGCCAAGTGAGACCCTTCTGTCTTCAGAGAATGGTTTGGGTTGGAAGGGATCTTAAAGATCATCCAGTTCCACCCCCAGCCATGGACATTTCCAGGGATCCAGGGCAGCCACAGCTTCTCTGGGCACCCTGTGCCAGGGACTCACCACCCTCACAGGGAAGGATTATCTCCCAATATCCCATCTATCCCTGCCCTCTGGCAGTGGGAAGCCATTCCCTGTGTCCTGTCCCTCCATGCCTTGTCCCCAGTCCCTCTCCAGCTCTCCTGGAGCCCCTTTAGGCTCTGCAAGGGGCTCTGAGCTCTCCCTGGATCCTTCTCTTCTCCAGGTGAGCATCCCCAGCTCTCCCAGCCTGGCTCCAGAGGGGCTCCAGCCCTTGGAGCAGCTCCGTGGCCTCCTCTGGACTCTCTCCAGCAGCTCCAGGTCCTTCTGCTGCTGTCCCCAGGGCTGGGACAGCTCTGCAGGTGGGATCTCACCTGAGCAGGGCAGAGGGGCAGAATTCCCTCCCTTGTGCAGGTGTGGTCTCTGCCAGCCCTGTCCTGTGGCCCTGATGGTGACAGTCACCCCGTGGGGTGTGTGCTGGTGGTGGGGAAGGTGCTTTCACCCAGAGCAGAGAGTGGCCAGGACTTGTCCCCAGCATCCCTGAGGATGCACCAGGGCCCTGGAGCCCGTGCCTGCAGCCCAGGACTGTGCCACCACTCCTTCCAAGGTGGATTTATGGACCCTCTGCTGTCCCCCTGGTTAAAATTCTTCCTCCAGGTCTGGCACACAGGGCTGTACTTTGATACCCAGAGTTGGCACCAAGGGAGCACTGGAATTTCACGAGGGCTTGTAACTTGTGGGGAAATTACTGGTGTAAAATAAACTGACAAGATGGGAAAAAAAAAAAAGATCCAGCACTTTCTTTTTTTTCCCAAAGAAAACTTTTAATTTCAACAAGACGGGAAGCTGCACAAAGAGAGCTACCACGAATTTCTTTAGAACAACAGCTTAAAACTATCTACACCAGGAACTGTGGAGTAGGGGGTTCTCCTTCTGAGTAACAGCCTGGCCACGGGGGCTTGGCCTTGCCCAGGCCACCACCCTGCACCTGTAGCTCTGTCCTGGACCAGGACATGGGCTCCCCTTCCCAACAGCAAAGCAGCATCTGAAGGGGGTGGGTAGAGACCTTGAAAACAACAACCCACCCCAGGAGAACAGGACTTGCCTTTAGTTGTTTCCTCCTGTAAGTCCATCCTGATGTGTTTGAAAGCAGCAGTGGGAGCCTCTTGCAGCTCACACATCAGTCTGACCCAAAGCCAGAGCCAAGGGAGCCAGGGAAACCTGCCCTGGTCACCCCCTTGGTGGCTCCAGCCTTCCCAGCTCATGGCAGGGATCACTCCTGCCTTCCAGGGTGACCAATGCCCCCCCAAAAAAGCATCCCATGAGGGACAGCAGGGTGCAAACTCTCACTCCCCTGCCTTGCTCTGCCACGACCACCCATCCCCTGGGGCTGTGTCAGTGCAGAGCCCAGAGCCTGCTGTGCAGTCACGCCTGGGGTTATGAGCTCAGGGCTGTGCTGGCAGCTCCCTTCTCATTTTAACCACCTCCCCACTGCTGAAACAAGAGCTGTGTCCCTGCAGGGGCCATCTGTCCTCGGGCAGGGAGCTGCACAGCCACCATTCAGCTGGGGGCACATTCAGGTGGACAGAGTACCTCACCTCCCATATATTTAACATTAAAAGGGCTCATTTCAGCATCCTTCAGCACAACAGAAATGTGACTACAGCCTCTGCCTCTTTCCAGGCTGCAGGATGTCAATCACTGAGGGCCAGAAAGTGGCCAGAGTTTCCTTGGATAAGGATATGGTCCTCTCCAGCAGCATCTTTCCAGCACAGAGCAGGCACTGGAGGTGAGGGAAAAAAGACTGCCTAAGAAAGGGAGGCAAAACCCTCAGGGTTTTGCTCAGCTCTGAACTGGAAAGATGCCTCAAATCTCAAGGAAGAAAAGAAACAACTGAAGTTTCTATTTCAAACCATCGTAACGGAAAAAAAAAAAAAGAGAAAAAACCAACAAAACCCCAACCAAAAATATTCAGGTAAACAGGAAGGAAGGGGGAAAAAAAAATACTCAACCCCAAGCACTAAGACTCCACTCAGCAGCAGACAGCAGGGGCAGCCAGGATGGAGTCCAGCAGTGCCACACTGTCACCCCGAGGCTGCAGTTCCCCCGTGTCCCATCCTTGTCACCTTTCCAGTGCCCAGTGCTGGGCCACCCCCACTGCAGGGGACGAGGAGCCTCCTGCCCCCAATGCCACCACTTGTCCCCCCACCCGGCCACTGCCCTTCCTTCATTTCTCTCCTGCCTGCACGTACTCCTCGGTGGCCTTGGAGAGGGTGCTGAGGTACTGCCAGCTCAGGGCTGCCAGCAGCATGGCACAGGACAGGTAGATGGGTGAGTAGTGGTGGCGGGAGGCCATGGGGCTGCCGGGCAGGCTCATGGCACGGATGGAGGCGATGACCTGCTGAGTCTTGTTGGACGAGGGGTCCGTGCTCGGGATCTTCTGGTAGATCTGAAGGAGGAGGGAGGAGGAGTTATGGCTCCCACAGGAAGTTTAGGAGGAAAAACGGGATGAGGTTGAAGCGTCAAGGGTCAGGAGTGACCTGAGTGGGGGAGTGCCGTGAAGGAAGGGACAACTGGATGGGTGCGAGGGTTCCTGTCTCCCTTGGGAAGTGCACTAAGCCAAGCTGCCTCTTGAGGGCACCCCGTGATGGGACATGGACCAGGTGGCTTTGGACACCATCCCTCAACCCCCCCTGAGGTGCTACTGGGACCAGTGACGTTACTGGGATCAGGGGCTCTCACCCTGCAATCCTCACTCACTGTACAGCCCACCTGAAAGCAGTGGGAACATTCCTGCCTGGAAACAGCCACATCATCACCTGATTCTGGGGCACTTGGAGATTTCTTCTCATGGCCTCTGAGATACTCACCTGCAGGAGTCTGAGCAAGGTGGGCACAAGCAGAGACCCTCTCCTGGGTTAAAGCCCTGCAGTGTCACTGTCCCTTGCCATGGGATCCACCAGTTCACAAGGGCAGCTCTAATAACCCATGGTTATTATTATCTAAAACTCCCATGATTTGGGGTCTCCCTGCTGCAGAAGTGAAGTATTTTTATTTAATAGCCCTCACTGGAATTGGGTTTTGGGGAGAGGGGTGTTTTTTTCCCATGAAACCAGCCACCAGTTGACTCTCCACATGAACTTTTAATCTCCACAGACCCTGAAGCCAGGAGGAAATCATAAGGTCCTCCTGAGACTCCTCTTTTCCAGGCTGAGCCCCTCCCCAGCTCCCTCAGCCACTCCTGGTGCTCCAGACCCTTCCCCAGATCTGTTCCTTCCTCTGGACATGTTCCAGTCCCTCAATGTCTTCCATGTGAGTGGCCCAGAAGTGACCCCAGAATTGGGTCAAGGGGACGGGCACTGCCCTGGCCTTGTTGGACACACTGCTGCTGGTCCAGGCCAGGATGCCACTGGCCCCAGTCTCTGCTTTTCAACACAGACCCAGGGTATGTTCAAGGGAACACATCAAGCACAGTTTGGTCCAGGCCAAAACCACATCAGGGTCATCACACCCCACCACCACGGAGCCAAGGACAGAATGAACAGATCCCTGTGTGTTGCCAATTCCACCCCAAGAACAGGGACAGGAACAGCCAGAAATGACTCAGAGCAAACTGCTGAGCCTACCTCTTCCACATACTGGTACATGATGGCTTTGACAGCTTGAATGTTGGTGGCATCCATCATGAGGGTGACAGCCTGGCCCTTGCGGATCTTCACCACCCCCCTGAAGACCTGCTGATTGTTGTAGCAGGCAGCCAGCGTGGCAATGGCCATCACCTGAGGAGAGCCAGAAAGAGCCTTCACTGCAAGGAACTTGCCAAGGGATCACTTTATCCACAGAGACATCCATGGAAAGGAGCCACAATCTCAACATCAGCAGAAACAGCAGAAACCAAGAAATAAGCAACAACACAGAACCTCCTCCACCCTCCAACCCCTCACCAGCTGGGCTGCAGAGGATGAGGAACCACTTGGAAGCTCAGCTCACCTGAGGGATGGCGCAGAAGTTGAAGACACTTTGGTTTTTGAGGCGGGAAAGGTAGGTGAGGACGTCGGGGACGTGGTGGAGGGCGTTGGTGATGAGCTCATTGAGGCACAGCACGGCCACGTCAATGTTCTCTGGCTTGGCAAGGTCTGAGAGCTTCTTGGCATATCTGCTCCAAACCTAAACACCAAGAGAAGTGTTCATGAATGGGAGGGTGCACAGATGTCATCAGGGAGATACCAGGTCTGGGAGAGCAACAAGAACCACCCAAAACCCTCCCACAACAGCCTTGGAGCATGGCTGGGATAAAGAAAAGCAGGAAGGGCAGGCTGTGGAGACGTGACAGTGGTCTTGGTGTGCACAGAGGGATGGCAAAGGAGGAGGGTGCAACTCATCTCCACATCTCTCCTAGGGAGGGCAAGGAAAAGGTGAGTCACATATCAAGAAATGCCCTGTGGGACAGCTGAGCCACAAGGAAAAGGGGGACATTTTTGAACATCATGACAGGCACAGGCAGAGCTGATCCTGCTTTTGGTGCCCTCTTGGGATCTCAGCCAGTCTTATCCACCCTCATCCCCAGAGAAAACCTAGCAGAGAGGAGAAAAAGCTGCCTAAATAGTTCTTGGCAGTGTGTGGTGACACCACCTCGTCCCCACATCTGTACCCAGAGAGCTGCAGCCAGATGTCAGCCAGCTGTCATCAGAACTGTTATTACCAAGAGGATGCACAGCCAACAGCAGCAGCTTTTCTGAGGTTTTTTTCCTCACCTCTTTAGGCCAGAACTCCCTTCCCTCCAGCTGGTCCTCCAGATAATCACGGATGATGTTGGTTTTCTGGAGGAAGAGGCCCATGGAGTTTGCCAGGTCTGTGTCCTGCCCCACGATGGAATCTTCCAGCTCTGATGCAGAGAAGAGTTGGGAAAGGCCAATCCCCACCAGCCCAGCAACGTAGTGACAGTACTGCCAAGTTGGGAAAGAGGGGAATAAAAAACAAGATAAAAGGAGCAGTTACAAAGAGCTGCCTGTCTGCCACGGGGAGTTTTACAAAAAGCAGTGGACAGTTCATGTGATGCAAGTTCTCATGGCTCTCCCTGGGATGTCTCAGCTTTCCCATGAAAACAAAACACCTTTTCCCAACAGGGATGCTCTGTCTTCTCCCTCCATAGAGACAAGATGGACCCTACATGGAAGTGTTCAAAAAACCTGTGGATGTGGCACTTGGGGACACATTTCTGTCGTGGCCCTGGCAGTGCTGGTGGAATGGTTGGACTTGATGATCGTAGAGAGCTTTTCCAAGCTTAACTCCATGACCCCACTCATGCTCAGTCCATTCCTCTGTCTGGGCTGACTCACCTTATCCCATTCATGCTGAGAATCCACCTTTTTCTCCAAGAACTCTGCCATCCCAACGCCCATCTTGTGGCAAATATCTGAAATCACATCCTGGTACACCTTGGACAGGTTTCTGAACTCCATGGAGATCTGTAGCGTGGTAAAAACAGAAAGAGAGTGTTTAAAGATAAAAAAGCAGCAGAGCTCCATGTTTATTAAGGAATCAGAAAAATACTGTTTACCAGGCTCTAATCCTGCCCTGGCTGGAGATCTGGGACAACTCCCCCAACCTGAGCTGTTTCAAGGTCCTTGGAGCTCAGGCTCAGCCTGTTCCCAGTCTAAACAGGATGGTCTCTGGCAGGAGATCAGACACAGCAAAAATCTTTGGGAAGGCTCTGCGGCCTTGGACTGGTATCATCTGGGAGCTGCAGGACAAAACTGACTGCACTTGGTATTCCTCTGTAATTTGAGAGCATTCCAACACACCAGCCATGGGAAAATACCCATGGGGGGTTTCTGGTGCTCTGCTCTCCCCAGCCCTCTCCAGCTCTGGCTAAACAGGGCACAACTGGAAAGGCATCAAGCAGTGAGGGAAGTGTGAATTCCTTCTACTGCATGTCCAGTAACTCGATCATGGAGTTAGAGTGGGCTGGGTTGGAAGGCACCATGAAGATCTTCCAGTTCCATCCCCCTGCCGTGGGCAGGGACACTTGCAGTGTCTCCATCTCTCTCACACTGAAAAAAATAAATTAAAAAGTGCATCCTCATTTTCCCAATAGTGTGGAGCATCGTGTTTTACTGTGCTGAGCTTTATTCTCCATCAGTGGGCGAGTGCAGCCAGCCCAGGTTTGTGTGCAATAAGGGTTTGTCTGTAAAATAAATGTATCCACTCTGCTTCTGTCTCTCTGGCTTCAGTGCCCTACACAGAGGAGCACAGCCTGCAAATGCACCTCTAGAAACATTATTAGAGGGTTTTTAATCTGAGAGTGGTGAGGCACTGGCAGAGGACACCCAGGGAAGCTGTGAATGCCTCCCAAAAATTCAGGGTCAGGTTGGATAGGGCTTGGAGTAACCTGGTCTAGTGGAGGGTGTCCCTGCCACAGCAGGGGATGGAATGGGATGAGTTTTGTCCCTCCCAACCCAACAATTCCATGGTTCTACAATTCTGTGATTATTAAAATCCCACCTGAACACAGATTGCCTCAAATAAATAACATATACACCAAGAGGGAACAGCAAAGTGCCACAAGCACCTTCTCAAAAGCTCCTCTGAAGACATATCTACTGTATTCCTACACACCCAGAACCCCAACAGAGACATCCCCTAGAACACTCCACCCTCCAACGGGTCACAGCCACAGTCACCCCAAACCTGAGCATCAAAACTCACAACACACCTCAGTTCTGCAAACAACTACCTCATCCCAACTGCTAGGGAAAGCCTGAAAAGGGTAGAATAAATTAAAAATGGTAAAAACTTGAACAAAACACATCCTCCGAAAATGAGATGCTTCTCAGCAGAACTATTATATTTTTTCTTAAACAGAGCAAAGAAAAAACCCTTAAAAAATCAACTCAATAATAAAAAAATCAATGCAGTATTGTTACTAATAACAGCGAGGGTGCTTTTTGTCTTACATCATGGCATTATGGAATGGTTTAGGTGGGAAAGAACCTTAAAGCTCATCTCATTCCACTCTCTGCCATGGGCAGGGACACCTTCCACTATGCACACAGGCAATCCCCAAATCTCTCTCCACCATACAATGGTCTCCTGCTCCTCCAGCAGGAGGCAAAAAGCCATTTTCCAGCATTGGCACTTGTCCACAGCCAGATCCCCTCTGGCTCACAGCATTGCACAGTGTTTGGGTTTCTCACCCCAGCTTGGCACCCAGCCCCACAGGCAGAGGATGGAGCCCTTGGGAAGATCTGTGGGGACTGGATAAACTCTGCAGGCACCACGTGGGGACAACCAGGCACCCAGAGGTGCCACAAGGAGCAAGGAGGAGGCTGCCTTACCGTTGGGAAGTCTTCCAGCACCTGCCTGTGCTTCTCCTTGCTCTCTGTGTACTTCCAGTCTGGCTGGTAGAGGTGGGAGTGGAACTCTTGCAGCATCGGGATCTTGACATCCAAGGGGATGCTCATGTCATCCTCTACAGTGTCCAGGGCACGGAGAACTAGGTAGAATATACACACTGCATGTCTGGGAGGGGAGAAAAAACAGTAATCCCTTACTTGGGAGTGCCTACGAGGCAGGACAAGCAGCTGGGAATAAGCACAGAGCCTTCAGCAGAGGCATTCTGAGCTCACTGTGTCACACACTGGCACTGCCAGGGCCTTGGTGCCTTTGGAAGACACCAGTCAGGTTAGGAAATCCAGGATTTTCCCTCATGAAAAGAGTTACAGCGTGATTTTAGGCTATCTAAGATCTGTATCAGGGAAGGGTGAAGCCTGTGAGCTCCCTGAGCAGGGATCCAACCCTGTAGGCAAGGCCAGCCCTCACCTGGACCCAGGGGACAGAGCCTGAGGTCAGCTTATTGGGAAAAGCAAATGTAAAACAGAAAAAGGGGGGAAAAAACACAGGTCCCATCACTGCCCCTTCTCTGCACACCTTTTACCCTCTTGGGGGGAATAAAGGGGTCACACTGAGCAACAGGAACATTAGGACTGGGAGAAAGAGCCAGAATCACCCTGCATTTGACATCTCCAGGAAGAAGACATTGGAGGCATTCCATGTGGCTCAGCATCCCAGCAGGAATGGGATGCTCCCCTCCTGCTCCCACCCCTGCCTCCACCATCCCTGCTCCCTTTCCCAGCCCTCCCTCCATGTCTCTGAAGCAAAAAAAAACAACCCAAAAACAAGTCCTGATGGCAAGAAATGCTGTTTGCAACTCCAGGATTTATATAAAATAATCCCCAGATCTCCATGAGCACAGGGATATATGCCAAGGAGACGAGGCACTTTTTAATTGATTAACAAATGGAAAGTAGCTTAGTAAATGCTAATTACCAGGTGACAGTGCTGTGCTCCTGGAATGAACATGTGCAAGCAGTGATTAAGCATCCAGGGAAAAATGACTTGCCCTTAGAGCCAATACTGTTAAATGTGGCTTTTTTTCCTTGATTAGGACAACATTTAACACCTCTCTCAAACCACATGAGCAGCTCTCTCGTGCTCCTGTTCCTTTGCATGACTGAGTTTTTCCATTGCAGCCGGGCTGAAAACATTCATCCCACAGGATGCAAGTGCCCAAGGCTCCAACCAACTTCCAGGAGCCACCAAGAAAGGCAGAGCAGAACCTGGAATGCCATCCCAGAGGCACTTCTCACAGAGGTATCATGCCCAGGGAAGAGCCAGCAGTAATTCCAGCACCCAGCACAGTTAAAATATTTATTTACCCCCCATTATGCATCCAGATCTTACTTGCCTCCCTAACTTCCATCACACACTGAATTTAGATCCTTGGCAATTTTGGCAAATCAAAGGAAGAAATTATTTGCTGTGAGAAATTCTCTATCATGGCTGTCCAGGGAGGTGGTGGATGCCCCATCCCTGGAAATGTTCAAGGTCAGGCTGGACAGGGCATAAATGGAAGCACTTCCAAAGAACAAGTCTGGATCTTCCAGAGCTCAAGCTCCAGCTCTGTCCTGGGTCAGCTCCCTCCTGCCCAGGTCTCCTTTCTCCTTGCCAGGACATGCAGCCTCTGCTGATCCTTCAGGAATGGATCCTCAAGAGTTCCAGGGGCAGGCAGGACCATGGAACTGGCAGCAGAGAGGCAGAAGCATCCCTCTTCTCCTCTCCATCACCAGGAGAGGAGCTCTGAGCTTGGATCACTACTCTTTTCCATCACTAGCAGTTATGATGCTGTTGGTTAGACTGTAGATGAAAGTTTTGAGCCTCCCACCTTCCCAGAAAACAACCTAACCATGGAGCAATGAGCTGGACAGGGCTCTGGCCAGCAAAACAGGTGGTTTATGGGGCCAAAAAAACAAGAGAAGAGGAATCAGATATTTCAGCTCAATTACCAATACCCATCTGGCCAGGGAAGCACTGCTCCAAGCACTCCTCCACAAGTTCCCCATTTCCAGCAGCCCTTCTGGGATGCCTGTCTGTAACCACAGGGGCTCACTTGACCCCTGATAGGGTCAACATCAGTGCAAGCACTTTTTTGAACCAGAAAAATTAATTCCTTCTGTAAGGCTGAGGCTCTGCCTATTTCTCTACCCTCCCTCTTTTTTATTTCCCTTGTTTGTCCCTATATTCTCTGCTGGAGCTCCTGGGCTTTGAAAATGAGTCTCTCTGGATCCACTGCTGAGCCAGCTGTAATCCAACCACCATCCCTGCCCAACCGTGGGTTGCAAAGATCAGGCAAGAGCATTTTTAGGATGCCAGGCAGAAGTTTCAGTGCCCTGAAGGGTGATCCTGATCCCAGCAGGCTGCAGGGCAAGGATTAAAGGAGAAAAAGACAGACAAAAAAACTGCAGGAAGTTTGAGGGAAGCACAGGGCAGACACATTGCTAACAAGTTTCATAGTGTTTTCTTAATTATTTTTTTTTTCTTAATTCCTGCACAGAAAAAGCATGAAAAATAAAAAGCTTAATTCTTGGCCCCACTTGTACTTTTCCACGCAATTCCAGCCAAACCACTGAACTCCTCTGCCTTTCCTGTCAACCAGGCTGCAAATACATCTCATAAACACTGGACACAGCTACGGGGCACCATCCAAAAATGCCAAACCAGGCCTCAGAAACCAAACAGATCACCCAGTGTACAGGGTGGTGCCTGCAACTGCTCAGCAGAGCCATGAGATGTGTCTGGAACAACTTCCAGAACCCTAAATTTAATCATCAACCCATCTTGAGATTACCTGGGGATTTAAAAAACGAAATCAGTAATTGTCAAACGAATATCAGGCATTGTACAGAGAATAATTACATGGCATGAGGCCTCCTGGCCAGCTGAGCTTTACACCCTCTGTTACTATTCCCATCTGAAACTTTTCTGCACGGGGCAGCAAAACCTGCACAGCAAAAAATGAGCGTGCAACAAACTCCCTGTGACAACTGCACAGGTTTTGAGGCAGCTGCTTCCAAAAGCACCTCCCAGGCAAGGCCCAGACCCTTGGTCAGTCACAGGTTTTTCCTCACCTCCTCCCTCCAGCCTTTGTCCAGCGCCAGCCTTGGCACTGCCAGGACACATTCCCAGGGTGTCACACACTGCACACTGCCAGGCCCTGTGTTTAACAGCCCGCTGGCCAGGAGGCTCAGCCCAGGGACCCGGTTTGGGGGGAGGATGCGGTGCAGAGGGGGGATGTGGTACAGCCAGCTGGGACGTGAGAAGCCCCACGTCCTGCTGCACGGGGTGGGGCTGAGCTGAGCGAGTCCAGACAGCTCCTGATGGGAGAGGGAGCGGGTCCCAGCAGCTCCACTGGAGAAAAACGGGGCCACTTCATGGGCCACCTCCTGCCAGCTCTGGTACTGGGGGGCATCACACCCACCAGCTCCTGGGGAGACCTAAAACTTAAAATTCCCAGGGATCCCCAGTGTTGGGGTGGCATTGTACCCACCACCTCCCAGGGAGGAGAATTACCCCCACCATCTGCCGGGGACTCACAGCGTCAGGGAAAAGCTGCGCTCACCCCCTCCCGAGGATCCCCAGCGTTAGGGTGGGACCCCACCTCCCACCGACCCCCAGTACCGGGGGATCACCGCCCCTCCAAGCCGGGTCCCCGGGGTCCCCCCGCTCACCGCAGCTCTCCGTCCAGAGCCTGGATGACGGCGGCGAAGCTGCGGCTGGTCTGGTTGAGGTACCGGTAGCAGGTG
>VZTB01011712.1:31952-48130 GCA_013397245.1 Thryothorus ludovicianus | reverse complement strand
CCGCCCCTTAACCCGCCCCATCCCGGCTCCGCCGCCACGCCGTGGCCGGAGACGCTGCCATGTACGGACAGAGCGATGTCCGGAGCCCCGGGGATGCGCGCGGGGTACCGGCACCGAGCAACGCAAGGGATGCTCGGAGCTGGTGGGATGCATGCGGGTACGGGCACCGAGCAACGCATGAGAGGCGTGGAGTCAGTGGGATGCTCGCAGGATGCCGGTACTGAGCAATGTAAGGGATGCCCGGAGCCGTGGGATACTCGGGTAGCACCGGGGCTCTGCAATGTCCGGCACGGTACCGGCACGGAGCAATGCAAGGGATGCTTGGAGCCGGTGGGATGCTCGGAGGCGGTGAGATGCTCGCAGGATACCGGCACCGAGCAAGGCAACGGATGCTTAGAGCCGGTGACATTGCACCAATGCACAGGATGCCCGGAACCGGTGGGAAGCCCGGAACCGGTGGGATGAACGCGGGGTACGAGCAATGCCATAGGACGCACCCGGAACCGGTGCAACCGGGAAGCACAAAGCCGGGCAGGTCCTTTACAGGCTGGATATGGGATGGTCACCCATGGCAACACCGTATCCGCGCCGGACATGACAGTGCCCCCCGCCTCCTCCTTCTCCCCCCATGCCCCGCTCCCCACCGGGAGCACCGCGCACCGGTGACAGCCAAGCGCATCCCGCCGCCCGCGCATCCCCCGCCGCTCACCGTGTCCATCCGCGGCATGACGGCGCGGTAGCCGCCCATCTTGAAGCGCAGCAGGTTGTAGATGTCCTCGGGGTGGCCCAGCCATTTCCGCAGCAGCTCCATGGGGGCCGCGCTCAGACCCCGCCGCCGCCGCCGCGCGCTCCCGTCGCCCCCCACCCCACCCGCTGCTTAACCGGGCGCGGGCGGGGCCGCTCCAGCCCCGCCCCCCAGCCAATCACAGCGCTCGGCGCATCGCTCGGTGGGGCGGGCGCGGCGCTGATTGGTGGAGGCGCGCTCGCACCAGGGCAGCGCCAGCCAATAGGGAGGCGGCGCGGCTGGTGTGACGGCCGGCGGCGGGCGCTGATTGGCGGAGGCGCGGAGCGGGAAGGAGTCGGCGGCCCCGGAGCCGCTCGTGTGAGCGTGAGGGGAGCGGCGCCGCTATGGAGACACGGGCGGGCTGGGGTAGGAACGGAGCTTGAAGATCGTCCAGTTCCAATCCCCTGCCATGTGCAGGGACACCTTCCACTACCCCAGGTTGCTCTAAGCCCCGTACAACGCGGCCTTGGACAGTTCCAGGGATGGAGAAGCCACAGCTCTGGGAATTCCATCCCAGCCCCCACCCCTCCCTCACAGAGAAGAATTCCCAGTATCCCATATCCTGTGCTCTGGCAGGGGGAAGCCGTTCCCTCTTGTCCAAAGTCCCTCTTGAGCCCCAGTAGGCACTGAAAGGGGCTCTCAGGTCTTCCTGGAGCCTTCTCCAAGGTGGACAGGCCCAGCTCTGAGCCTGTCTCCATATCAGAGGTGCTGCAGCCCTTAGAGCATCTCTACAGCCTCATATGGACCTTCTTCAACAATCCACATCCTTTCTGTGCTGGGAACCCAACACATACCCAGCTCCATCCTCATCCTTCAAAGTGCAAGCTTCAGCTTCTGGGGTTCTTTTTTGCGAGTAGTTTTGTCACAGAAGTAGGGTTTTGATCATCATTGTGGTCCCTTCCAGCTCAGGATATTCTATAATCCTTTGTTTTGGAAGGGTGCTTTGCCAACACCCTGCAGAAGGGATGTTAACCACCTTCCTTGGCTCCATAACCCCATTAATTGGTGTATTCAGCAATCACATATCTTGCAACCACTCAAAGGCATTGCAGTTCACAGGGGAGAGGTTGTGCAAGGAAGCAGCTGCCTACAACGGAGGTGTTTACCTCCAGCATTCCCAGCTGATTTGCAATCCATCTTTAAACCCAGTTCCCATTAATGGGAGCACACAGCTAAGGAAAATCACTGGCACCACTCTCTACAGGGAGCACCAAAGAGGTCCCTGTTAACCAATTTCAGCAGGAATTTCCACATACGCCTCAATTTTTAATGAAGAAACTGCCAGAAAGGACACACTTGACATGAACATCACCAATTCTAATTCCAGCTTTTACTTTTTTGTGCAAGTCAACCATTTCTCCTTAAAATAAACTCAAATCCAGGGAGAGAGGACAGCAGCAGTTCCCACCTAGTGAACAGAAACACAGCTCTATTTCCAAACCTTTTTGCTTTCAGGTTTCCTTGGAGATCCTGAGTTTCATGCAACACTGTCACACCCCGTATATTTTTTTTATTTTTTTCAGTGAGATCTAGAATTGGCAGTTTGCCACAAAGCTGAAGCCTGTGGGTGCAGAGATGAGCTCAGCCAAGGACTGCTGACGTATATTTTGTGTATGTTGATGTGGAAGGAAGGGAACTGTTCCTGTCAGATCTGACGCAGGGAACAGCCCCTCATGTTTAACCACACCCAATCACAGCCCAGCACGCAGGTATTCAGCTCCAGCCACAGACAGGATTATTTCATTCCTAATTAATCAAGCTGTTTAGGCAGAGGGATGTCCTCTGTTTTGCTGAGTCCTCCAGGGTCACGCGACAGGGTCACTTCAGACCACAGCAATCCCCTGCTCAACCCTTTACACTTCCCAATACACCTCAGAACTGGTCAAACTCCTTACACTGCTGTGCCACTGTGACAAAAAGTCACAGACACTTTTTCCTTTCTGTGCCTGGGACCTTCACTGAGCACTCAACTGTGCCAGCTCCCTAAGTGCCAAACTCAACAGCCTCAAAAAAAAAAAAAACAACAAACACAGAGAGACCTTCCAGAACAATAAAGAGCATGGATCAGAGACCACCCAGCACCCTGCAGGACAGGTCACTCAGTGACTGGGGAAGGGTCCTTGTCCCCTGGCAGCACCACAGGCTGGCACTGAGGGCACCACCATGTGGGTCTCTTGAAGCCACCCGAGGGTCCAACAGTGTCCTTCATCAGGGGATGCCCCAGGGGACACTGCTCCTTCTGGTACACCTGGGGGTGCAGCCCTTGGCCACGCAGTTTGTTGTGCAGCCACTCCGAGCTGAACTGAACGGCGCAGTCCAGCAGCTGCTCCAGGTCTGAGGGAGCCAAGAGGGAGCCTGGTGTTAACGGGTGGATCCTGGCCAGGTACAAGATCTCGTTCTTAATGATGTTCCCTGGGAGGGGTCAGAAACAAGGAGATAGTGAGGGTATTTCTAATTAAAGTGATGCAGGCTGCTGGCTCCAACCTGTGATTTCTGCCTCAAGGATCACAGCCAGCAACACCATTCCCTGTACTAGAGGTGGCATCCAAAGAGTAAACTTAGAGCTGGGATTGGACTGGAAGAGATTCTCTTCCCTCTACTGTCACAGACCTTGAAGATGACTACATGCCCTCAGCTCAATCAACCAGAAGCTCTTAGACTAAAGAGCAAACTGCCCAGACGTGCACTTCTGCTTCTGTAGACATCCCACCCTCCTTCCTCCATTTCTCCTTCTGCCCCTATTCCCGGGAACTCACCCAGCCCTGAAAAGTATCTTTGGTCTAGGAGGGTGTAGCAGATGGGATCGGGTGCACAGAGGGCACGCAGTGCCCGGCCACGGTGGAATTGCACAGACAGGATGTCAGAAGCAGGATCAGCTCTCGGAGAGGAGCACCAGAGCATCCGGCAGTTGTAGAAAACAAGGAAGCCTCCGCTCTCAAAGTGCAGAACCAGCCTGGGAGAAGCAGGGAAGTTGGGAGTCTCTCATCAGAAACACCTCTGAACTACTTGTTACACTCTGCTGCTGGCCACTGTCTCAAAGCAACGTGACATCTTTAATGATTGCAGCCATGAAGCTTCGTGGTAAACCCACACAACTGGTGGAGAGTTTTTCTTTCTGCTGCCCTGTGACCCTGCATGACCAAGCCTCCAGCAGGATGGTTCGCAAATCAGAGAAATGGGTGCTAAAAGTAGCACAAAAAACTGTGTCTAAAAATATTTGTATAGAAATAAAGCCATCTTTCAAAAAAAAATCATAGAATTGTAGAGTGCTTTGGGTTGGAAGAGAACCCAAAGATTATCTTGGGTCACCCCCTGCCATGGGCAGGGACACCTTCCCCCACCTTAGGTTGCTCCAAGCCCTGTCCAAGCTGGCCTTGGATACTTCCAGGGATGGGACAGCCACAGTTTCTCTGGGAAGCTGTTCCCCCTTGCTCTGTGCAATTCCAGTGGGATACAGGACACAAACCACAACATTTTCAATTCACTGCTGCCTTCAACAGCATCACTCCCAACTGTGATGCCAGGTGTATGAGACATTTGCTATTTATCCAAGGCTTTTTTTAGAAACACATAATTGGGAGAAACTGGCATTTTTAGGGCATGATTCAGCCTGGCATCCTAAAACTTCTCTCAAGATAAAAATCTTAGCAGAGCTGGTACTATAATCCCCAGGCAACTGCAACCTCCAATTCCACTGTGGATTCTCTGGTTGAACACACCCCACATTCACTCATGCCTCAGAAATTATCAGAGAAAACCAAGGCTAAGAGCATTCCCACACAGATTTGGTTTGGGAGA
This sequence comes from Thryothorus ludovicianus, assembly GCA_013397245.1. NCBI lineage: Eukaryota > Metazoa > Chordata > Aves > Passeriformes > Certhiidae > Thryothorus > Thryothorus ludovicianus. The sequence continues at coordinate 43,548 of VZTB01011712.1, read as the reverse complement.
AAAAGAGAAGAGGAAATACCTGGGCACAGGATCCTTCCAGTCTCCCCTTTTATTGGCTCTGTTTGCCCTCGAGAACTCGTTTGCCCGGACGCTGCCGAACATGCCAAAGTGGATCCGCAGCCAATGGCCCCGACCCTCTGCTGCCTCTGGGGCTCCAGATCTTGAGTGCTGGGGTTCCTGCAGCTCCTCATCCTGGGAATGGGGATGTGGAGCACCAGCCTGTCCCTGGGCAGGACAGTGTGCCCCAGAGGCAGCCTCTCTTTGCAGCGCTGTCTCCGCTGCAGTTGGTCCAAAGGGACCTTCAGGGGCCACAAATGCCAGGTACAAGTTCTTCCCATGAGCCTGGGAAAAGAGGTGGGATGTGCTGATGGTCCATAAAGGATCAGAGCATTCTAGAAAGACTTGGGTTATAATGGACCTTAAAGCTCATTTCGTTCCAAGTGCCCAGCCATGGGCTGGGACAATCTCTGCTAGACCAGACTGATCAGCCCTCATCCAACCTGACTTTGAACATTTCCAGGGATAAAACCTCTGGTTGTTTCTATCCAAGTGACTTATTTTCTACAAGCTCTATTAGAAGGCACATCAGCCCACCCTGAATATGGGATTCATCAGCATCCAAGCCATTCCCTTCAGGGCTGGGGTCATCCTTGCAGATTCCTTTCTTTGCCTGTCTGAAGCACAAGGGATTCATGTGTCACTCAATTCTGAATCCCTCCCAGGGGCTCCCATCAGGCCCACCAAGACACACATTCAGGTGTTTGAAAATTGTCATCATCACTTCTGATTCATCTTCCCACTTTGTGCTGGGTACATTTCGTGCTTTTCATTTTGCTCTCCACCTTTAATCAGAGGTGAGACTGCACCAGGGTTTGGCCAGTCAGGTCCAAATCATCATCTGGGGCTCTCAGGCCAGTGAAGCCCCAGCAGGACTGACCCAGTGTGATTTCTGACAAGTACCCACAGCACAGACACCTCAACCTAGCCAGGTGAAACCCTCAGGGAAACATTCACAGGTTCTGCACCTTCTGTCACCCAGGTGTGGGACAATGGTGACTTCCCTCAGACTTGTCATGGATCTGTAAATTAAACAGTAGCACATCTCACCTGGGAGTCCTGGAGCCTCAGGGCATTCAGGTCACTCACATTGAGCTTCTGGCTGCTTCCCCCCACCTTGGCCACCACTTGTCCCACAAAAGGGGAGGTCAGCAGCTGGAACTTCCTCACTGATGGGCCCTCTGGCATCTCCAGCAGCTGCAGAGGGATTAGCAGGTCCTTGTCACACTCTGCCCTAGACTTGAAGGGAAGCTGAAACTCAGAAATACACAAAACATTCTCCTAATTTTCCTCCTTAAGTTCCTATGGCAAAGTCCGTGAAGATAAATAGGACCAGGGAGGTGGAAGAATTTCCATCCTAGCAGATATATATATATATTTTAATCCAACACAGCCCTGAACAACACGCTCCAATGGCAGTTTTCATGCTACATGAATTTGGCCTGAGGAATCTTCCAAAGTCTCTTTTCCTGGGGCAGTGGAAGGTTTCCCTGCCCACATCAAGGGAGTTGGAAGCAGATCTTTAAAGTCCCTTCATTCAACCCATTCCATTCTGTGATTTTATGATTAGTGACCCAGAACCAGCACAGGCCAGTGACCCATCTTTTTTCCAATATACCATGGGAAGTGCTGCTCCCACAGAAAGATCAGCCCTGGAATTGGAACATCTCCACCTCTTGCTTTAGCCAGTGCTTGCCCTACTGACTGCAATGGCATGGAACCAGTTGGGGAGCATTCCTACACTCTGCTAACAGCATCTGGGAGCAGGAGGCTCTGGGTGAGGGGGAGATGAGGCAGCACCATCCTGCAGCTCTCTCCAGGAAGTCACACCAGTACAGAAGGAGTTCTGGAACGAAGCCCCAGTCACTTGCAGTTCTTCTGAGGACTTCTGCTGGCTGTGTTTGTACAAGCAAAGCTCAGCTTGGCTTTCATCCCACAGTGCCAGTTTTCCCTGCAGACTAATCCCAGAGATCAGCACTGATCAGAAGCTCAGCTTCAAGCTCCACAGCAGTCAGTACAGGGCTCTGAGGCACCTGGCACAGCTCGATTTGAAAATCAACAGCAATCCTGGGGTCCCCCACCAGAAGAGCCATTCCCACCTCATGCCAGCCATTCCTGTGCTGCAGCACAAACCAAACCCCTTTTGGAAGGGCTCAAGAGGAAAACATGTTAGGGAACATTAATTTAATGACTTAGATCCAGGTACAGATATTAAGTGGACATCAAAACTAGATTTAGCAGGGGTAAAAGACCGAGCTTTAGTTCTCTGCATTCAAGGGCATGTGATGATTATTCTCAGACTTGCTCCAGTTTTATCCAAAATATCAGTATCCTATGTTGATCAAGAGACAGCTAAAGAGATGGTCCTACTGCCAAAGGCACCAGCAGCAGTTTGGATCCCTGGAAAGAGCTGAGCACAGGTCACCCAAGGAGTCTGCCCTGACTATCCAGGCAGCACAGACTGAACCCCAGGACAGCTCACACAGCCCAGAGCTCACATCCCAGGGAAGTTCATCACCTGCAGAGCTCTGACTGCTGCTAAATCAGCTCTCCACAGTCTCCTTGTGAGAGACTGGAAGTGCTGGGAGCTCTGTAAGGTATTAATGCTCCCACTGCCCCAGCTGTAGCCTGTCTGACAGCAAAGGAACACTCCTGTTCCCCAGCTCATCAGAACCACCAGCATCTGCCATCCTTATCCCATCTACCTCCTTATTTCACATTTTCACTCTAGACCCACTTCAGTCTCCAAGTCTCCTTCTGATGAGGAAGAGGAGAAAAATCATCCCCAGCCCTCTGCAGGGCAGGACACCCATCTGACCATGAGCTGGTACCTCTGCAGGTACCAGGGAGCCAGGCCTCCAGGAAAAATCCTCCCCCTGTATGGGCAATTCCCAGTCCTTGCGCCAGGACAAAAGCCCTGCACCCAGAGCGGAGCAAGGATGAGGCTCACGCAGCTCACTCCAGCTCTGCCTGCACTGCCACATCACCATCCTGCACCCAGGGCTTGCAGGAAGGTCCCTTGTGACCCCACACCCCTGAGCAAGGCTCCTGCAAGGACTTCAAGGAGTCGGACCCTCCACATGCACTCAGAGGGGTGCAGAGCTCTCCATCCTCTCTCATTCACCCAAGCAGCAATTTGCAGCCATCCTAAGAAAGCAGGTACTGAGTTCCCACCCCATTTTCACTCCACAGCACCCCAGGGCAGTGAAGGCACCGCTGCTTTTCCCCCAAGCGCCACATTCCTGCATCCAGCCCTTATCCACGGCTCTCCCCAGGCCCACCCTGCGCATCCATTTGGGGAGCAGGCTGGGCAGTTTTCCCCCCCGCTACTTCACTGCCTCCCCTCTCCTCCTCACAGCCCTTCCTCTGCTCCCAGCCACTTCCCAAAACACCTCTACCCACCCTCAACAGAACCTCCGACAGCCAAACCCCTTCCACCCACCCCCTTTTATACGGGAGGAAGATCCTCCCCTCCCAAATAGCCGGGGAGCTCCCCAGTTGGCTGCTGGGGGAGGGATGGGCAGGTTCCAGGTGCTGGCCTCGCTCACCCCACCAGCTGCACCGGTCTGTAAACTGGTTGGACTGGGAAGGGTGGTTGGGTGCTTAAAGGAGGGCGGTGTCCCTGCGGAGAGGGAGGTGGCTGAGCACAGCCCTTGCCGGCAGCCTGATTTCCCCTCGAGGCTGTTGTCTCCGAGTTCAGCTGGGAACATTCAGGCTGAGCAAGGTCCCCTAAGCAAAACTTAGTGAGAAGACCAAAAAAGATAAGTCACGACGGTTTTTAAGTGCCCCCAAGGGCTTTTCTCTGCTGTGTTCGGGGTGTTGCCAGTACTGGGGCTTTTCCTCATTAATATTAAAATCATAGTCACAGACCGGTTTGGGTTGGAAAGGACTCTAGAAATCACCCAGTTCCAGCTTTCTGCCATGGGCAGGGGCACCTTCTACTAGACCAGGTTGCTCCAAGCCCTGTCCAGCCTGGCTTTGACTTGGATCTGTCACCTCTGAGTTTTTCATCCTATGTATAGGAGGGGGCCTGTGTGCCTCTGGGGCTTGGGGACAATATTGATTCTCCTGCAATGACTCGTTGCTTGGGAATTTCCAGGTTTGGGCAATTAATTAACCAAAGATTTTGGTTCTCATTAATAATCGAATATTTATTATATAGGAATTTTATATAGGACAAGGAGTAATAGGTGCAAGTTGAAGGAGGGGAAATTTAGATTAGATATTAGGAAGAAATTATTAACTTTGAGGGTGGTGAGACACTGGAACAGGTTACTCAAGGTGGTTGTGGCTGCCCCATCCCTGGAAGTGTCAAAGGCCAGGTTTAAAGGCCTTGAGCAGCCTGGTCTAGTGGAAGATGTCCTTGCCCGTGGCAGGGGTTGGGACTAGATGAGCTTTAAGGTCCCTTCCAATCCCTGAACACTCTATTATTTGGAAAAACATTCCCACAATGGGAGTGGTCAGACACTGAACAGGAACCCAGAGAGGTGGTGGGATTTCTATCTTGGGAATGTTCAAAACTTGACTGAAAAGGGCTCTGAGAAATCATCTTTTCTGACTTAAAATTCCCTGTCATTCTTTCATTGTGAGCTCTCTCGGGCGGGACACACTTCACCATTTCTTCTCCAGGTGCATTTCATGTTTTCAGTATTTCATTTACCCCCTGCCCTCTCCAAGAAGCCTATGAGGGTAGACAGAATCAAGCAGAAACCTTCTGGGTTTATTATCATTGTTTTATTTCCATTAGTTCTAAAGGTGTAGAAGTTACGTGGATTGGTAGCCATACTACTTCATAATAGATATTTTTTTACATCTTTAAATAATTACAGCTTGTTCAGTTGGTTGGTTTCCCTCTCCCCCTTACAAATAAGTATTTCCATGAGACTTTCCCAAATGATCTGGGAAGCTTCAAACTTTATACGTGGGGAGAAAAAAAAAAAAAGGCAAAACAAAACACCACCCCTGACATAGTCACAGCTTCAGTGTTACATTGAGAGTTGTTGATTGATTTTAAAGCTCCCTTGCAATATTCCTGAGCTCCTCCTGATTGCACCCTCTCCATCCAAGCCCATAGGATTGCAAGCGATCTGTGGATCTTGTCTGATCAATTTATAAAGAATAACTGAAGTGAATCAAGATACTGCACTTCCACAAAGAGCAAAGACATTTAGAGGTGGTTAAATCACCTTTCTTGGCTCCCTGTCATGGTTCTCATCTGCCCATCTCACTTTGGTGAACACTGGGACAGTGCCAAGGTCTGGTTTGACATAACCAAACTTGTGCTGTAAACCCTTCAGCATCAAACTTTTCCTTAGGGATGACCTCAAGGGGAACAAATCCCACAAGTGCATTTTTCAATGTGCTGAGGTGCTTTGCTGGAGTGGGCCCTTCCCTCTTGCTCCTCAGGGAAGGGATAGTTCTTGGTCTTGTGTTTGTGTAGGACCTGGTGTGGATCTCACTAGGTTCTCCATCAATAAAAGCAATAATAAAACAAATAATTACTTTGCCTTAATGGACTCTAATAATTGTGTCTAATTCATATCCAAGGCAGGCTCTAACTGCCTCCCCCATCACAGGCAGGAAAGCAGAGCTCAGGTGGAACCTGGAATTTTGTAATTGGCTCCTCTTGCTGGAAGGAGCTGAGTGTCCTGAAAGTGGTGGCACTTCAGTCCTCTTGTCCTGTGAGTATCCCTTGGTCTGTCACTTCTGGAGTTTGCCATCCTGCATTGGCCATCCCAGCTCCTACCTCCAAGCCGTGGCTCTGAGTGATTCCTGGGCTTGGAGACCACATTCAGCTTCCCACAGGGACTCCTTGCATGGGAATCCCCAAATGTGAGCAATTAATTTGCCAGTGATTCTTGGGAAAACATTTCCAGTATGAGGGTAGTTAAACACTGGAACCCAGAGAGGTGGTGGGATTTCCATCCTTGAGAATATTAAAAAATTGCCTGAACAGGATCTTAAGAGACCTGATCTCCTGCCGTTTGAGTTAAATTATTCTGTAATTTGATCATTGGAAGCTCTCAAGAAGGGAACCCATCGATTATGGTGTGTTTGTACCCCACCTGGAATGGTGATGCTGTATCTGAGGTCAGTCTCTCACCATCCTGATATCATCATTGGCCTGGAAAAGACAAAATCTCTCGGGCCAACAGCAGCTCTAAAACAGTTTTGGGTGTTTGAAAAGAACCACAGAACCTGGTGTATCCAAACTTCTGCTTCTGGTGCAGAAGGAGGGACAAAAGAGCTAATTTCTACCCCTAAAGTGTTGTCCTCTACCCCTAGAGCTGTGTCCTCACAGCCCCCAGAGCGTCATCTTTTGAAAACAGATGTCTTGTTCTGTTAGCAGGGACTTGTAAATGCTCCTCACTCTGTTTAAAGAATTGTTTTTCAGGCTTTGAGGAAAACCAAAATCCAGTTCATAGATCTCTACCAAGGGGACATAAGGCAGATATGTTCCATCTGGCATTATCAGCAGAGCTCTTTCTGGTATCTCTGAGTGGGTTTTAAAGGCAGGAGAAAAATTCCATCAGGAATTTGACTTTGAGGGAAGGAGGAGGAGCACAGAAATAAGGAAGGTAGACAGAACCACTGTGAGCCTCCAGATAGAAAGAGAAATGGAGTTGTGGTTGGCCTGGACTTTTAATCCACTCCAGGAGGCTCCACTCCCTCTTGAGCTTTCCAGGGTAGTTCTGGATATCTCAAAAGCTGGCATGAGCCACGTGGCACTTTGTGGGGCAGGCTGCTGTGTTATGGCCAGGAATTCAGAGCCAGATCCCAGGAGAGCTCCACTGCCATCAACAAAGGGATTTACATCAAGGAGGAGTTTAGCTAAAGGTCTTCCTGCCAGTGGAGAAACACCTTTGTTTTTCACCTTAAATTCATATTTTTCAGTGCTATTTCTGGCCTGTTCTCTAAGGCCTAGCAGGCCTGAACAAAATCACAGAATTTAATTTCTTTTTATTCATGTTTCATGCATGTCTTTCCCTCATCTGTAATTAGCTAAACATCTGTAATGCAGCTAAACACTGTATTAACTCCACAAGACAGAGTGGGAACCAGTGCAAACACCACCCAGCTGTCCCCATGGCATCATTGCCATGGTGTTTTTCTCTGGAGAGTGTGGAGGCTCTGCCACCCCTCCAGAACCCTGCAAATCTGAGCTATGGAGAGAACAGGGAATGAGGGAAGGTCCAGGACTCTCCAGTCACAACCAGTCCAGTTGAATCCTTCTCCTTAGAGAAGCTTTTACACCACCAGGAGGAAAAGGGTGAGTTCAAACAAAGACAGCACAATGCCATTCTTTTGCTTCAAACCTGTCCGTGGCTCTCCTCTTCACCAAGCCGTGTGCCTGAGTTTGTGTGGAAGAAATCTCCTTGTGGGAGTGTTCAACAGTGAGAGACAGAGGGTGGCACTTTTGGGAGGGTTGCACAATTAGAGATTTTTCACTTGGCAGTTCTGTACTCGAGTTCTGGATGCAGGGAGGAAAAGAGAGGAGCTGGGAAGGCAAGAAGGGTAACAGAGCTTGGGAGGAGACAGAAACAAGAGTGAAGAATCTTGCAGGGTGAGGTCTCCCAGGAACTCTCTGCGTGGAGAGGCAAAGCTGTCCTTCCTTGGAAATGCTCATGCAAACATCATCTGGTGAAGCATTTGGGCTGCCCAGGGGAGCTGTGGTGTCTGCCCTGCTGGAGTTGGAGTTTGTTAAACCAGAGGCAGAGCAGTCAGGGCTGGATTAGGCAGGATTGATCCGTTTGGGAAAAGGGAATGAGTCAATGGGCAAGCAAACAGTCGAGTCCTGTTTAATGGAGTTGTGCTTCTCTTGCAGGCAAGCAAGTCTGTGCACATGCTTGATAAAGAAAACAGCCCCTGCCACCTCCAGTAGGGGCTGAAGCCACTGCTTGTTGCAAAAAGTGAAATCCTAAAGGATTAGGTGTGGGAAATTGTCACGAGCCAGCTGTTAGGGGGAAAAAGTGGGCACTCACAGTACAGCCAAAAATAAGTGACAGTCAGGTTTCATCAGTGGCATCCAAACCAACATAAAAATAGGCAAAATAATTAAATTATCTGTCTGAAAAGCAATGGCACAGCAGCGTTAGAAGAGCATCTTTCACTTGCTGTGCTCTTGAATCATCTCTAAGACTGGCTTGTCGCTATCCATCAGGGAAGAGCCCAGCCATTTCCTCCAGGATTTGATGACCAGCATGGGTCTCATCTACCTTCTTCCAGAAGGTTCCTTCTTCCAAAATCCCCCTTTGACTTTGGACAGACCTACTCCAGGCTCAGCCAACAACCTTTTGGAAACACAGTCCCACGATTTCGTAGTGATAAATAGGAAAGGAGTTACTATTAAATACAGACATTCATGAGCTTTCCAGACCATCTAGGAAAATGAAGACAATGCTCTACATGTGTGAGCTGAGGAGGAAGGGAGATGTCTCTTTTTCTCTGCCCTACATCATATTAAATCCACTAAAGCCACTAAAGAATCTCTAGTGAAGTCCATTCAGCAAACTGTCCTGGAACTGGCTCCATTTGGTGGAAGATCACTGAATTTGGGTCACGAGAAGACAATGGCATTTTCTTCTCTTTGGGAAAAGAATGGGTGGTGAAAGAAGAAATGTCTCTGCTCCACCATTGTCTGAGTCTTAAAATGCCAGATATTGTTAAATAAAACTCAAGAACTGTGTCCATCTCTGTGTTTTTGGATGTTTCATGGTAAATGGTGACAGTCAAATAGAGAGGCTCATTTAAAGTGGGGCAAAAAGGCTTCAAATCCTTGAGTTACTCTGAGATTTGAGTCTTCTCTGTTCATTTCATAAGAACTCCCCTACACTTTGGATAAGTTCTCTTTACCTCTTTGCTGGAACATCTCACAAGGGGAGAGGAGGCAGGAGAGCAGGGGAGGTGGAGACAACATTGATGATTGTGTGACATCTTCATCATCTCTCAAGCAGATCAGCCTGGAGTTCATAGGGAAGGGCCCAGGTTATGCAGTTATGATGTCCCCATGGTTCTCAGCCAGCACCAGGCTGTTCCAGGAGTCCTGTTTGGAGCTGGTTTGGGGAGACTGGCTCATGGCTGACTGGTAAGCCTGGGGGGAAAGCTTCAGAGCTGAGATCGCAGGGTGAATGGTTGATCCATGTCCAGACATGGCAGAGACTGAGAATGCCTATGGAAAAAGGAGAATGCTGTGAAAAAAGCCTCAAACCTTAGACCATGTAAATCCCTTTAGTGTGGGCTGGTGCTCTTGTAAGAATGTGTCTGGATTTGCTGCAGGGCTGGAGATTGCAGCATATGTGGGATACTGTGGGCATCCTCCCTTCTAATTCTAGAAATACAGAACGATTTGGGTTTGAAAAGACCTTAAAGATCATCTTATTCCCACCCCATGCCATGGCAGGGACACCTTCCATTATCCCAAGTTGCTCCAAGCCCCATCCAACCTGGCCTTGGATGCTTCAGGGATTCTGGGGCAGCCACAGCTTCTCAGTGCCAGGGCCTCCCCACCCTCACAGGGAGGAATTGCTTCCCAATATCCAATCTAAACCTACTCTCTGTCAGTTTTAAGCAATTCCCCTTTGTCCTATCACTCCAGACCCTTGTAAATAATCTCTCTCCCTCTTTTCCTACAGCTTCTCTTCAGGTGCCTGTCTTTAAGTACCTAAATAAAATCCTAAGGATATTCTCTCCATGTCTACCACCCTATTTCCCTTTTTTTTTTGTTCCCACTGCCAGCACCTCCCCTCTATACCTGAGAAACAGGGCTGGGGTGCCCATAGTGAGATGAGAGCCCGGGTTCTGTTTTGATGGGGCGCATTTCCTCGGTGGTCGTGATGCTGCTGCTGCTGCTGCTGGTGGAGCTGGTGGTCGGGGTGAGACTCTCGCTGCTGGATGGGCCTGGGACAAAGCAGAGGGTAAAACAGGCTCTTTCCAAAGACCTTTCAGCACAGAGCTGTGCCCACTCACCCAGAAGTTAGTACGGTGTGCTGGTTTTGCTAGGCCCACCATATGCAGTAAAAATTAATTTAAGGGTAGTTGGAAGGGTATTCAGGTGTTTAGACATGCCCCATTTTTTAAAAATTGGCCTGTTTTGTCATTGGATCTTTGAGGGCGCTATAATGAAATACAAGTGCACACACAAATACACATAATAAAATAAATTCCTTCATTCAGCACTTACCTGCTGGTGCCTTTGTTTTGTTAAGGTTCTTAGGCTTGCGTTTCCTCGTCTGAATTCCCTCTTTTCTCATGGCTAAAGGCCTTGGAACCTGTGGATCCAAATAGAAAAGCACATTGGTTTCTGAATGTCCTTAAGGTCATCTAAGAGAACATGATTCTGGCTCTAACTTGTGGTCAAGCTGGTTTAGTTGAAAGCAATAACGAGATGGAGCCCAAATTCCCTGGTCAAGAGAGACTCAAGATGTGCATCCAAATGGGAATAAGAAGGCAGATCACACCATGGTACTGAGTGTCTTAGGGCCACCAGGGAACCACAGATCATCTGTTTGTGCTTCTGACTTGGCTTTTTTACTAAAGTGCCTGAATTTATGTGGGAAGAACCTAGGCCTGGCTTTATTAAGTTTTAAGACTTATTTGCAAAAAGGGGACATAATGAGTAAGTGAGAAATACCCAACGTGCACACTCCCTTGCAGGTATAAACACGATGTAACCTTGAGGGGGACTAAACCCAAGAGGACAGCAGGAAAAACAGCTCCAGGAGAGCACAGAGGTGTGTAAAGAACCCAGCCCCCATCCTGGTGTCGTGGACACCCTCCCAGAGCGAGGATTTACCCCGTGGAGCTTCATGTAGAGGCCGCAGGCGTTGCAGACGGGCTCCCCCTCGGCGTTCCTGCGCCAGAGCGTGGTGGTCGTCGTGTGGCAGTTGGCACAGGAGAGTCCAACACGGCGAGATGCTGACTGTGGGGACAGCAGAGCAAGGAGACACGTCAGCCCTGCCCTCACCAGCAGCACCCAACATCCCAATCAGCTCGCTCCACCACGCCTCAGGGTTCCCTCTCCTCTTTCCTCTCTTGTTTCTCTGATTTGTTCTCTGCTGGCCCCTTTGCAGTTCTCCAAGTGTCTCTTTCTTGCCCCTCTTGCCTTGTCACTGATGCCAGGAGGTCTCAGCTCTCCTGGCCCATCTCAGATGGCACCAGAGACATGAAATAGAATCATTAAGGTTGGAAAAGACCTCTAAGATCATCGAGTCCAACCTGTGACTGATTGCCACCTCATCAACCAGAGCAGAGCATTGAATCACAGAATCACAGAATCACCGGGTTGGAAAAGACTTTCAAGATCATTGAGTCCAACCCATGCCCTAACACCTTGACTAAACCATGGCACCAAGTGCCACATTCAGTCTTTTCTTAAACACATCCAGGGATGGCGACTCCACCACATCCCTGGGCAGACCATCCCAGTACTTTATTACCCTTTCCTTAAAAAACTTTTTCCTAATATCCGACCTAAATTTCCCTTGGCACAGCTTAAGACTGTGTCCTCTCGTTCTGTCAGTTGCTGCCTGGAGAAAGAGAC
>VZTB01011712.1:14220-31810 GCA_013397245.1 Thryothorus ludovicianus | reverse complement strand
CCTGAGTCTCCTTTTCTCCAGGCTAAACACCCCCAGCCACTGGAGTGCCATGTCCAGTCATTCCTTGGGCACCTCCAGGGATGAGGACTCCACCACCTCCCTGGGCAGTCCCTCCAAATGCCTGACCACTGTTTCAGTGAAGAAATTCTTCTTGATGTCCAACATGAACCTCTCCTGGCACAGCTTGAGTTTCTGTCCTCNGAACCTCTCCTGGCACAGCTTGAGGTTCTGTCCATTCATCCTATCCCTGTTTCCTGGCAGCAGAGCCCAACTCTCACCTGGCTGCCCCCTCCTGTCAGGGAGGGCCCCCTGAGCCTCTGGGGTTCTCCAGAATCCCACATCAGCTGATCCCAGATCTCCAGCAGCTCTAGTGGCAGCTTAGAGACCCCCTGCACGTGTGCACACCTACACGAAGGGGTCAGGATCTCAGACCATCCTGCCTTTTCCAGCTCCCCAACCCTTCCAGGCTATCCCAAGAAAATGTTATCAATGCCATAAATGTTACATATTCCTTGTTGGCTTTGTGCTATGTTGCTCATAGACCTCAAGGGGAAGATAAAAATTTAAAAAAAAAGAGAAGCTTCCAGCAGCATTTTCTTCCTCTTGATAATTAATAGGAAGTCTCACTAATGAATTAGTGCAAAGAGCAAACCCAAAGTTCCTTTTCTGGGTGAACTGGTTTAGTCAGGCTCAGGAGGCAACAGGAGAAAGCACCGGGCTTGAAGCCGTATAAAATACAAGTTTTGAGCTGGGAAGCAGAGTGGGCGGTGGAGGAAGAAAAAGCCACATCCTCCACACCTGCCTGACTCTTCTCATTATCCTTCGAAGCTCAGGCCTTAGGGGCCAGTAAATGGGCGAGGGAAGGTCCCGGGTGCCGGGCTGAGATCCAGCCGGGATCAGTCGTGCCTGGAAAGGCGATGCACAAGAGGGCGCTCGGTGCCTGCGGCTGCTGGCAGCGCTCCGGCTGCCGGTGTCACTTCTGTCACCCGCAGGGTTTGGGCACAGGCAGGGCTGAGCCATGCGAAGGGCAGGGCAGGGTGGGGATGGAGCCTCGTGCAAAACAAGGAGTGTGGAAAACTGGCTGTCAGGTGGCTGCTTTTAGCTCGGGTTCATGGTCATAGAGTGTTAGGGAATCACAGAATGTTGTAGATCACGGAATTTTAAAGGTTTAGAAGGGATCTTAAAGCTCATCTAGTCCCACTCCCCCGCCATGGGCAGGGGCACCTTCACTAGACCAGGTTGCTCAAGGCCTTATCCAGCCTGGCTCTGAACACTCTCAGGGTTGGAGCACCCACAGCCTCCCTGGGTAACCTATTCCAGAGTCTCACCACCCTCACAGTAAAAAATCCTCCCTAATATCTATCCTAAATTTCCCCTTTTTAAAGCTGTACCCATTGCTCCTTTCCTGTCACTCCGGTTCCTGATGCAGAGTCACAGCTTCCCTGTAGGACCCTCCAGATACTGGAGGGGGCTGTGAGGTCTCCACAAGACCTTCCCTTCTCCAGGCTGAACAGTCCCAACTTTCTCAGCCTGTCGTGGTGGACTCATGTCACTGGGGACAAGGAGACCTTCCCCAAATCCCTCACCAAACCATGCAGGGGGCAGCAGGTTATCAACACTGAGCTCACAGAATCATGGAGGGACCTTAAAGATCATCAAGTTTCACCCTTTTCCATCGACAGGGACCCCTTCCACTATCCCAGGCTGCTCCAAGCCCCATCCAACCTGGCCTTGGACACTTCCAGGGATCCAGGGGCTGCCACAGCTTCTCTGTGGAATGGTCTCAGCACCCTCAAAGGGAAGAATTTCTTCCTAATATCCCATCTAAAGCTACTCTGTCAATTTGAAACGGTTCCTTGTGTGCTGTCATCCTTGTAAATAGTCTCTCTCCATCTTTCCTATAGGCTTCCTTCAGGAAAGCTGCAGTTAGGTCGACCCAAAGCCTTCTCTTTTCCAGGCTGAACAATCCTATTCCTGTCCCCCAGGTTCCTTGTGCTTACCCCACCCTGACCCCACAGGCTTTGGGATGCCCTGACCTGCCCTACAATGGGAGCTTCACCTCACCCAACGGATCTGGGAGCAGAGTATCCAAAAAACATATCCAGAAAATCACCACAAAGTGAGGGGCTCACCCAGCAGTGACCAGGGACCTCTGTGGATAAGAGAAGATGCACTGGTATTGTGCTGGAACTGGAAAGAGTTGCCATTCCTCGAAATATACCTGCAGTGATACTAAAGCAAAGACTGGCTTTTGCTGAACCAACACCACAAATCCCAAAATCATCCTGTGTCCTACAGCCCCTTCCACTGCCTGGCTGAGTGTCTGGAAAACTGCTCTGGGCAGTACAAGGGCTTGGAGTGTCCCAAGCATGAGAAAATCTGGTTTGTTTTGAAATCCTGGATCTCAACTGGGCAGATGGAGTTGAAACACCCCTGGCATCTCCAGCTGGCCGAGATTTCTTTGCCTCCTCCTCGCCCCTCGTGTGTGATCTGGACTTACCAGCCTCCTCTGGGGTTTGAACAGGGGCCGGTTGATGCCGTTCATCTTGTGGTAGAGCCCGCAGGCGTTGCAGAGGTAGTGCCCTGTGCCATCCCTCCTCCACAGTGGGGTGGACATGGCCCCACAGTTGACACATTCTCGCCCCTCGGAGTAATCGTCAAAAAATTCTGCTGCAGGGATGGGAGAGAAGGGAAAAGACTCAGTTAATTAGGTGGCTGTACCTTTAATTGGTGCTGTGTTTCTCAGTTTAACCCAGAAGGGACATTTCAAGGAATCACAAATATTCAGATTTTGTAGGTTGCAAGGAAGCCCCCCTGGAATTATTAGGAAGAGAGACTCCTTTCCCTGCCATAGCTGCAGGATTTCTGTGGAAGCCAGGATGTGCTGGAACACGGATACCAGGAGACAGAAATAGAAACCTTTCCCTTCTTCTCTGACATTATGCAATTTTCGGGACTGGCCATAGCCAGGGCAAGCAGATCAGGGCAGGCAAACAACTCTGGTTACAATCAAGGCAGATTCCTGAAACCAAAGATAAACAAAAACCTCACAGAGCACAACTGCCCAGAGGCCAGGCAGCTGCATCTCAGCTGGGCAGGGAAAACCATTCCATGTGCCCTGCTCCTCATGGGAGTGCTCCTCATCCAGCCCCTCTGCTGGGGGGAATGGCTGCAGAGAGCTGAGGGGAGGCTCGTGTGCCTTCACTCCATTCTTTGCATGGAAAATATCTTCTGAGTTTCAGGAATCGACTTGAAGGTTCCCTGCCCATGGAAGGGGGTTGGAAATGGATGATCTTTAAGGTCCCTTCCCTCCCAAACCATTCCATGGTTCTGGGATTCAAACCACAGCTCAGACTGACAGCTAACAGGGATTTTTGGGAATTTGTGTGAGTTAGAGGCTCAGCCTTTGATGGAAAGCTGTATCGTGCTTGATGCCACGCTCCAGGGCTCGCTGTGTTCACCCACTGCCTTCCTGGTACATCCTCCACTGGGGCTCAGCTGCAGCTGGGATGTGAGGGACAATTGGGCATGGAGTGGTAGGAAAAGGGGGAATGCATTTAAAGTGACAGAGAGCAGGGTTAGATCAGATGTTGGGAAGAAATTCTTCCCTGCGAGAGTGGGGAGTCCCTGGCACAGATTGCCCAGAGAAGCTGGGGCTGTTCCATCTCTGGAAGTTCCAAGGCCAGGTTGGAGCAGCCTGGGAAGGTGGAAAGTGTCCCTGTCCTTGGCTGGGAATTGAAATTACATGATCCTAAGGTCCCTTCTAGCCCAAACAATTCTGTCATTCTCTGAACTGCCCTGGGCTGGGCCAGTCCAGTCCCTCTGGCTGTGGCAGCACCAGGAGGTTCAAAGCTCAGCACAGCACAGCTCAACTGCATCATCCTTTGGAAAGACACAGCTCACTCCCCATTCCATAGAAACCATTCCAAAAACCAAGAACTTCTCTGTATTTTTACTTGTCCACCTGATTTTCCACAAAAATCTCAGCTTCCTGCTGGAAGACAATTGCTCCCCAAGGAGCAAACCAACAAAATTTGGCTTCTTGCTGAGTTGTGCCTCAATCCCTTGTGGATTCTCTGATGTCTAGCAAAGGTTATGTTCAGACATGGCCTTATTTTCTCTCTTCCTCGGACTATTTTTGGAAAATCTGCAGGAAACTGCATAACTGTGAAGCGGCCAAAGAACAAAAAAAATTAATGAAGTGGCGCCAGTTAACAGAGACAAATATTCACGTGAGCCTAATTCTCCCTAGAAAATCTGGCTAAAAATGGCAGGAGATTACACCGTGTGCCCATGAGGAAATGGTAGTGAGCAGTAATTTATTGTGCCCAAGCAGCTCTGGAGCCAGAAAAGCAAGAATCCAGTGTCTTCCCTGCAGCTTAGGAAAATCTCATTACCCTGGAGCAATTCTGGTGATTTCAAAAAGAAGGGAATCTCTCCAGGCAATTATTTTGTCCACGTGGATTCAGTGATACCATAACCCTCACTTTCCCCCTTAAAATGACGATTGAGTCACAGCCAAAATCTCGATCAAATAAACTTCCTTTGAAAAGAGAAGGGATTGGAACAGCTGGTCAGGAAAGAACTCGTTTCCTTGAAAAATCTCAAGAAAGGAAAACATTTCACTTTCTTTTTTTTTATCTTAGAAGTTGTTGAGGTTTTCGATTATAGTTTTCCAAAGAAAAAGCCAAAGTATTTTCGTAGTAATTTTTTTCCTGTAAAAAAATCTCTTCTTCTTCGAAAATAATTCAGTACAGAATTGTGGATGTAATCCAGGGAGAATTTAGCAGAGTAAAGGTAATCAAAAGGTAGCAACTAAAACTTGAGTGATTTGAGTTGTGCCTGAGACTAATTATATAATACAGTCTTTCTTGGCAATTTTTCTACCAGGAAACCAAAATATAAAAGTTTTTAATCAAAGACAAGGGAGAAAATTCCTAACAGTCCATCAGAAATGTTAAATGTAATTCTTGAATAAGAAGGTCCCTCAAAAAAATGTCAAGTATGGGTATATTTCTGGTTTTAGAAGAATGTAAATCTCCTATCTTCTGGCAATAAATAATTTGTTGCCAAATGTTGAGTGAACATTTCAAACTGAAACCACAACATTCATCAAGAGGGGGACACACAGCTCCAGTAATGAATTATTTTCAGTATTGGCTTCTTATTGACATCCAAAAGACCAGTGCAAACCTGCCTTGAGACCTGCTCTCCTTTCCCATCTGCATCTGACTGATATTCTTCCCAATTTCTTTGGTGCCTTTGGGTTGAGTTTTGGGGTTTTTTCCCAGTTTCCATGGGATTTGGACTAGAACATCTCTCTCAAGAGACTTCCACAGAATCACAGAATGGTTTGGGTAGGAAGAGACCTTAAAGCCCATCTCATTCCAGCCCCCTGCCATGGGCAGGGACACCTTAAACTATCCCAGATTGCTCCAAGCCCCATCCAAACTTTCACTGGTTGAAGTTTCCAAAAGTCCCCTTCAGCTTCCGGGGCGGTAACATTTGTGAGACTTTCCCCTCTTGCACAGGTGATCCTTGTGAACGTTCATAAACAGGAATCATTGGTGTTTGAGATGGGAAGGGACAGACTTTGCTCCCCGGGGACACCGAGGCTCCACGCAATGGGTGGCTCTCCCTAATCACAGCCCCTATCAGATGGGTGTGTCCCCCCTGGGCACCACCCGGTGCTGAGTCAGGTGACACCCGAGGAGTGCAACCTCATTAAAAACATTCCTGCGGCCCTGGCAGAGCAGGGAGAGCTCCTTGACCTCGGGAGATATCGCCTGGAGCAGAGATATCCTCACCTGCTTCAAAGAATGCTTTGGGATGGCACAGGAGGTGTCTTGGGCACTGCTGGATGTTGCCTTAGACAGGATGATATGGGCTTGGTGCATGTCATTAATTGAATAAAAGGTGTTTGGGCCCTAAGGAGGTGGGAAACAAGGGACTGGATTTCCTTCTAGGAGAAATTGTGTTTTTATAATTATTATTTTGTATATATACAATTATATATATTTATAGCTTCCCAGCGTCACTGAACTCCAGGATGAAGTTGCCAGGGGGAGCTTTCTGAGCTGTCCTTCTGGCCATGCATCCCCCCTGCTCTGAAAAACCCTGAAGATCTACAAAATAATGAGGAAGTATCACCTGAAGACGTGCAGCCTGTGCAATTTGACGTGGATGGGTGTCCAGGACCCAGAAAACCAAAATGTTCCCAGGGCTGAGAGCCCACAGGAACTGGGATCCACCATCAGGCTGAGCTAAATTGGGCATGGAGGTCACCGGGCTTCAAGTGCACTAATTGTTTAATTTGTCACTATTATTAATAATGGGGATTAAGGAGACTCCCCAGGAAAAAGCAGCAAAGTGTTTCCTTGGCTTCTGGCTCAGGGCTGCAGCTCTAAATCCTGGCATTATGAGATCCCCTGACACTTATTCCTTGTACTTTGCAGCCGGGAAAGGAAACGTTTATTCAGGCAGCAAATGGCCCGAGCAGCTCCCGGAGGGCCCTGAACAATGAGGGGGGAAGGAAAGGCTCCCCCAGTCGCACTCAGGGCAATAATTTCCGTTCTGTGGCACAGGAGCCGCTGCCTGATAATGGAGATTTATGGGTCCATCCGGTGACCTCTGTAATGGCCTTTCTGCTGGAAAGATTTACTCCCCTCTCCCTCTCCAGGTACAGCCAGCACTGGGACAGGGTTGGGGAAAGGATTTGCTGATCAGGCTGAGAGGGACATGGGCCCACGGATGGGGGAGCCTCATCTTCCTCTTTGAATGTTCAGCTTCCCCACGTGCCTTTGCCAAGCCCTTATCTTGTGTCTTGGGATCACTCAGTCCTTTTTATGGGCTGGGTCCCTGGTGTTGACTAATCCTGATGGCCTTCTGCTTAATTCTTCATAAAACCCTGCCTTTAGTCGATGGAGGAGCTTCTCACATGAAAGCAGATCATGAAATCTCACTGAATGACCAGTGGAGAGGATGGATTGTGTCCCATCCCTATCCTGGTCATCAACTTGCTTAGTAAAATGAGATTTTTTCCCCCTCACATTTACTGTTTATGAGCACTGCAAGGTCCCCAGGGCAGGAAATTTCACTTGTGTATTGCGCAACAGCCTCCTAATCTTGGGTGAGGCCTTGAGTACGGCTCATGTCAGAAATACTTTCCACAATGGGACATCCACTCCCCAGGGAGCCAGGAGGGACTTCTGAATGGGGCACGGGGTAGGGAAAAAAGAATTCTTGGATGTGGCCCTTGGTGACACTTGGTCATTGGGAGGGATCCTTCACATCCACTGAGATCAACCTGTACAGACAATGCTGAGGGCATCAAAAAAGCAGATTGGAGCTTGCCCTGCCAGACCTCCAGCACCTCTGGCTCACCAAAAGTCTGAGAAATTTTGCCTTCCCAAACAGGAGAGCCAGATACCCACTTGCAACTCAACCCAAGGCTTCAGCCTGGTGAGTGGCTTGAAGTGACTTATTTCCACCATCTCTGCAAACCCCAACTCTGCCAGCCTGGCACTACATCCATTCCTAAGTCCAGACCTTTGGGCTTTTCTTTAGCAGCCCACCTCTGGAAGTGGTCCAGGCCAGGTTGGACAGGGCTTGGAGCAACCTGGGATAGTAGAAGGTGTTCCTGCCCATGGCAAGGATGGAACTGAATGAGCTTTAATGTCCCTTCCAACCCAACCCATTCTGTGATTCTGTGATTAAATCTATTTGCATAGGAGAGATCATCTTGAATGCATAAACCTGATGGATCAGGACCCTAGGGAATGATAACAGGAAAAGGAAGAATTTTGAATCCTTCAGTTCATACCCAGCATCAAATTTATGAATTTCTCTTCCCAAACCATCATGTGGAAGGGGACAAAGAGCCTCCCTACCTTGGTTTGGGTCAGACCCTCCTGCATGAGAAACAATGAGGTTGTCTTCTAATTCCCTCCAGCCCCCTCCTGCCTTCACCCTCTCTGGATGGAAAGAGACTTCCATTAATATAGCACTGGAGTTTTGTTTACAGCTGGAGAGATATTTGATATCAACAGTTCCCCCTGCAGAAGTGTCTTCTCAATCCAATGAAGCAACTCAGCAAAGGAGGAACTGTCCTTCAAACACAGCCAGGCCACTTACAGGCTCTAAACAGAGCCTGAGAGCAGTTTTCCCAGCAGAGAAGCAGTTTCCTAAAACGATTTGTTATGATAAGAGGTGAGAGCCACGATCCTGAGTATACACAAACCCCAAATGGACTCTCAGGGGCAGTCGCAGCTGAGGCAAAGGACATGGACACCCTGGAATCCCACCCAGGACACCCTCACCTTCTGCTTCAAGGGACAGCCACAACAGCGTGGCAGGGGAAACAGGATTTACCATTCCCAGCCTCTTTGTCCCAAATCCCAAAACTGTTCCCATTAAAAGGTGGCAGTTTGGAAATCCTTCCTACTCTTCAAGCCTCTTGGGTTCCTTTAAACCAGCTAGAGGAGCTCAACGTCACATCTTCTATTTCTTTGGAATGGGTTGAGGTGTTTCCATGAATTGTGTGATTCCAGAAGCTGAAGTTTCAAGGGGAAAAACCCACAAGAAGGTTTCTGGTCAGATCACAGCCCTGTTAAAAGTGCTGATTGGTCCAGGATTGCGGCAGAGAAGGAAAAAAAATAGAGGAGACACAAAAGAGGAATAGACAGGGAGTGACTGCAAATTTTAAAAGCCCAAATTTATGCATGGAGAGCTCTGTAGCCAAAGGAAAGCTGTGAGTGAGCCTTTCCTTTGTCCATGGGGACATCACCAGCTTGGCATGCGGGCTGGGATCAGAAAGTGAGGATGGAGCTAATGGAGCCAAGGGTGCTTGTAAAAACAGATTTTTCTCATTGGCTTTTCCCCCTCTGCTGCCTCTTTTTTCTGTTTTCTCTCAGACAGAATTTAGGGAAAATTCACCCAGGGTTTTAAAGATTAATGGAATTTAAACACAGGGAGAGCAGGACAGAGCCTGCCTGAGCAGTGCCCATCACTGGGCTGGATGCTGTGGGAATGTGGCTCCCTGCTCTCCCCTGCTCTGGATTAACAGAAGGCATCACCCATGTGATTGAGGATCTGCTGGAAGTGGGGAACCAGGTAAATTCCCCACACTTAGCCAGAAGCATGGTTTCAAGCAAAAAGCCTCATTGTGCAGCCTCAGAGAAATGGCTTGATGCCATCCCAGAAAGTTTTAGGGTTTATCTGACACGTCTATGGTGGAGAAAATGGCTGTGTACCCAGTTAGCTGCCCGGGCCAAACTATTTTCCCTCTGAAAACATAAAGACCCTACTTATTGCTGAGGAAACATTCACCCTACAGTCTGGCTTTCCAGAAGGCAAAGGAATCTGCTTTTTCCCCAGCTTCATGAAACACCAGGGCGAGACATTTCCCGTGCAGCCCTTCCCAGGCCAAATGTTTCACGTCAAGGCAAAGGGAACATTGTGTCCCTCCCCTGCAGCACTCCCTGCTCTGCCTGCAGCAAGCCAAGGTCTGTGGCACACACCATTGCCAGCAGCCAGGAATGCTCCTTTCCTTCATGGATGTGTTTTCCACACTTTGAAGGACGGTGGAGGTGGAAGCAGCCAAAGGACCAGCTGAGATCATGTGCAGGAGGGCCACCATGGGAAGGTTGGGCAAATTCTGGGCCTGGCTTGGAGTTCAGTCTTGGCTCTGCAATAGGCTGCCCTTGAGCAAGGCTTTTCATCTCGTGGTGACACTGTCCTTTCCCCATGACAACGAGTGACAATGGAGGGGGCAAGGGGACAACTTTCAGAAGCTACAGCTGGAGACAAGAAATGGATGGAAGAGGGGTGGGTGGAAACAAGCTGGATCCCTCCAAATCAGATCTAAACAGTATTTTGGGAAGGAACAGGAGCTGGGGGAATGGCCAAACTGGTTGCTTGGAAAAGCACTGCCAGCTCTCCAAAACCACCAGAGCCCAAACCCTGCAGCCCCGTGGTTGTCCCAGGGCTGAGTGGAAAAAGTCCACACACACACTGAAGGACCATGTCCCACATCCCAAAGGTGCACAGCCTGCTCTGAAGGAGACAGGAATGCAGACATCCCTGAGGGTCTTTTGGTGGGAGCCTCTTGGCCACCTCTTTGAGAGTGACCTGGTGTCCAACAGCAGCTTCTGCTGACTGTCAAGTTGTGCCTGTGTGAACTCCCACCCACCAAGGTGACCTCCCCTTCCTTACTCCTCCTTGCAGTTCTTACATTTGTAAATATCCCAGGCTCCTCTGATAAACAGGAGATTCCTCCCCTTATCGACTGTCCAAATATTTTTTAACAAGTCTCAGATTAGCATGGAGAACCCAGGGAATGGGCAAGATGGGGTCAGCCACAGCCTGAGGTCTGCTTGGCAGGAGGCACCTGGAAATGGTCTTTCTCTCTTCTGACAAAAAAAAAAAAAAAAAAAAAAAAAAAAAGAACTACAGCTTTGTCCTTGAAATCTGGCCCATCTCCAAGTGGATGTGCCCGTCAAGAGACTCTTCTTTGATGACCTCGGGGAAGGGACAGTGGGGAAAAAAAAGAAGGGGATCAGAAAAGCTTAGGATTTACAGAGCCATGATCCCTCCTGAGCTGTTGAGTCTGAGTTGGGAACAGGTAATGGATCATGTGCAACCATTCCTGGTGTCCCCACAGGGGACCACAAGCAGGTGTGCTGTGGAGTCCTGCCAAGCTGCTGCTCCAAGCCTGAGCCATGGGAATGGGCCTTATGGCTATGGGGTAACTGGTGAGCCAGGGCCAGTTCCTGGGGAGGTGGTGAAGCCTGACCCTAAGCACAGCCAGCAGGGTCTGTCCATGTTCAAATGTTCTGGGACCCCCAGTCACATCCCAGCTTCTTCCCAGGAGCTGCACCAGGAGATGCTGGGCTCAGGCTGAGAGGGTCTGTGCTTGGACCATGCCAGGAGCTGACAATTATCACAGAATATCCTGAGCTAGAAGACATCCACAAGAATCATTGAGTCCAGCTCCTGCTCTGCACAGGATAACCCCAAGATGATTCTTCACCAGTGACTGAAGATTATGGTCTGTTGGGTTTTCATTAGGAGATGGTGGAATGTCCATCCTTGGGCATTCCAAAGCCTCATCCATAAGCCCTCAGCTGCTGCTGAGGTGGTTGTCCTGCTAGAAATCTTAAAATGTGCATTTCTACAATCCTACAACTCCAGAAGCTCAAAATTTGGGGTGAGTTCTGTTTCCCAGATCAGAAGGACAGACATTTATCCAAAGCAAATGGGCAAAATCTTTCTTGTAAGAATACAATTGTATACGTATATATAAACATGTATATTTGTATATATACATATAGCATATCTTAGAATCACAGAGTAGTTTGGATTGGAAAGGATCTTAAGCATCATTTAGTCCCAGACCCCCTTCCATAGGCAGAGATGCCTGGGATGTCCTTGAGAATGACATTGTAGCAAGTTAGGAATCATCTCAAAACAATTCTTTCTGTTTTTGCTATTAAAATTATTATTATTCTGTGACCATATAGAACTTAGCTATATAGAATGGTGTGTGCATATATATTATGTATGTGTGCACAGATGCACACTCATACATATTTTAAAAAACTAAATTTTTATATGTCAAACATATATGATATATTAAAACCCATCACTTTATAAATAAAAAATGCATCTATCCCATGTGTAGGAACATATGGAATATGCAGGTATGCTCCACATGTCCAATCCCTTCCTGAACATGACAGCACTGACCAACACTGATGTACCCAAACCCCTGTCTCAATTTTATTCTAATTTCACTGATTTAGAACAGTTTGGGGCTGTTCCCCCGAGAAATCCCACTCAGAGGAGCCACCCCAGCACAGGCCAGGCCGGATCCCGGCCTCCCAGCGGGACTCCAGCCAGGGACAAACAAAAAGGTGTTTACTACGGCTCATCACTTTAGAGGGGACAGCGAGTTTGTCTAACCCCTGGCCCTTCTCTTTTCCTCTTTTATTAGTTATTCTGGACGTTAAGTCAACTCAGCCCCCGAGCGGGGCGGGAGGAGGGAGTGATAAAGCATCTGCAAAGGTCACTTCGCAGCCCAGGCCAATAAAACGGCAGGTACCGAACTTATCAGGGCCACATATAACTTGCAGTTTTTCTAACTCAATTGATTGGACTTTTTATCTAAAATAACAGGCATTATAAGATAGGCGAAAGTCGAGATAAGGAGGAAAATTGAGTAGGCCTCGAATCAAGATCAGCCTGGGGACAGGTTCAAACTCCCACACCTGCCCCAGAGGAATCAATGAAAGTTTCTTGGCGCCGTCCGCTCGTTTTGAAACGCTGCTGAAGTTGGGTGAACTTTGAGACCGTGGCGTTTATTCTGTGATTATAATTAACCTGCTCACCCGTTGTTATTGATTTGTGTGGAGGGAGGTGGCAGAGCCTGTCTGGGATGTGGGTTTGGGTTGAGAAGTGCTTGGGGAGAGCAGGCAAGAGTGAGACCCTTCCCTGGCTTGAGGCAAAGGGAAGGGGGTGCCAGGGGAATTTCACCCTCTTGTTTTTTTTGGGAAGTGAAAAGACCCTCAAGCCCAGATCTTCCTGTCCAAAGGGGCAGGATAAATTACAGCATCACTTATCTGTCCCAGGGAAGGAACGAAGGACTGAAACATGGGAAAAGTCATGCCCAGGATCCAGAGCATCATCCCAGCCCAGGGAGTGTGAGGAAGAGACATCCCCCCTCCCAAAACCAGCTGCCCCTCTCATGCTCCACACCATCCAGGCATGTCCCAACCCAGAGTCCTTCCCAGCAGCCAGCCCCCTGGGCAAGCAGCCCCTGGGGCCAGCACTCCCTTCCCAAAATAATCTCAGACATCTGGGACCACACGTCATTCAGAGGAGCCCTGATGTCTGGGGCTCAGGGCCTCATGGATTTTTTTTTTTACAGCTCCAGCACTGTGTGCCCTGGATGTTGAATAATGGTGGCTCCCTGGCTTGCAAATCCAAGAGTCTGGCTTGGAAACTCATAGGAGTTTAAATAATAAATATTAGGCTGGTTTTGGCTTTTTTTTTTTGCCTCGTCTAGGATTTCAGCATGAAGGAGTCAGGGTTTTCCAGGCTCTCCCTTGTCCAGGAAAGCTGTTCTTTCCCTTTCTGAAAGAGCAGAGCCTCACATATGATAACAGGACTCCGGAAATGTGAGTTTGAAAGAAAATTGAGGTGCACCAAAGCACAAGGGCTGGCAACAGCCAGAGGAATCCAGCAAGAGGGAGATGTCTCCTGAACAGTCTGGAGGTGTTTACAGAGCCAAAGGAGCCCTCGAGGTCAGAGGACAACCTGGAATTTGCTTAAATATTGTGGACACAGGGAGCTCCATGTGGAAAACCCAGGAAGAATTGGCAAAATCTTGCATGGAGGGACTGGCGTGGTCTCCTTGTCCCTCCCTGGTTCATCTCTGCCCCCAAAATTGGGTTTTAACTTTTTAGGAGAGTCTGATGGCAATGGGAACCCAGCCCCATCCCAGCTCCCTTTAAATCCACTGTGCTGGAAGCATGTCCAGTGGAAAAGGGCTGAGCTCTGGGAAGGAGAGCAGGAGCAGGGAGCTGCTCCCACCACGGGACCTCTCCTGAAATGCTCCCCCAGCAGACACCAACTTAATTCCCAGGGATTAGGAGGAAGCATTTCCAGGCAGCGATTTTGTTATCCCAGATTCAGAAGCAATCCAGTACCAGTCCCTGGTGGAGACAGGAGATCAGCCCTGCGGGATCCCTCATCCGGCTGCCCTCACCCCACCCCTGCTGGAAAAATTATTATTTTTTGGCTTTCCAGGAGTTATTTCTTTTCCTCTTTCACAAACAAAATTGATTTCCAAGCCTCTCCCAAGGCTGATTTGAGTGGTTCGAGCCCAGCTGGCTCCGGTAAGGGTCTCACAAGCTTTAGGGGTGACTAAAAATAATTTTAAAACATCATTAATTCCTTCATGCTGCAGCATATAAACGAAGTGGCAACTTCTCAGGAAAAAAAAGGAAGGTCCCACTGGATTTTGGGGTTTCACCTCCCTGAGAACACATGTAAATTCCCACGTAATTTGCAGTGGGCTGAATTTCTTCCCTATGGAATCTATTTGCATGAGCCTGATCCTGCACCAGCTCCCAGTGAACCTCCCTGTAATTTAAATCAGGGATGGCTTCAGCTCTGAGCAAGGAATATGGGTATTTTGAGGCTGTTTTTTGCTTTTCTTTTTCTTTCACAGTTCATATGGAATCTGTTTTTTAGAGGATGGCTAACCCTAAAAACCTGAGCAGGTTTGGCCTTAGAGAGACCAAGAAAGTAAAAAAACATTGGAAATACCCAACTTGCTTCCCCCAAGGCAAAGACTTCATTCTACAATTAGGTGTCCACCTCATTAAGTAAAAAAACACCTCTGTGCCAGCAAATAATTGAGAAAAAAAATTAATCACTGGGCACTTCTTGGAAAAGAAAAAATTATTTTCGCTTCCAGTTGACGCTGCCCCAAATTTGGCTTTAAAATCCAGGTCTTGCCAAAACCCCAAAGCTGAAACATTTCAGCGCTGATGGCGGGGTCAGATCTGCATCCAACTTGGAAAATCTCTGCCTGGCTCTTCTTTTGGAGCAGACCCAGCACCCGCCAGTTCTTTTTTTTGGGGGGTGAGAAAGTCCAGCCCGAGCTTATCGTATTGAAAAAAGAAATCGCCGCTGAGCGCCGCGAGCGTTTAAAAATGCTGCGAACTCAGCGTACCCCGCAGCAAGGAGCTCCTGGGAAAAAGGGAAAAAAAGGAAAAAAAAAAGGGGGGGAAAAGAGAAAAACAAATGGGAAAAAAATGGAAAAATTCCAACGTTTTTTGAGCAGGTTTAAAAAACACGGGCGTTTTCAAAAGAGCCTTTAATGCCACGCGTGCCGACGGTGCTGGAATTATTTTCGAGGGCCGTCACGCAAGTGCAAGCACCCGTGTGTGGAAACACCTCAGTGCTCAGGCCTGGCAGATAATTGGGTTTAATTTGTCATTACAGATGTATTTACAGCTCAGGCCGGGTCACCGTGACCGATGATGTGGGGAAGACTTGGAAAGGCAGGAGAGGTTTTCATATTTTGCCATAATGTGGGATGTGATCGTAGAC
The DNA here is from genome assembly GCA_013397245.1 of Thryothorus ludovicianus. Taxonomy (NCBI): domain Eukaryota; kingdom Metazoa; phylum Chordata; class Aves; order Passeriformes; family Certhiidae; genus Thryothorus; species Thryothorus ludovicianus. The sequence goes on along the minus strand of VZTB01011712.1, from coordinate 16,693 downwards.
AGCTGCGGGAGTTCTGTGCCGTGAAGGAGAAAGACCAGTTTTTCTTAAATTAAAATAAAAAAACCTCCCTCCGAGCTTATAATGAAATTTGCTTCCATAATTTGGGTTAATTTGGGAGGTCAGAGCAAATTCTCACCTATTTCCCTGGTTATTTAAGCAACGTTTCACACTCACACACCAAAGGCGAATTTACACCTTCCTGCCAGACAGCACCGTGGATTCCGACCCCGCCGACAAGCTGAATATTTGGCATTTCCAGATATTCCCATCTCCCTTTTTGCAATCCTGCAGGCATAATTACACACATTCCCCACTCCAAAGCAACTCAGACCTGTAACAACTCAACCTGGCCATTAAAACCGAAGGGTTTTGGCAGCGTAATCGCGTTTTTCGGGATCCCACGTCCCCAAAATGTGCGGCTGGCGCAGCAAAACTCTGCCTTTCCCTCCCAGAATCAGCAAAACTTTCTTTCCTAAGCCTATGGACTGAGCTCTTGAGGTGGATTCCCACCTGGTTTTGCAGCCAGCAATGAGCTCAAAGGGGAAGCAGACTCTTTGTTAAGTTTTTATAGCTGGGTTGAAAAAGCCTTGAAGGACCCAAGATTTCGGCTTCCTCTGCCCCATGAATCCCCAGGAGATTCAGTCACTGAGCAGGAGGAGATCCCCAAAAATCCCATTTCTGCACCTCCTTTTCAATAAGGAAATTGCAGGGAGGTGCACATCAGGCTGGTGTGCAGATTTGGGAATAAAACCTCTCTAAGCTGGTATATTTTAATTCCTTTTTCTTTTGTACGCTTGCAAAGATCCTCAGGGCTCAAGGAGCAAAAGTTTCAGCCCAGAGCCCTGCACCGATGAGAAACAAAACTTCTGAAGGTTTTGGGACAACACAACTTTTTTAAATTGAATTTTCTTTAAAATTGCACCTTACTATTATATAGCTCCTGCAAATATCTTCCTCCAGAAACAACAGGCTGCCAACATTCAGGCACATCAAATGCCAATTTTTCACCCAGTTTGGGATTTTATTTGCTGTTTGGTGCTTTGTTGGTGGTTTTTTTTTTCCATACATCTTTAAATTTTCAGAGTAAAATGGTTTGCCCATTCAGAATACCCCTCTGCATTTGGGAGAACCAGTTTTGGGGACCCCGTTTCTGCCGGCCAAGCCAAGGTTTTCCCATTATCAGAAGAGCACAGAGGTGTCAGAATTAGGTTTGGTTTCCCTTGGAATATTCTGCCTGATAAACCCTCATCAGTTTCCAAGAATTTCGCCTCCCTCACTTAAAATTTCTGGCAAAAAGTACGTAGAGAAAAAAATACAAGCTGTCGCTTAAAAAAAAAAAAAAGCTATTATTGTTACAGGGATAAAGAAACGTGCATGGATGGGTGAAAAATAATTAATAATGGTTTAATAAAATCTTAGATTAAGCACCACCATCCACTGCCTTAAGTTTTACTGCTTTACAAAAATTTCTTAACTTTTATATACTACCCCATGGCTGTTCTGTGCGACGTAAATTGGTAATACAGTGCAATTTTTAAGTAAAGAATTGAATTATTAATAGGGGTGACAGGGTACCCGTGATGATGTTATTTTTATTAATATCACTGATTTATTTGCAATTTAAATTCTCCTGCTAGGGCGCTTGGAGGGGGGAATAAACACTTGTGTGTTCAAGCTTGATCTTGCTCAGAGATTAGAAACCCTGGTTCTGTGGGTTTCATCCCCAATCCCAGACTGGCGGGTGACAATTAAATTAGGAGGAAGAGCAGAAGGTGGATTCAAACCCACAGGGGGGAACAAAGCCCCGGGCGAAGCTTCCCCGCCGGCGGGGCTGAGGTGAGAAATGCGGCCGCTTGCGAAACGGGGGATGGAGGAAAATGCAGACACGTCCAACAACCCAATCCCGATGTCCCACAGCCCCTTCCCGATATCCTACAGCCCCTTCCCGCTATCCTACAGCCCCTTCCCGCTATCCTACAGCCCCTTCCCGCTATCCTACAGCCCCTTCCCGCTATCCTACAGCCCCTTCCCGCTATCCTACAGCCCCTTCCCGCTATCCTACAGCCCCTTCCCGCTATCCTACAGCCCCTTCCCGCTATCCTACAGCCCCTTCCCGCTATCCTACAGCCCCTTCCCGCTATCCTACAGCCCCTTCCCGCTATCCTACAGCCCCTTCCCGCTATCCTACAGCCCCTTCCCGCTATCCTACAGCCCCTTCCCGCTATCCTACAGCCCCTTCCCGCTATCCTACAGCCCCTTCCCGCTATCCTACAGCCCCTTCCCGCTATCCTACAGCCCCTTCCCGCTATCCTACAGCCCCTTCCCGCTATCCTACAGCCCCTTCCCGCTATCCTACAGCCCCTTCCCGCTATCCTACAGCCCCTTCCCGCTATCCTACAGCCCCTTCCCGCTGTCCTACAGCCCCTTCTCGATATCCTACAGCCTCATCCCGCTATCCTACAGCCTCATCCCG
>VZTB01011711.1:916758-940852 GCA_013397245.1 Thryothorus ludovicianus | reverse complement strand
TATTGACTTTTCATGAACTTTGAAAGTACTGGATGTAATTTGTCCCATATTCCAAATCATTTCATCATTCTTTGACAGCCAGTTTAATTAACCCACAGGCATTTGGGTCTTGCACTGTAATGTGTGTCAACTTTGGGTTAGGTTTTGGGTTGGATTATTCATCAAACTTATTGTAATACAGTAATTTTCCCCCCTTCATTTCAGATAATNTTCAGATAATACATAATTTAATGGATTGCAAGGCCAGAAAGAACCATTGTTATCACCTCCTGTAACCTCTCACACAAATCAGGACAATGAATGTCATCCAGACTTTTACCCACCTATCCATTTATTTTAAGTGTACCTTAGTATGAGTGCTCTGAAATAAATGGCTCACATATTTTTCTCCTATCACTTTTATGTTTTCAGGATAATACTCTGCTAGATTTTAAATTTTTGTGCCTTCTTCAGGAATGATTTTCTCTTTCTGTCCAACCCAATTGTGCTCCCATTTTAGGCAATGGCTATGAATCAGAAATATATGATTAAGAGCAGTCAATCTATAAACATTACTCAGTCATATGTCTGAACAATGTAGTTTATATATTTCATTTTAAGAGCTGTGTTTATTTTGTTACACAAGCTCTGAAAAGCAAGTATTCTTTGCAGTTTGTGTTGTTTCAGTTGAACTCATACTGAAATCGGTAGATGTGAGTGAGTTTAGGGTAGAAAATTTTCTAGTAATTGATTCATGTGGCAATGAAGGTGTTAAAGCTAAAAGGTTTTTAAAATATGTGTACTCTGACAGGAGTGGGGAACATGCTGAATCACTTACAATGATGAATATTTAAAAATAGGGCACAGATGTCTAATTTAAATACAGAAATTTTCTTGGCATCTTACTAGTTGTTACTACATTTTTTTAACATGTATTTTATTCACACATTCAAATTTACTTGCTCTGATTTGCTTTGTCAACTGCAGGAGGCTGACTGATAATCCACACTTTGAAAGCTGCCAATGCCTCTCAAGCAAATGTGAAATTTAAGTTTGCAGTGGGGACTTCAAAATTGTTCAAAACTTTTAGCTGCTTTGTCATTAAGTTTGGTGGGTGAAAGTGCTTTTCTGATGGATGAGAAAGAGGAGTTAGAGGGTGAAATCCTGGCGCCTTTGATATTATGACAGACCTCCCATTGACTGTAATGGGGCCAGAAGTTCACCTGCTGTTATCTGCTTAGCTATCTGTCTGTACATTTTTAATGTACTCAGGGAAGTGGAATCTGAACGCTGGTTTAAAGCTGGGATATGGAAATACCTCTTCTTCCTAAGTGACTCAATTGATTCTGCAGTCTGTAAGATGTGAGGGGCTGCTAATCCTTTTCAAAGCAGCTTCAAATAATGCAATATGAAGAGCAATTTAGTATTCAAGTAACCTGTTCGTAGTGTACTTAATTTTTCTTTACAGCTTGATTTTAATTGGTTTATATCCTTTAAGAAATAATGTTTTTTTTTTAAAGGAATTAATTTTTGACAAAACAAATGTTTTCTTGTACAAGATTTTCATTTTAGCTTACATTTTTCATGAAAAAAAAGCTGAAAATTATCTTCAGCTGTGTTTGGCTAATTTAGTTCAGTTTTGTTTTTTTTTTGTAGTATATTTTTAACAAAACAGCTTACACCTTATCTGCTTAAACAAGAACTGAGAATCAGCTTTTAGATTAGTTCTCTCAAAACCTCATATTCTATAGTGATTTCAAATTTCTCAGCAAATAAAAACCCAACAAAGCACAAACACAAAGAGTAAAAAACAAGTCTGGAGCTTTCTACCTAGCACTACAATTTTATATACTTTTTATCTAGTCATTCATATGCATTTTAAAAACAAAACAGTGTTACTCTGTTCTTTTAATGAGATACTATAATTAAAATGACAAAATTTGTTCTAAAGTATCTATCCTTTTTTTCATCATCATCCAAATAGTAAATACATCATTTAGTGGATTCATTAAGGTAATGCTTGTGAAGCCTCTTTCTATTCCTGGTGTACACAACTATTATTATATTAATTTCTTTAGCAGATTAAATTGTATTTAGCTCTTCTACACAATGCAGGAATCATAATGGGAAATTCTGTGCCATAGATCACACTACAGATAAGAACAGATGGCTATCACATTTGGGTTTAGAACCAAAATCTATGAATCTGCATTTATTCAGTGCCTTCTGACTAATGGAAAAGCGTAGGTTTGTTTTCTCTAAAACGTGCTTGTATCCTTCTATTCAACATCACTGGAAGATATACAAGTATTAATAAAATAGTTTTGTGAATGCCTCAGAGAATTTCTTGAGGGGAAGAAACCAATGAAATTTCAATGGAAGATGTTTGAAACAACATCAGGTATGTTCCTGACCCATCAGCAGTGGCAGACTCATTTAAGTATGAGTCTCTAAGCCTCCTTCATGAAGGTTAATTTAAAGGTGGATTTAAATGGATTCTGGTTTTTTGTTAGATAATATGGGCCACAAACAAAGGCATTTGCTTTTTTATTGTCTATATTTCACCATCTTCTTAATCTTTAATGTGTTCTCAAAAATATGATGACTCTCAGCTTGATACGTTTTGGCCTTGCCCTTACAGTTGCTTCCTTTCCATTGTATTCACAACTTCCCTTCTAGCTTTTTGGAAGTTAGATTGCTGGAGAAACTTCTTTGAATGGTTCCAGCTCTGGTGATTATTTTGCGTCTATTTTCACTTCTGAATCAACTGCATTATCTTAATGCACATACCATAAAGGCTACAAAGATAGGTCTTTATTTATTTAACTGATAATTCCTGTAAAATTACTCCCCTGGATGCTTATCAAGTGATAGTCATTAATATGAGTAATGCATGTAGAACATATAATGTGCACTCAAAGCTATACACTATTTAATTAAATATCAGCACATAAAACAGACAGTGGACTATTAATTTTTTTGCCATTATGAGCTTTGCAGTTGATATTGGAAACAAAATGCTAAAACACATCTTCCAACAGGGGAACAAGGAACATTACTTCAGTTTATGAACTTTGTCTACTTAATTTGTGCACAGAATTACTTGAAAAAAAAAAGCAACTGCAAAAATTAATAAACTAGGCATATTTTTTATTTGAAAGTATATAACCATAGACATCTGGTAACATATTGTGTAATATTTAATATCTGATAGCTAATAAGATGCAGAGAGTGAAAGAGAGAGAGAAAAACGATACCCATTCAATTTTAATAGTAATAGAACATCAAAGTAATAATACTATGCCTTTGGATAGGAGCTTCTAGAAATTGGGCAAAAACCTGTGAACGTAAAGTAGTAGTGACCTGCTAACAAGATAAGAGGTTGTCACTTAAATTTCTTATGGAGATATTTGTGATTTAAAAGTCCTGCAATGCATAAATAAATTATATGTTTGCCTTGATTACCAGCAACTTGTTTCCCTGGGGTATTAGTATAATACATAGGGATATTTATATAGCATGTATGTAAATACTTTTTTTCTTTATTACAGATTTTTCTAGAATACTATTAATTGACAGAGATAAAATCCATTAGCAGAACTCATTATTTTTTAACTTTTAATTTATTTACACTGAGAATACCTCCTCCTCAGATGATTAGCTGCACTATTAGTAATAATAATTCTTCTTTGCTTTTCCTTTATTAAGACAGCTAATTCAATTTTGTATGGGGATGAACACTATCATACTGGCTGAAAAACAGATGAAGTATGTGGTAATGAAACAATACTAGGGGCTACATCTGGGATCAATTCAGCTGTGTTTCATATTAGATGTGATATAAAATGTGCATTATTATTCATATGTTATTAAGTAAGGTATTGACTTGTACAGAGTGGAGATTAAAAGTAGCCAGAAAATGTATCTGAGTTTTGTTACCACATTCTGTAAAGTCCAATATTTAATTAATGTTATCAGATATGTTTTATCCTTTCCATACTTCTCAAAAGACAAAGACAATTAAAATATTGAAATGTAAGTGAAGGATACAGGTTAAATTTTTTGCTGTGAGTCTTTGAACTGTTTAATGCTGTTCTGTACAGTTAATGTTGTCACAGAGTGCCCAAGAGCAACTGCAGTAAACACCAGTTATACTATAAAAAACCTGCAGAGTTGGGTGAGAGTTACATGTTTTTACATAGAAATTGCATGTTACTCAATGCAAAATGATTTTTCAATTCGCATTTGAAGTGATTTACTTATGCTTGATTTCTTTGAGAAATCTGCCTTGGGTTGACTGTGACATAGGCTTTCTACATTGGAAAACAGGCACGTAGGAAATGTGAAGCTTTCTTGAGTCAAAAAATCTGTCACAGTCATCTATCTGTAATGTTATTCTGTGTGGATTTCTTCATGAATTATATATAGGTTAAAAGAGTTTGCCATAAATAGCGGGTTCACAAAAAGGACAGGATGAACATTTGAACTCATAGGTAAAAGGGGGAAACCATTTTTTACTCTCTCCTCTCAACTTGCAGTCACCCATCTAATGCGGCCAGCTACAAATGTAACATTAGTTCAGCATTAAAATTCAATAAGCCTTTTTGGTCGTTTCCCCAACAGGTCTCAGATATTGCACAAACAGGCACTACAAGGCTGCCACCCCAGCTCTTTCCAAGCACCGAGAGGAAGTGGAAAACATCATGTCTTTGCTTGACTTATGTAAGTCAGGTAAAAATGTGGAATCATTGTTTAACCCTGTGAGAATCATTCAACCCTAGGAAGGTTTTCTCCTTGCTTTTGCTTGGCTGCTTGTTTTTTTTTGTTTATTAGTTTGTTTTTTGTTTGTTTGTTTTTTTATTTGGGGTCTTTTTTATGCTTCATCAATATTTTTTTTGTTTGAGAAAAAAAGTGCATTTGAGAATGCTGAAAGAAGAAATACAATAATATCAATTGTTCCTAGTGCTATGAAGAATGTCCACAGACATAAGTGTGAAATTGTAATTAGTCATTTAGTTAGTGGCTAAGCACTCTGTGTAGGAAAAAGGTAGTTAATTTTGGGTTTATTTCTTGTGCCATTTGATATCAAGAATGGCATCATTACAGTTTGAGTCATATGAGTAAAAAGGAATGCTTGGTCTGTATGTGTTTTCTTATAAAACTATTTCTATGAGGACATTGTATATGCATATTTATTAAATTTTGCATGAATTATGTAAGCAAGGATTGAGAAAAAAAAAAACAGCATTAACCCACCAGACAAATTAAAGAAAATTAGTCTACCCCAAACGTGCTAAAGATGCTGCTGCAAAATACAGTTCCTAGGCAAATAGAGCTGATTTTACTGCTGAACAATGCCATTATAGTGAGAAAAACCCAGAAATTACAGCTCACTAATGAGGATGCCAATATAAGTAAATTCAAGCTTCTTAGTGAAATAGTTATTTAAAGAGTCCAGAGTGGGTTAAAACTATAAAATAAAATGAAGTTAAGGTGCTTATAACAAAAAGTATTTGTTAGTTCCTCTGGCTTAAGCTCTCGGAAGAAAAAGTAGTTTTTAGGGATGATTAGTTAGGCTTATTGAAAGGAATAAACACATCATTTTCTTACAATATTTTGTTACTAATGCACGTAAATGTATCTGAAATGAACTGTGAAAAGACAAAGAGTGATTGCATTCTTCTCCCATAGTTTCGTAAAGATGATCTTTGAGGAGTCTGCCTCTGCACTATCTCTCTAAATTATGTTTATTTCTGTCAATCTAAATTGCCAAGCTTATTTTGTTAATTCCAGAAATCCTAAATTCATTGTTTATTCAGAACCATTCATGACACTTCTGCATACCATGATCTCTCAGTCATGGCAATTTTAAATAGCTAGTTGCTTGTCTCAGGTTTCAGAAAACAGTGAAATACTGTTTTGCTTCAGCATATCATTAAGGATTGACTCTGTAAGCACTTTTTTGTGTACTTGACTGCTCAATTGGATAGCAGACTTCAGAGGAGTTGTCCTTATGACTTATTGTACTGATGTGATTCTGTTCTGTCTTTGTCTGTCTGCACAGAAGGCTTATTAGTCAAAAAAACCTGTACATATTTCAGAATATGCTGAATTAGACTTGGTTTGAGTAGGTATAGAAAAAAAAGATTTTTGTTTCCAGAATGGTTTATCAAACTGCAAATAATGAATAAATAATCTAAACATTGTAATTTTTGAAATGTTTGTCTGAAAGTTTTAAGATGTTCTGAAGTGGCAGGGTTTTTTTTTTGCTGAAAATATTAAGCTCATCATAATATTTAGCTGAAATAGTTTTTGGTGATTTTACTGGCCTGTAGGGCTGGTGATGAATCGTTTCAGTAAAAATAAAACATTTTGGCCAACTCTGTATGTCATTTCCCAAAGAAGATGAAAAACAACAAACATGTAGCCAACTCTTCTTCCTGGGTTTTTTTAAATAATTATTTTCTTGTTTGTATAAGAATTTTTCATCTCTGATAATGTAGTTGGTTTTATAATGTGAGAGTGAGGTATTAATTTCATATTAACAGGACAGTGAATATTTAAAGTGTAGCACTAGGGAATAGAATTAATTTAAATATTTTTATAGTTATAAGAATATTTATGCAGAAAAATTATTATATTTATTATTAAATATAATAAATGAATGTAATTTTTTAAAATTTTTGTAGAATGCAAGACGTGTGAAAATCACTGGTATGTATATTTAAATAATTTAACCTAATTATTGGTGTTTCAATCTATTGCTGCAACACTTGTGCAAATCTCTACTTAATTTAATTCAGATGTAGCGTAGCCCTTACTTTTTACAGTCATTTAATGTGCAAAGTGTTATGAAAATGCCAACATATATTGATTTATTATCAAGCATAGCTTCTAGCAAAATTTTAAGTTTCACATTAATTTTTTTTTATTGGGTTTGCTTTTTTCTTGGAAAATTATCTTGTCATATTCTATCTGGCACTAGCTGAAAGCACAGAAGACTCTAGAAGCTGCAAGAAAAATACTACTGTGTACTTTATTTTTCTTTCTGTCTTTTTTTTCCCTAATTCTAATACACCAAGTTTATTTTTCATTAATTTGAGACTATTTATGAGGCAATAATAAAGTTTTTCCATGCAAAAAAATTAAAAGCTTTGCAGTAAATCAGTAGGTTTATGCTCTGATGTTTAAATGACAACATATAATTCACAGGAAAATAGCATGGTGTGTCAAGCAACTCTTGGCAAAAGGGTTTTGCGACACATTGAGTTCTTTTTTCTCAGCAAGAAACTTGTCAAACCCCTGAGACTCCTAAATTATATTTTTTCTAATCTACAGGAGTAGTTGTTGTTCTTGTTGTTGTTTTTTTTTTTTTAAATCGAGTTTACTTGCCAGGTAGATTTATAAATATCCCCAGTCTCTCAGTCAGCTGTAGGTGAAAATGTTGGCAAGAAGGAGCTCTGTGATCCAGCTGGACCAGAATCCTTCCTGCTTGCTGGTCTCACTACAGCTTCCCAAGGGTCAGCACCATCCTGACCACCTCAAGCCACGCTGAATATATCAGCAAAGAATTGAATATATTGACCCAATCCATACTGAATATATCAGCAAAGAACTGAATATATTGACCCAACCCATACTGATTCTGTTGACAACAGACATTTCAGGAAGAGAATAGTTCATTATTTATTGCTTTATAGAAACCATAGTAATAAAAGTGGAATAGAAGTAACAAAAAGGAAATGCCAAAAAAACAGTTTAATATTCAATGAGGACTCCCCCCTAAGGTGTTTATTCTACTGACTGAGTCTGGAAGCATTCCTTTGCTCCTAACTCTAACACAGAGGGCATACCTAGCCCAGGTCACTGGCTCATCCTCTCTTCCAAGGCTACAGAGCAATGATACGTTCTAAATACCAACTGGTGGTCTTGCAAGTAATGACCAGTAATTTGGATTCTGAAACTGTGGTTGTGGCCCTAATGAATACCATGAGGAACATGCAAAGGGCTCCTTTCTAGCAGATGAGGAAGCCACGAGGTTTAGCACACTCTTAAGAATTCTTAACAGCTGATATAAGCAGTAATTTATCTCATTTAATTTTCACCACAGAGAAGGATAAGTATAAATAATCTACTTAAACAAATCATCTAAGTCTTCTTTTTTGGAAATAGTGAGACTGTCTCCTTAAAAGAGTGAGTCCTAGTTTTGATCCTACGTGTTGGCTTGGGAATGGCTTCTCAAGGGCTCGCATAAGGAACTCAGACAGTTATTTTAGGTACAGTAATCTAGGAAGCATTCCTCTCCAAAGCACTCCAGAAACCCTGGTTCTCTTTTCATTTTATTTAGGCAAGCATTGGTAATTTGGCTTTTTTTCATTCTTTTTTTGTAAGAATTTGTTGCTTTGAAGCATGAAGTCTGGCATGGAGTTTACTAGAAATTTGCTCATGTGTAAGATTTGAAGCTTCTATTTCCCTTTTGTGTTAGGCTTATGTGGTTTAATTCTATATTCAAAATACTGATTATGTTGCAAGTTATAATAAAACATCCTACATTTTTCTTTCTGTTCCAGAGGAGTAGACTGTAAAGTTTTTTGGAAAGTAATGGGTGTTTTACAAACATCTTTCTAACACATATAACCTCATGGTGCAGAAAAGTGATCAAATGAGATTCACTATGACTTGACTTAAAGAGCTTATAGAATTCCAAGGAGATGGGTTAGGTTGTGAGGGTAGAAGACAAAATGCAGAGACTGTGGGGAAGCAAGGGTTAAAAGATGGAGGTGTATCTCTGCACCTCAGAAAAATGTGAAGAGTTAAAGAGAAATTTCAGAAGCTATTTGAAGGGGTATAATACCAGGGGATTTGGAAAAGCATAGCTTGACCAAAGACAAGCAGTATTGGAAAGGACTGCTGCACTTCACTGCCTTGTAATTCTTTGTGGCTGCTATGGCTGGAGAGGGCCATGGGATGGTATATATGGTGATCAGATTATCAGAAAATATCTGACAGTGCCATTAACCTTTCTGCCTACACTGCCGAGCCGTGACACAAATGACTGGCTCGTCTGATTATGAAACTGGTTAAAATAAGGAACAGGCAAGATGAAACAGGCAGCAAATAGATGGAGACATTAGGAATAAGGAAATTACACATTCTAGCTTCTGTCTTTGTTTTATGTGAGAGACACAGGGGATGATGATGCCTGGTGGGAGCAATATCTTCAAGCCAGCGAGTTTCTTAACGCTCAAAAAGAGAACAATGTGGGACAGGACCACCAGATTCAAAGACAATGAAAATTCACTGCAGATAAATAAAGAACCATGTGCCCACATTTGCCTCAGCGCAGTGGATGTGAAAGAAGCCAATTTCCAGGGCTGAGCATTACACAGTGGGTCTGATTTCCATACATATGATCCCACTGTAAGATGGATAAATGGTAATCCTGAGCAGGATTTTCCATGTTCCACATCTCTCTTTGGTGCCCATGCTCTTTCCCCACAATGAATTTTGTAACGTGTTTTTTTCTTCAATTGTAGCCAGAATATGTTAACTAAAGGACATTTAACCCAAACAGCAAAATTCTAAATATATTAAAGAACTAGTTAGTAATTTTATTAATTATATTTAAAAGCAAATATTTTCTTTCTAATAAATAAGTAAAAAGCCCAAATAAAAATAAAAAAAAATATTTCCTAATCCAATTTGAAGTTGATGGACTGTAGATAAAACAGACAGAAGATATTTTTAAAATATTTTCACAGATTTTATCTTTTCTCTTTTCATTCTATTCAAGTAGTTGCAGGCTGATGACTTTCAAAATACACTTATAAGAGTACCAAAATATGAATGAGTCATAAAGCAAACAAGAATCTTTAAAAGAGCACGTCTGTGCTATTCTTGATAAATTTTTCTTGCTTTTCTTTACTGTGTTTTATTCTTCCCTCCAAAAAGTGGCTGGATTGGACTTTTGAAATGGTATCATATAAAAAAAAAATAATCAGAGTGATAAACACTACTTTTTTTTCCCATTGTTGTTGATTTCGTGTTTTGTTTGGGGTTTTTTACCACATGGAACACCGAGATTCTGACTTTGCAGTGAGTATATTTGATCATTCAACATCACACAGAAATAGCATGAATGCACAGCAGAAAACAGCTCTCTGGAAATGCAATTTCTGAATATTACCTTTGCTGTTTAACTTCATTTTCTTCACTTTTTTTGGACTCTGTCTATTTAGAGAAACACAATATTCATGAAAATGGTATAGAAATTTTTGAATTACTTTGGGGTTTTTATGAAGTACAAACTTTTTCCTTGACTTGAGTGCTGTAATGAGAAAACAGCAACATAAACAGCTAACTAAGGGAAATAAAAAGTACTATTGTTATGTTCAAAGTTCACAGGAATGTAAAACAATCCCCTTTCAAAATGAATGTGCACCAGCTCCTATAAGCTATTAACTGTGTAACTTTAACAAAACAATATTAAACTTGACAAGAACTCATCTGAGAGCTCTGGCAAACGATAGTTGTCTGTCTGAGTTGTCCTCCCATTGAACTTAGACTGCTTAAGCAAACAAAAAATATCATTAACTTGCAGCTATGAGTGTGCTAATGTATTGTCAGAGGAAATACTTTGAGACTCCTGACACAATCTTAGAGTATTATAAAACTTAATCCCAACTTAAGTTCTCACATGTATTTTGATGTCTGTTTTCTGGAAAAAGATGCCAATTCTAAGTATTCCCTGTTCTGATGGTCAAAGGGATCTATTTGAGTTAAATCTTATTACTTTGAGTTCAGTGCTCCCTGATTTCTCTGAGAGTTGGATGTATCTTAAAACAAATTTCTATGTTTTTATTATAAACATTTATTATGTAAATGGGATTGCTTGAATTGATAATGAAACTGGTATATTGTCAGCTGTGAAGATACATGGCTGAAAGTTTCCCCTGAATAAGAGTTTCTGGAACTTTTCAGCACTTTCAGCAGAGAACTGAATGCTGACCATCATGATGGCAATGATGAAAACTGAACCTGAGGCTTGAAAATGTTTTATTTTTCCCTAACTCTTTTAAGATCATCAGAGATGTCTTGCTGAAGTTTCTTGCCATGCAATTCAGATAAACTGAATTCCCCTTTGCTGAGCAGGGCATGAGTTAGGTGCTGAAATTCACTGAGATGAATCCTGATGAAGGGTACCTAACCTGAAGGATCCTGAACCCGCACCACTGCTTGGTCCAACCCTTAAATGAGCCAATGTGACACAGTAAATTTAATCACACCCAGTGTGAAGCTTTGTGTGTTAGCAACATCACTTCAGCTTGGTGCAGGTGTTTTGTCTTTCCTCACCAGGATTTGGCAGTGATTCTAAACCATGTCCATGTCCATTCCAGCCCTGAGCCCATAATGAATGCCCCAGTGTGCCAGACTGCAGTCCAAATAGGAGTTTCATATTTGCCTTTAGCTCTTGTGCTTGCCACCAGGGTTGCTCACAGAATTGTTTATAAAGGAAGCAAAAAACTCAAATGATAATTAGACTATTTGATTGTGGAATAGAAATGTAGTGATTTTTGAAGATGCAAATACAAATCCAGGCATTATTTTAATGAACTAGTCCATTAGTGAGCCTCCCAATTAGCAAAAATAGCCTTGCTTATGTGAATAGTCAGTGCTCTAAATGCATGTTTTGGCTTACTGGACCACTTGAGGCACTTCGCATACAACACTTTAAGTATTGTTGTTTTGGACCAGTGACAATTCCTTCTGCAGACCAAAAGAAAGATGCACTTAGATGAAATGTTGGCAAAGGACCAAGTTCTACAAAGAAATGGCAATTTCTTGTCAAAGACACAGCACAGCTCTATTCTCATTTCCTGGTAAATGAAAGTGTTCTTGCTGTGACCTGTAAACATATCACACTCTCTTCTTCAGTTTTGTTGGTTGTGAGACTGACCCTTGCTTGATAAAAGTGCTTGATTATGGCAGTGTGACAGGAGCATGGCAGTGATCCTCACGTTCCCATTGCCCTCAAACATGTGCGGATGTCAGTAAGGGTAACTAGTCTGGGATTTGTTCTACAGCACCAGATATTTCCCCCTTTTAGTTTTTCAAAAGGTTTTCTTTTCCTTGTCTCACTTTTTGATGAAATTTCTGTGGTTTCTCACTGTGTCATGCAATGTATTTTTCCTCTAGACAAGAATAAAGTGAGAAGGGAAGCAGAAAACGTAGAAGCAGCAGATGCTTCATGGTATTGCATGGTCTGTGTACACTGGTCTTGTTTAGAAACCTCTGTCAAGTGATCCTCCTGAGTCCCAGAGGGAGAGGGGGAAATGCTTCCCATTTAGCTTTGTGAATGCCAGCCACAAGGTTTTATTATTTTTGACTAGCTGACTCCTAGTGTTATGAGTGTCTTGAAAGAAATTCTTCTGGCCCTTACCTTTACCCGCTCATCTTTGGATAATTTCCAGTTGGTCTGAATCAGGTTAACTATTTTTGGGTTTAGTACTGATCCACCATGTCATCCCAGTGAAGGATAAGCCCATTAGTCTGAGGACAGCTTGCTTTAATTTAAATACATTTTGCCCTACAGTATTTCCTGGTTTATCTGATGTATTCATAATGAATATAATTCTCACACTTTCATTTAATATAGGCGGTGTCAGATTAATTTATGCTTTCCTGAAGGTTTTTTTCCACTGTGAGAATGAAGTAAAAAAGGTGAAAACAAACATCAGAGTAATTGTAGTGCAGCACAACCCTGCTGAATAAATATGTTATTTTAGTGAACTGGTCAGAGATACACCAGCAAGAACACCTTTTTCTGAGGTGACATTCAGAAGCCTACAGAATATAGAGAAGGACCATACATTAATATGCTGATTCCACTCAAATCTAGGTGCCTAAATTTATCCCATATCTGAGTTGCATGGAAATAGGAATTGTTGTAAGAGGTAATCCCAAAGGAAATATATGTAGTCTATCAAACAGCCAGGGGGTTTTCAGAGCAATGCAAGAAAAGGTCTGTTGGGGAAGGTCCAGTAAGAAAAGGCTATAGGTAAAAGTCTGTGTTTGAAGAAGGTGCTTATTTTTTATTTTTATTAAACAAGCAAATTTGTGGAGCAATGAGGAGTTCTATAACCATTTAAATGTGTATATGCTGGTAACCTTCCAGAAAAAAGAGAAATTAAATTAGACGGTACCTTAAAATATTGTAAAATGTCAGAGTCATTCTTATTAAACTAAAAATGAGAGTGTTCTCTCATTTCTCTAAATCACATTCTTGTAAATCCTTAATGGTTTTGCAAATAAGAAAAGTGTAAGTTGTCTTGGTTTTATAGGCCTTTGTTTTTTGTTTGTCAGATATTTTTCTGTTTATTTATTTTTATGTTTTGGGGGTTTTTTAAGCACTATCTCACAGCAAGTTAAAATAAGAGCTGGAAATCAAACACAGATTTCTTAAGTAGGGCCAGATGTTACAGCTACAGCAGTATCAATTTAAAAGAAAAACTAAACTGCTCTAAACTTTAATGTTCTTGTTTCCTAAAACAGGAAGTGTGATCTAAACCCATGATATTTGATGCAAATATAATTTGATAGGAATACCTAGATCATAATCCAAAATAGCAATTGTTTGTTTCTGAGCTCATGTTGCCTTGGAAATGTTCTTGTAAGTGTTCAGCTGTTCAGACCTGGACATGTGTTATGCCTTAAACAGATTTCACTCTCAAGAGTAGTCTTGGCTCTCAAGAGGAGCAGCCAGTGCATCTCCAGGGAGAGGGATTTGTAATATTTCCACATGTGATCCAGGGTTTGTCTGGGATGGGAAATTTTGTTGGTCCTCAGCTTTTGCATAAGAACTAGAAGAATGTCAAGGAGTAGAAATGCACCAGTGCTAGCGTATTCCAAACTCGAAAAAGCCTTACCGAAAAAATTACAGTATGTGCTGAAAAGGAAAATCCTACATATATAATAGGAAAAGGCATCCAATTCAACAGGTAGTAATTCAATTTTCTGCTTTCCAAGCACATCTTGTGGAAATATAACTTTCTTCCAACGACATGAGTGAAATTTTGGGAAAGCATTGAAGATTGCCAGAACATCTACAGTTAACTCTGTATCTCACATCACTGACTAAATTTAGAGATACCACTTATGAGGGTATTTTTTATATATATGTAAAAGGTCACTCCCAACTCAGACTATTCAATGATATTCTGATTCTATATACATTTTTATTCCATGTATGCAGAAGTAAACTTAGAGGCCGTGATGATGTGAGACATTTTTTTTAAAAAAAACCACATTTATAAAGTGTCCATATAAGAAATTGCACTCTCCTTAATTTTTTTCTTCATTCTTCAGCCACTTAAAAATATTCAAGATATTAAAAAAAAAAAAAAAAGAAAAGCCTTGGTATTTTCATGCAGACTCCCACAGAATTCAGCAGCAAGCAGTTTGTAAGGAGGAATACTGTCAAACTAACCCTGTTTGTGTGGTATATACCCCAGTAGGTGTGAACAGAAATTGAAGAGCAGTATTTTGAAGTGTTGGTGGCTGGTGAGTCCAAGGAAGAGCCTAATCTTAGTTATACCTAAACTGAAATCTTTATCAGATACTCTGATTTGTTATCAGCCTGGTATCTCACACTGCTGTAGAGGCTGGTAGTGATATAAGAACCATGCCTAAATTTTGACCCACAGACTCGGGTGGTATGTATTTTAGGTGCTGTATTATTTATTGATTTTTTTCTCTCTTTGGTGTGAAAAAGGAAATAAATTAGATTTTCAGGAGTCTGCTTAATCAATCTAGTTTGGAACAGTACCAGATTCTGTTTCCTGCAGATACTAAACTCTGCTGTGGTCCCAAAAAAGCCTACAAAATTTTCACAACAACTCAGGTTTAATTTTCTTCATTTGCTTGTTCTTCCTTTAAGTTCTCATTTGTGAGAGAAAACAGCAAATTACAGCTTTGATGCAAACTCCACTTTCCCAATGATGGAGCAACTGTCTGTGCTTCTTAATATTGGAACAATGAGGTGGAATATTTATTGACAATTTTAAGACATATGTACAGACATTTTATTTTTCTGCCTCCAGCCCAGCTCTGAAAATCTACAGCATGTGCTGTCAGGCCTGGTGATTAAACATTTCTGACATCTCTGCTCTTAACCAAATTCATCACAATAGCAATACTTAATCAAGCCAAAAATGTGATTGGCTGAATATATTTCAATATTTAAGTGTTTTTACATTTAAGAAAATTGTGTTTAAAATGAAAGCTTTTACCTGTGCACATACACATGTATGAGAATAGGCAAAAGAAGGTGAGCTACTGTGCAAGTATTTTGTATGGAGAAAATCCATTGATTATGCATATCACATATCCTCCCTTTAAATTGCAAATCCTAGAATCAGAAATCTGGGTGGGATTAAGCTGAAAAAAAGAACAGATGGGACTGTTGATGTGACTGCCAGAGGCTTGGGCAGAAGGCAGTGAAAAATAATTCTATTTTTCCCCTAAATTGAGAAAACTAAACTGGTGATCAGTAGTAGATTTTGGGCAGATGGGATGACTTGGAGAAAATGGTTGGCAGACTTAGACACAAGTTAATGAGAGTAAGATAAGGAGTTTTAGGGTGCACCAGGGGGTCTTGAACTTCAGACCATGTAACAGAGTGCGTTTTCACAAAAGGCAAAAGTACACATAGGAGAACCCTTACCTACAATATGTGATAATGATTCCAGTTCTGTTTATCACACAACACATGTAATGCCCTGAGTACATTGTAGTAAATAAGTATGTTGGCATCCAGAATTGGAAATGTTTTTTGTATATATGTCAGTTTGAATACTTCTGCTGCTATTACCAGTATAAGCTAATGATTTCTTCCTTTTCTTAACTCCATTTTGTAATTAATTTTTTTCCAGCCCTTCCATTTTACCCATGTGCTCACTCTCTTAAATTCTTTGCAATGAAATATCTACCATTGATTTGCAAATATTCAGATAGGACCAATATCTCATTGTGCTGGGAAAGAAGCAGAAAAGCGAAGTCAAAACGCTTCTTCTCAATGATAAACAAAAAGTACTAGCATTTACTACAATAATGATAGCAAATGTTAGCATCTATCTTGAAAAATATATCAATTACTTGTGTGATGGGTTAAAATAAATCTTACATAATTTTACTGAGTACTTTTCCAGAACTTTCTATTTTTTCTATTTCAGATGTTCAGATTAAAGATCACTGTAGAGATAATTTATTTTGCTTTATTGTAGTATCTCTTATTGGATGGAATATATATTTTATAAACAAGGAAAAAGGGCTCAATTTATAGCACATATGGAAGGATTATTTAAATATGAAAGACTGAAAGGATGATTAAATCTCAGCTATTCAAATTTCATTATTTGTTTTGCAGGGAATCTGTTTCATGTTGAAAAATGATAGCAACAAAAGCGTTGGAGTTGTAATATAACTCATGGTACAATCAGTACAGTTTGTCATGTTTGAATGCCACCATACCTTTAAATATTGGCAAAAGACCTCACTAGATAGACTGCAGTGCCAAAGAAAAGTGATTTTTTTCCCCACTGGTTTCTCCATAGTCTGTAGCAATTCTACCAGTCAAATCTAATCAACTTTTACAAAGAAATCTTAGTATTCCTGAAAGAATACCTTTCACACTTGCTCTGCAGCATTTGAAGGACAAGCTGACTTCTTTGAACCAATGAATGGAATAGCCTTTCATATAAGTAATGCTAAAATTTTAAAGTATTGGTTGGAAAAAGTAATTGTGGTTCTAGTTTGTCTCACCTATAAATTGGAGCTCATTAAAAATATCTGTAGGATCAGGGCAGGTTTGAGTGTCACTCTGAGTGTTCCAAAGTGTGCAGAGCAAGAGAAGATTCAGAAGCTTCTGGAGTGGGTTCTGAGCAATCTTTTGTTGTGAAATGATGCTGTTCAAGTGATTTGGTATATGCTGCAGCACACACACACTCCTACACAGACAATTTCTTTTATCTATTAGGCCTCTCTGCTGGTCTTTTATCGAATTTCAGGTTTCCTTCCAAAAGGAAGGAAAACGAAAAAGACCACAAATTTGGATCTGCTCATCAGCCCAGAAGCAGCCACAGACTGAGGTGTAACCACATGGTCCTGCATGTTACTACTCAAGCCCGAGAGGATTTAAGTGCAAAGCTGCACAGGCTGGACACAATATGGATTTCAGCATGCATCTTCTGTGTTAACTCTAGGAATGCAAGGAAATAACCAACGTGGAAACCCAGTCTTCATCAAAATTGCATCTGATTTCCCTGTCAATTTAAGAGTGTGAAAATTATATGTAGCTGGCTGCAAGCTGACATACTTGAGTAGCCAGCTGAGGCATCACCTACTCTGTTTCAGGTACTGTACAAATGTTGTTTACACCAGAAAAGGTCACAGGGACTCATTTAATACTAGTACTGCTGGAGTTCAGTGACAAAACTTTGTCTGCTGGTGTGACAGTTTAATGAAGATAGAGAGGATTTTAAAAGCTTATGCTACAAAAGTATGTCCTATTTGGAGAAAATAATGACTGGATACCTTGCTTGGTTAGGAAACAGAAAAGATGAATCACTTCTCACTGTTTCAGGATGTCACAATGGCATTTTGGCCAAACTCTCTTTGAAGGCTGTCCCCATGAAACAAACTCTTTATTTAGATATTCAGAGCAATAGGAAACATCTGGAACAGTGGCAAGATGTTTGACAATTGGATTCTTCAGATAGCATACTTAAATACATGAAAAAGTATCTAGATAATAAGTGACTTGATTATTTTGATTTTTCAGATAAATTAGTTACCAGAGGTTCTTACTTTGTTCCTTTTGGGGAAGGAGAGCAAAAGGTAGCCAAGCAAACAAACTATATATTTATATTTAGTTAATGAGAAAGGAGCAAAAAATTTTACCAAACTGATATAATTTTTTAGAAGTGAGGCAGGTACTTATCATTCAGTTTCACACAACCTGAGCCATCTAAGCTGTTCATGCCATACCATATGTGAGGTGCAGACTTAGTCCCTGAAACTTCATGTCATTTTTTTTTTTCTTAGCTTTCTGAAAGAGGTCACATGGAAAATGTTCTATACCTTTACAATCAACCAACACCTCTCACCATTTCACTTTCTGACAGAGTCCTGGGTGTTATCTTCACACTGGGCTTTTGCACAGTTCTTACTTGCATCTCATGTCATTGCTTCACTTACACCTCATGTGATCACAATATATTGTGATCATATATATCATATATATATATATATGTATATTTCACAAATATTGTGCTTCACCACTGAGTCCAGGCACTACTTCCATGGATCTGCACTGAACCAGCCACCCCTGTTTGAGCTGGAATCCTGCAAGTGGATTTGTAAGAGTTCTTAGAGCTGAAAGGAGTATGCACAGTTGGACTTATCTGATTGTCTACCATGTAAATATTCATTCATCATTCTGGATAATTAAGACTGTTTTTTTTAAGTATTAAAAATTTTAGAGATATTAATTAGAAATAGTATAACCTTGGATTCCAAATCTTTTTCCCACTATAACTCTGAGTAAGAGAATTATTTCCTTCCTTGAACCACAAATATTTTTGGAAGCCACACAGGTGAGCTAAGCTTATTACAAAACTTCATGAACAGGTAAAATTTTTCTTCAGATTATGTTTCAGTTAATTATTTATGTGCTTTTCAGAGATATATGGCCTCAAATTTCTGTTATATTCTTTTATGAAAAGCTCACCTGGAAAACAATGACATATAAACAGAACCTCCCACTGTGGGCTTTCCTGAAAATCATATTCTGTTTGGAAAGGCACATTGCTGGTGGGCCTTGGAGGCATTTAACAATGCTGGTCTCTGGTCAAATGGAATTGAGATCTCTGCATTTCACTTGTTATGAAAGTATTCATAGAACATGCAAAAGTTTTCTTCTACAGTAATAAACTGTTTGTATTCATGTATATATTTTTTTTAATTAGACCTTACATATATTTAGACTTTTTGAAAGAGTTATAAGTAGTACCTGATAATAGAAATTAATGTGAGAGATTCCAAACCAAATAGATCTCTATAGCATCTGCAATGCTGCCAATATTGCACCATTTTTATGTGACTCATAGAATCATTAAATGTCCTGATTTGGAAGAGAGACACAAGGATCATCAAGTCCAACTCTTGGGCCTGCACAGGACCATCCCCAGGAACCCCATGTGCCTGAGAGTGTTCCCACTCCTTGAACTCTGTCATTCTTGGAGCTGTGACCACTTCCTCATTCAGCCTGTTCCAGTGCCCAGCCACCCTCTGGAGTGGAGAACCTTTTCTTAGCACACAACCTAAACCTTCCCTGACACAACTTCAGGCCATTCCCTCAGGTCCTGTCACTGTCCCCACAGAGCAGAGCTCAGTGCCTGCCCCTCCTCTCCCCCTCACAGGAAGCTGTAACTGCAGTGAGGTCTCCCCTCAGTCTCCTCCAAACTGAACAGAACAAGTGACCTCAGCCACTCCTCACACGGCCTCCCCTCAGGGCCCTTCACCATCCCCGTGGCTCTCCTTTGGAGGCTTTCTAATGGCTGAAAGCCTTTCTTACATTGTGACACCCAAAACTGCCCCCTGTATTGGAGGTGAGGCTGCCCCAGGTCAGAGCAGATCAGGACAATCCCCTCCCTTGCCCAGCTGGTGAAGTTGTCCCTGATGTCCCCAGAACAAGGTTGGCCCTCCTGGCCAACCAGCTGCTGGTTCATGTTCAACTTTGTATCAACCAGGACCTCCAAGTCCTTTTCCATGGGACTGATCTCATTCTCACATTCCCCCAAATGTTTGAAGAATGAAGGCATGTATCCTGCTAAATGAGTATTCTATCATTTGAGATAATTCCTTTTCCTATGTGGAGCATTTTTATGTAAAAATATAAATCATATTATTACTATAACTGAGTCTTCATCTATTATGCAAGTTTCAGAGAAATAAATAGCACAAGTATCCCATTCATCAGAAATAGATGAATATTTTGTTCACAAAATAATGATACATGGTAAAAAGACATGCAATGGTACCTACTGCAAAACCATCTTACTGAACAAAGCCATTATCACATCTGTAGCTACATTACTTTTCAGTGGTGTTCTTCATAACAAATCTGATTCCCAACCCAAAATATATTTATTATAACGGCGCATCACCAACTTATGGGTAGAATTCCACATTCAGTATTTTTCCTGCTACTGAGCTACCCAGCTCTCAGTGAACATCACCTGTTTTATGCTTTCATCGTGATGCTATGATGATGAAAAGAGCAGTTTCAGACATACTGTACATTTGGCTCTTGTTCTTACTCAGCTTATCATTTGAAAAATGTTGCTAATATTTTGCTAGTGGTTATTTCAGATTTCAGCTTTTTAATCTCTCCTTTGTTGGAGGAATGTCTTCTCAGCTGTATGTCTATGAGTTAAGGTGAAGAAAAGTGCAGTTTGCGTTACACTTTGTGAATGGGATTAGCTTTTTCCCTTATAATTTTGCTAAACTAGAATTGACATGAGCTTTTAGAAAGATCACAGAGATCTTGTCACACTTTATGAAAAAAATAAGCTAGATTTTTTTCTGTTCATTTGTATGGGTTTGCTCTTGATATCAGTTTGGATTATGCCACATTGTCCCAGTCACATATAAAGACAGCTTTATACTCAGTTGTCTATAAAAACACAGCCAAGATTTGCTGTCCAGTTTGTTTCCAGTCTAATCTTGGAATACATTGATATTCTCTGATATATCTATACTCATGTAGCCCTTAGTCTATTAGCTGAAACCATAAAATTATTTTAGGAAGGAAATTTCTGCTTTTCCTGCAATGCTTATTTTTATTTTTAATATATAAGACTCTCATAGTGACTGTAGAGTGAAAAGGGAAAGGGACAAGATCTGATACTTTCATTTAATTCCCCTTGGTATTTATGTTCAGTCCTCTGATAATTGCTTCCATGGTCCTATCTTTCCAGGCAAATTGACAAACTCTCTGCAAGGTTTCATTCTTGATTTTTTGGTTATTTTCCTTTTTAGCTGTACAAATGCTACCATTAAAGGAACTCACAAGCTGGATTCACATCACCTAACTTTTGCCAGATTCAGTCCTGCACATGTCAGCTACTTTACCTGGCTCCCTCACTAGCCAGTGAATGAAAACAGGTGACTTTGGGACATGAATCCTTGCATTATAAACTGAATTTCTGAAATTATTTTTTCCCCTATTACATGAGTATTTTTGATGAAAATTGGATATTAATTTTTACCTGTCTGAATGGGAGTGGAATAAATAAATTTTGAGATAATCTGAGGTTTAAGAAAGTGCAGTCTCTGAAGTATGTATCTTAAATAGCATTGCTAATGTTGATCTGAGTCATACAACCCTGACCACATCTAATGGCAGAATGCTGACTTGTCCTCCCATTACCTAAACGAGTTACAGATAAATCTGTTAGCTTGTATTTCTGAGAAATTCTTGTACCAATTTTATTAAGTTTTAAGACAAAATCTGGGGTAAGCCTTATGGGTTCTCTTTTATAAATGCAAACTTCTCAGTCTTAAAACATCAATTTAAAGATCATTGAGCTCTAAATACTGCTAAATTAATCAGGACATAAAATTGAATAAATATTGGCTCATGGAGAGACAGATGCTAGTTTGCCAGATAATGTCCTTCATGAAAAGAAGAATTAATGCATGTTTCTTCCTTCCAAAATTTTTCTGATGTTCTTTATCTTTCTTGCAGGTACCATTAATTTTAATTAAGGGAATTGTAAGAGCAAAAAGTAAGATGAAGGCCACAATGCTAATATGCTATCATTGTCATAAAAGCCAATATATAGACCCAGCTGGGTATGCCTGTTGGCCAAAGGAAATAATCAATTCTGGTCAGATTTATTTTTTATTTGCAGAGAAAAATAATTTAGAATATACTGACAGGTAATGGAACATGGCTGGTCTAGAGCCAGCCCTTACATTTTAGCAGGAACTACCATTCAGAGGCTTGAAACAGAACAGATTTATCAAAGTCTACACCCAATGACAAGGTGGAATTTCGATTCATACTCTCTGTCTCAATCTGCTCAGTGATTGTCAAAGATATGCCAGACAGTGGAGAATAGCTGGAAATCATTAACCAGTTTTCTGTTCCAAAAGTATAAAATAGATTATTCTGTAGTTATTACTGGTTTTGAAAATCTTTCTGGAATTGAACAGCATGCTTAAAAAAAGACCAAACACAGCACATTCTGGGGAAGAACCTCTTAGCATAAAATGAGAAACTCGACAAAAAAAAAAGTTTGCAAAGAAATGGATGTATTTTACAGCCTAGCTCAGATCCTCAGCTCCAAAGCACTCTGAAGTCAGCAGAACTGTATCTATTTGTCCCAGTTTGTTCATCTGATCCGATCTTCCCTTGGAGAGCATGGGGATAGCACAGACACTGTTGTTGAGATCAGCAGCACTTTTGTACATCTAAGCAGCATGTCAGCGGAGCCTCCTGGAAAGTTGCATGAGCACAATTAACAGATTGGGCTGGAAAATCACACTGCTTGTGTGATAAGTGCCCCTTCGCAGGGTGCAAGCTGTTCCACATCTCCAAACTGTTTTGCTGCTTTTTTCTTTGCACAGGGAGAATCCTCCACAGTGTGTGACTTAGTGGCAAACTGCCACTGCCAAATGCACGCAGCTATTTAATGTCTTGCTGCTGAGATTTGGGATTTCTTGGTGTTCATCTCAAATGTAAAATATATCTGAATCATGATCTCTGCAAGGTTAAAGATTTCAGCAGGGGAAAAAAACGATATTTTGTCATCCTGTCATCTGAAATTGTTTTATATTTCACACTACAAAGTAAAAATATAAAGGGATCATCACCTAGGTGATAAACTGCCAGTTTCCAGACAAACATTTTAACTGATTTACACCTGTTTTCCTTTAGGAAACACTACATTTTATGTGATGCATTTCTTTCTCAACTGATAAATGACAATGGCGCAAGTATCTTCATCTTGGTGTGAATTGACCCAGATTGTAGAAGACCAAGTTTTTACATTATGACCAATCAACTTCTAGAAACATAAAAACTGCTGAGTCTAGTTTTGAAACTTTTACAACACTCAGCTGGTGGCAGAGAAATGTCCTTAACTATATATTTTATAGAAATGAAACTTGAGGAAAAAATAAAAACCATTTTCATTGGAGCATATCAGTATTTGATTTAATGTCAAATAAGAGTCAGAAAACATAACTCAGTCTCCTTTTTTGCTTTTCATAATGTTATCATTCCTATGAATATCTCCAAGAGCATTCCAAAATATGAAACTGAAATGAAGGAATTTAAAACCATCTTCACATGGAATTTCAACAAATTCCTCTAATTAATACAGCTTTAAAAATACATATAATGATGAATGATATACTCAAAGAAGTGTGATGCTTCTGGAAAGTACTAGAAGATTATTTTTACAAAGTGTTAGGACATTGACTGGGAAATGAAGAATTGAAAGTAAAACATCTGCAGATAAACAGCACTGTTCTCTCACTTTAACTCTCCTAAAGCTCCCCTTTCCATGATGAATATTAAAACCATTTGCTTAAATCACCAATGTATTTGTCTTTACTGTGTCACGGTTTGTGTGTGCTTTCCCTTTTGCTGCATCTTTTTTTAAAGTTTTGGTGGAAATATATTATTAAACAGATGGTCCAGAACAAGACTACTGAGTATTATGATAATCCATATAAATAACCACCATGATGACCCATTTTATGCATTTTATGATCACATGCATGTTTTAAGACATTTTATGTAAATTATGAAAAAATGGTCTTCTGCTAACCATTCAGCAACACTGAGTAGGATTCAAATGCAGAATACTTAAGATAGTGTACTGCAGAGTGAGGTGCAAAATATTCAATGTCCAGACAATCTACTTAATATGTTAGGGTACATAAAATTCAGACAAAGTGTTTTTCTTTTCTTTTTCTTTTCTTTTCTTTTCTTTTCTTTTCTTTTCTTTTCTTTTCTTTTCTTTTCTTTTCTTTTCTTTTCTTTTCT
>VZTB01011711.1:888344-916503 GCA_013397245.1 Thryothorus ludovicianus | reverse complement strand
TCTCCTCGAGTCGAGTCTCCTCTCCTCGAGTCTCCTCGAGTCTCCTCGAGTCTCCTCTCCTCTCCTTTCCTCTCCTCTCGTCTCCTCTCCTTGAGTCTCCTCCTCCCCAGCATTGGGAATATCCCATTAGTGTCACTGGGGAAATTCACAGGGAAATCTTAGTAGAACTGCATTGAGTAGTCAGAGAAAAATCAGGTCAGGATTCAGATTGAATAAAAAACAAAAAATCAGTTGCTCAGTTCCAAGGATAAAGAGCCAGAGACTTGATTTTAAGGCATTTGAGATCAGTTGCTTGCCTATGGAGCATCCTCAGGTTACTGAGTCTCAGGGATGTGTTTTCATAATGAAATTCAGGAAAGAAATGTCTCAATGCTTGCTACTACTTCAGTATTCTCCAGGGACTAGAATTTGATAGCTGAGGAGGGGTAGTGAAACTCTGTGTATATTTAGGTTTTGTTCTTACTAGCATATGGCATGTCCCACTATGCACTTAAGCAGGAAATGTGGCTCCTCTGAAGTAGAAGCTTACAAAATTGGGACTAACTTCTGAATGCTAAACATATTTGCCTTTTTCTCTGTAACCTGTAGATAATAATATTAATATCATCATTATTAATAATAATTAATTACTATTATTTTAAAGTCTAGCTCAAAATGACATGAGTTATATTCTATTACTAAAGAAATATTCTTTGTATAGTCCCTTACTGCTGGCAGGGGAATAAAATTTAGAAGATAACAATTTTCAATGACCTTTTCCTTTCTGCACAACAAAATCAATCCTTATTTCATCTTTCCATTGTACGACAAAATTAATTTAAAACAGCAAAATTAATATATAAAAATTATGACAACCATAAGAAAGGCTTTGAAAACCACAGAAGCATTTTGCAGATTAAAGGTCTTCTTTTGAGGCACAGCTACACAAAACATTTACTTTTTCTCTCAGAGAAATGAAAGCATAAATGTATGTGTACAGTTTTGATCACCTTCCCCTCTTGACCAAAAAGACAGATACAATTCACCTAATCAAGACTGCACTGCTACTTTTTTTAAGGGATGAACTGTCCTTTGCTATGCCACATGGGCAGACAGGTTCTGTCTTTTCATCATCCACAGGGCACTGTGGTTAAACTCTCCTTGAGCTTAATCTGCGCCCTTGAGCTCCTGCTAGTGCATTTGCTCCAGGGAAGTTTCAGGATGTGTCTTCTCACTCCTCAAGGGCTCTGTGTGCTATGCCAGCACAGAGCAAGGTTTTTAATTCAGAGGGAGGCTGGGAACAGGAACAGCTTCCCAGGGAAGTGGTCACGGCAGCAAACCTGACAGAGCTCAAGAGATATTTGGACAATATTCTCAGGTGCCTGGTGTGATTATTGGGACTGTTCTAAGCAGGGACAAGAGATGGACTCTACAATAATTGTAGGTCCTTTCTAAGGAGATTCTGTGAAATGTTTTGGCTGTGTGGTCCTTCCTAGAAAGTCCTTAAGGTTGCAAGTCTCAAGGGCAGCTGTGCTATGAGATGACACGTAAAGTGTAATCTCCCAGAACAGCTCCTCAGTTGCTGTACCCTTTCACCTGGGTCCCAACACTGGAATCTGCTTCCTGATTCACTCCTATAAGGGAACAGTATGGAAATACACATTTTATAGCACAGGGTCATGATGCATTTGTTAAGGAACTTCCCTATCTGAGCATTTGGGAGCCACTCTGGCAGTCACACTGCTACCACCAGAGGCTTCAGCTGCTGGAACCAAAACCCTTTAGCAAGGGATGGCATCAGTGAGCTGACAAGTGCCCTGTTTGATTCCCTGCACACCCCATTCTCCTGTAGCCAGACCATCTTTTCTTACCAGCTCGACCCTAGGCTTCCCATAGCAGGGTCTCAACCATCCCATTCCATAAAGTCATTTATTCATGGCCTAGTAGCATGGAAGAAGATCAAACTTCCCAGCAGAGACCCCAAACAAAAGAATTCCTGGGCTTTTACACCCTCACACTCTAAGTGCACAAAGGTCTTGCTCTTCCTCCTGAGTCCTTGGCTTCTGTTGTGCCTTTGATTGTCCAGTCTCCTGGCTGCCACATCTCCTGTGCCCTGTGTTGTGCCATGGGTTGGCAGTTCACAGCCTCTTCCTCCGGGCTCTGCCACCCAGAGCTGAACCTGCAGCTCCCACTGCAGCTGCACCTCAAGCTCCCTGCCTGCCTCAGCACCTTGTTAAGTATCATTACATTTTTACACCACATTAAATCATATTTGAGTCTCATGTTGAATAAAATATGGTAGGGTGGACTCTGATAGGCCAAGGGTCCTGTTGCTAGGGCAGGTGAGGAGATATTGGTCAGTAATTTCAGCTGGTCATTTGTGGGTTTTGTGGAGTGATTCTTCTTGATCAATGCTTTCCTCATCAAAGGTTTCTGTTAAAGATAGAGAAGATTTACTATATGAACATAGTAATCAATGCCCCTTAATGTTAAAGAGGGAATATATCTTTAACCTCTTTGAGGTTGCAGGCAATAAAACTCTAAATTTGTTTCCTCAAATGTAGATCTCTTGCAGAACAACAGAATTACAAGTAGCTGGTGATCAGGAATGTGCAGGAACTAGGCAGTTATACATCAATGTACAAATGTAAATAAAATTACCATATTATAAAATTAAAATAAGAAGGCTTCATCCTTGAAGGAGATGCATCATTCCTTTGTTTGCTCAGCTTCATGCAAAGTGCAGAGTAGGAAGGCATGTAGAGTGTATTTGAGTTAATTTTATTAATCTTTAAACATTTTTTTTATTCACTTGGAAAAATTAGCTTAAGTGATCTCACATAGAACTTAAAAACATGTTAACAAAGAGGAAAATCATGTTTCATTCATGTATATATTATTTTAAAAAAATATTGAGTGCTGTCTTAGTCATAACTTCATCTAGCAAAACAAAAGGAAAGTATATGTAACTTGTATTTCATCCTTCAGTATTTCCTTAAATCTTGGTGCTTTTTTTCTAATGATTACCTTAATACAATTCAGAAGTTCTCCAGAACAATGAAACTTATTAATATATAATCTTTAAACTAAAAATGTTTTTTTGTTTCAAGAGAACATATTAATAGACTCTTGAAGCTAAAACACATTTTTACTTTAAAGAGTATAATTTTTTTTGATGTCTTAAGGTTTTTCTACATGTATCATTCTCTCAGGTGAACAAGAAAGTTTCCTATTCATGCATTCTTCTGGAAGCGATTAATCTCTTTCATTGTGATCTAGATTTTGGGATTTGAAATGCCTCTTGTGGGTTTTGCCATATTAATAGAGAAATGTCATTTTACATCTCGTGAATACAATTGGGCAGAGATCAACTACATCAGTACTTCTGATCAGTATTATCAGTATTATTTACTGCTCAGTACCATCAGTACTACTCCAGTTCCATTTATCTCTTCATGAAGACACTAAATATGCAATCTATATGAAAAAATTTCTACAGAATGTCAAATTGTTTTAATCACGCTGTGACCCCTATTCAAGCTGTCTCAAAGATCAAATCTTAGTTAAAAGGCAAAAAAAGCACAAAAGTAGTATATCTATCTTCAAATGCTCAGAGCATGTATTGCTCTTTTGACTCTGTTGATTTTTAATGCATTTCACTGTCAAGAAACAGAGGAAAATTTCGGTTTTATATATAAACTGATTCATTTAATTATACTGATTTTTTGTGAGATAGTGCAAATTAGTTGCAAGTAAATGTAAGAGCTTGAGTAAACTGTTTTATAGTGTGATTTTCTTTCCTAAGTTTTTGTCCAGCAAAGCTGGTTTTCAGACTTTTACAATCATCTTCTGAGTCATTTACCTTGTTTATCCATGGCCTTGGCTTTGGCCCGTGGTGGGTTTCTCTTGGAGCTGCCTGGTATTGGTTCTGTCAGGCAGGGGGAAGGTTCCAGCAGCTTCTCACCAACACCACCCCTGTAGCCAAAACCTTGCCACGCAAACCCAGCACAGCTTCTTACCCACAGTGAACTTCACAATCGTGCTTTAAGACTACTGCAAATCCAATCATGGTGAACGTCTCCTGATGTTTCTCTATAGATACAATATTGTTGTATCACATACACATTGACATGAAAATAATGAAAAGGCTTAATGTATCACTGAACTACAGATAAAATCAAGGTAAAATGTGGACATCTTATACAGATCTCAGTTTTAGCAAGAAATGTTGACAAGTGTTTACATACTTTGTTTTCAAATAGGAATTTTTAAGGCAGTGTTAAATATTCTAGATTGATGCTGTTTGTCATTAAAATTTTTTAATTTAAAAAACAAGTGAAAGAAGAACATACAGGAGCTTCACACAGAAAAATACTTCTTTCTTCCTTGAGTTCTTCAGCCAACAGTTTTCTCATCTAGCAGAAAAAGAGAAAGGTAAGGAAAGGTCTTGGAAGAATTTTTTTCCCCTTGTTTCGCAGTCAGTTTCAGGATAGGTGTTTTTTTGACTGGGACATGTTCACCTGTAGCTATCTGAAAAATTCCCTGACCTAGGGACCTGTGTTGAAGCAGAAGATTGTGAAGAGTCCTCCCCCTGAGGAGGAAGGAGCAGCAGAGACAAAGTGTGATGAACTGACCACATTCCCCACCACCCCCCTCTGCTGGGTGGAGAGAGAGAAATTCAGGAGTGAAACAGCCCAGGAAGAAGGGAGGCAGAAGGTATTTATAAGATTTGTTTTGATTTCTTCATTATCCTACTTTGGTTTGAATTAATACATTAAGCTAACTTCTCTAAGATGAGTCTGTTTTGCTCATGGTGGTCACTGGTGAGTGATGCCTCCCTGCCTTTATCTCAATCCACAAGATTTTCATGTTATTTTCTCTCTGTCTAGTTTATGGAGGGGGATAGACAAAGTATCTTTGATAGGTACCTGGCATCCAGCCAGAGTCAACTCACCACACAAGTTAAGACAATGTTGATTGTCAATCTATAGATTGACATGGATAAATATAGTAAATCAATTTTAAATTAGAATTATTTCTCTTTTTTTTTCCTAGCAACAAATTTATTGTCATCTAATTACACATACATTAAGAAGATGAATTAATCAAATTTTTGTTCTTCAACCTTCCCCAGAAAATATGTGGAACAGTGACTTTGATTAGAAGGGTTTGAATTTATAAAACATATCAAACATTTATCAATAAAAATAGAAGGTGTACTATTGCCAATTATATGACTAACAGTTTCTTCTTTACACTTATTAATCTTACTATATATGCCTCTACCACATGTAGTTATGTATTTCTCTTGCATTTTTTAAAGGAACTTCAGAAAATGTTAAACTTTATAATTGCTTGGGATTTTAATTGTGTGTTACAGAAACATTTGTATAAATTGCAAAGCACCGACACTCCAATACTTTAAACCAGGAAAAGTGCTGAAACATTTTATAGCAGCAGATTGAAGTTAAATCAGCTATTGGAGTGGAGATAAAATGCTGTCAAAAGGAAGCAAATATTTTTTTGCTGACATCCCCTGCATTTATTTAAGAACTGATTATTTTCTAATATCTCAAACTTTGAAATTAGGCATCTGACTTTTCCAAAGAATCAATTTCTTGGTTCATGCATTAATATGACACTAGATTAAGCTTTTGCAACACAATTTTAAAAGAAGGAATGAATTTTGTGTAGGGACACGTGCATTCAAGTATCTTCCACCTTTGCCTATTGCTCCTGTTAAAGGTCTCAGTGCAGAATTGGAGCTACTTGGAAGAGTTTTGTCAGTACTTATTTTGTGCTACATTGGATCTCTTGCCCAGAGATGAGGAATTCACGTTTCAAACCCACATCTTGTACTGACCCTGTGTCTGCTAACTTGCATGAAGCTTTGTTATTCCAGCCTGAGGGCTGGAAGGAAAAGTAAATCCCGTGATAAGAGTCAGTGCGTTGCAGTAGAGGCTGTTGGGATCAGCTGATGGATTGTTTCAGGAACTGACTGAATAATTCTCCCAGGGCCAGTCTGCAGCAGACTGAGCTTTCTGCTTTGCTTACGATGAGCTGCTCCCAGGATGAGGAAGGGAGGATGCCTCTGTCTTAGCACAAACTCTGCTCAGCACAAGGTTGCTAATCCTTTCACCAAAGTTTGGGGGAGGGCTTTCTTCTCCTCCTAAGACAGACTCTTGCATTTTTCTGGCTGGATTAATCTCTATTGCTTATAATGGGAGTGTAGGCACATAAACTTTAAACGTCCAAAGTAAGATAAAATCAATCACACTCTAGATACCTCTGATGTAGACATCTACAGCAGGGCTAGTTTCTAGGTATTCCTTTATAGCCATTGAAGAGGATAGGCACTTTTATGTGCAATTCATTTGATCTATTTTAGACATGTACTTTAGGATGAGATGAATTGCACACTAGAAACTCTCATTTCTCTCTATTGAATTTAGAGGGAGTCTAGGGTGACTAGTTCAGGTGCAGACATCTGCATTTGCTTTTAATTAATTGAATCCCTCTGCAGTATGTCTGATGCTTCCAAGAAATGTTGGGTGGACTTAAACATATGTTTGTAGGATTTTTGCTACCAGGAATATTAGATTTACTCTGTATTGTATGCAGACAATCTGTTTATCCATCAGCTCAGAGCTTCTTGCAACTGCTATTTTTACTCTATTTGTTTAATGGAGAATTCACACATATTTCTGTGCAGCAACCCAAAAAATAAAAATATGTCTGTTCGAAGCTGAAAGTTAATTACATATTTATTCCTTATACATCTTGAGTTATTCTCTAATTGATAATACATTGCCATGGACTTCATCAATAACATGAACTTCCTTCCAGAGCTGCATGGGCTGAATCTTGCTTGTCAGCTATTAGTGGAAGAGTGGGAAAAATGTGAGAAAGTATAATTTTGCCTGATCCTCCTCTTTTCCCTGCTCTTTGAGTGCAGTAATATTCCCATCTAGCTGCTATAAATTAAATAATGTAATTTGAATAGAAATTAAATAGTGCACTATGTTGCAACCAGAGAAATCTGATTTCAAAATTGTCCAATATATCTCAGTGGTCATTGACTTAGTTCCTTGCACTCCTGAGAGCAGTGAATCTGTAGCTGCGTGGTTTTCACTCCTGGCCTTTTCTGCCAATAAAATGCTAAAAGTACCTGCTGTACACACTGCAGGAAAATTCACCCTGGGATAAGTGAATTGCTTATGTGTGTGTACCACACACCCAAATTCAGTATATTCAGATATTTAAATGGAAGCTATTTTGTTTTATTTTTGGAGCTCAAAGATTTCAAGTAGTGCAAATATCTGTAAATTTGGATGACAATTAAGACTGAAGTATTGAAGTGAAAGTCAGAAAGGGGAATATGAATCATCTCAGGAACGTCTTTGATGAGAGATCTTTGAAACAAATCTTTGTTCAGAGAGAAAAAAAAAGTGTGTTTGTGGGAAGGAAGGAAGAAAACTGTTTTGGAAAGTAAAGAAAACTCAAGGATATTCTCATCATAAAACAGACAATTCAGAAAAGAAAGAAGTCTTATTCCTGAAAAAGCTTAATATTTCAGCAGTTTTATTTGTTGTCTTTTTTTTGCTTCTGTGGATACTGTATCCCCAGAACCAAAATACAGACTGGTAGAACTGAGCAGCACATTTTCTCATAACTAATGAATATTTGTTAACTATAATTTAATTTTTTTTCAACAGCTGCTACACCTCTGATTAGAGATCTGTTTTTAACTAGTTATATGGCTTCACTTAACATCTGACAAGTGTATGTTTCATATAGATTTTTCTTCAAAACTTATATTAATACAAAAACATTTTGAAACATAATTTAGGTAGTTTGAGGCGTATCAGACCAACCAGCTTTGACAATGCAATTGCTTTAGGCTTTCACAGCTATGATAATAGCATCCCTTTGGACTACAGCAGATTGAATCCCCTGAGCTGGATCAACACCATCTCAGCCTAATAATGGGTATAATTTTTATGTCTGTAGTCCTTTAACAGTATTTTCATTTATCTCCCTATGTTCATGGTTCTTTTCATAGTCAATCCATATAGTCTTAAATTTTCTTTATATTTAATACATTATTTATATCCTTAATCCTATTTTATTAATACTGTATATATTTGTTCTTGCATTTTTGTCTCTGAAATGTTGTACTTTTTGAACATTTAGAAAAGGATTCCCTTGAAATAATCCTCAGCAAAGAGCATCTCAGTGTTTCTTTTTGTGTTAAAACCAGCAAACAAAAAGTCCAATTTTTATTTTTATTTTTTTAAAAGAATTCCCACCTACCAAAATCCACTAGAAATAATGACAAAAAAGGACCAAAAAACTGAAAATGGGCACTAATTACTAATTTCCCTTTCTGAACCATTTCTCTTCTGGCTTGTTTCACTATCATCTTTGCATGTCTTGCTGATTTCTGTTCCCGATGAACCCAAGGGGGAATTTAGAGCACCTCTTTAATCATCACTTTCTGAACCTGGGGCAATGATTCTGAGAAGCTGTTTGCACTGCAATTTAAAGAGGAAAGGAATTATAGAAAATGTGTCCCTCTAATCAGCACTTGTGGTAAAATATATGTTAATAAAAAAAAAGTATTCCCATTCCATTCATAATTTATAAAGCAGATAGCTCGGAACTCACACACGATCCAGTATGTGGGAAGCAGACACGAGGCTCTCACATTCTGATTGCAGCAACACAGATTTATTGAGACCAGTGGAGCTCCTGCTGATTTACACCAGTCCAAGCAGGATGCAGATCAAATCACTTTAAAAATATTCGTAAAGTGTTTCAAAAAGTGTTTTAAAAGTCATCCTACTTTTGCAGCTTTAGTATTTTGCAGCTTTAATCTCTTCTTTGTTAACAACGTTTTTATGCTGCTACTTGAACAGGGCCAATAGTCACAACAAGGTGAAAGTGTCACAGGAGACCAGGAAGTCACTGAAGTAAGATTATCTGTTTATAATGAAGAAGGTGGAACATTTGTAGCTGGAAAGATTGACTCATGTTTCCCAAGATTTGTCTCCAATATTTTTCTTAAAATTTGATCTTGAAAAGACCCAAGACAGTGCGTATTGGTCCAAACATATCACAAAACAGAAAGAAATGACACTGAGATTTCAAAAAAGCATATTTTTTTTGCCTCTTTTCCTCATTTTGTCTTTTATATCACCAAATTCAACAGAAGCATCATGGTCAGGCACAAGCAGCGACAGGAGTTCAGCTTGTAATAGTAGCATGTAAGGGAGCACCAAGTAAATGTCTGGGGAGGAGATAGTCTTGTACAAGTACAGTGTTATTGTCAAAAACAAATGGAAGAGATATTTTGTTTATGAATAGGAGAGTGTCTCCTTGAGGCTGGATTCTCATCTTAATAATTCTGTTATTGGAGAGATGGAGCTGCCTCACAGTCAGCAATAACTCACTCCCACTCTGCCTGTAGACTTCATAGTCTTATTTATCCTGCAGCATTAGTATTTTTACTGATAGGGAAGCAGACAGCTGTATTCAGGCCACCTACTGCAGGGGAAATGAGTGATTCAGATGGTACTTTATGAGCTGACAGTCTCTGGCTCCATATTCAGCTAATGAGAAGAAGGATTCATGATTTCTAAGTCAGAAAGAGTGCTTGCCATGACTGCTTCACCCAAACATTGTGATTAGTTCTCTTCAGTTTCAAACAAATCAGAGCACACATGTCTTCAGTCATTCAATCCCTCTTTGAATTTATATGCCACGGGAGGTATTTAAGTGCATCTTTGGCTCTCTACTAGGCAATCTGACTATGGGCCAGTGAGACTAACAACGTCCTGATGCTTAGAACAGTTTCTGTGGCTATTGGAACCCAGTGCACAAAACGATACACTGATAGCCCATTCATCCTCCTTGGTGTTTGTGAGCCAGATGTACAAAAACGTGGCACTGATGTGCCATCGAAATTAGGACTTTACCTAAAAAAGAAAAGCTTTTAGCTGTACAAAGTCTCTGCAGATGTCAGCTTTTAATATACTATTGAATATTCCACCAGAATAAGCTTCATGAAACTGATAAAAATAGATTATTATATATGGATAATGCTGTGATTCAAACCTGTAATTCGGGATAATGTAGATGGGGAAGCCACTGTGACAATTGGGAAACCATCCTTATCATGGAAGTGTTGCCTTCTTGAAATAAGGCAGAAATAATCACTGCTTTGTACCAGATCTCATTAACTGTATTTAAATTTTTTAACATTTTTCATATTTTTGGCTTTAAATGGTTACAAGCTACTGTAACACTGCAAGCATTATTAGATGGGGATAGAACTTAAAAATGAAATTGCAAAAAAACCCCAAAATCTGAACAGCAGGACAAGGTGTCATTACAATGAGCTTTAGGAATATATGATTCTTAATCTCATTCTTCTGTACAGACAAATGCACCGTCTGTCTATATGGCATTAATGAATGACAGTTTCTCACCATTTGGTGGATGCATGTGTCATCATTTGTCTGGATGACATCTTGATTTATAGACATCATTGAAAAACATTAGAAAATCTTTCTGCAAGTTTGATGGGAATTCTGAATATGTGAAAGTAGGGGCTCTTTTTTTTTTCTGAACAGTTCATTGGGGTGTATTATTTCAGACAATCAGAAGGACCATATGGTCCATTGGTTAAGTTTTCACTTGGAAGATGGGTGTTTTAGACCCAGTTTCCTGCTGGACCTGAAGCTCCTTTCTGACCTTGGGCAAATCAACTTCTTCCTCACATTCGTTTATCTGAGCTGTAAACAAAACAAAGTGATATTTCTTCCTCTTGGAGGGGTAAATAAAATCTCATGGAATGTGCTGAGTGGTTTAGAGGCTGCACTAATTGTAATTACATACTCAGGATTTATATGAAACTAGATTTCAAAAGCAAATTTATCTTACAATTATATGAGGAAAGCATAAGGGGATTTATAAGAAATAACTTGCAGAAAATACTTTAAATCTTTCCATTATGTGCATTGAATATATTCCACTCCAGAAACAGTTCTAGCATAGGAAAAAAAAATGAAATAGTTGGAGTACCATGGAGTGTCATCACTAAGGATTGACATATATGTGCGTGTATCTATGTATCTGTGTACAATAACATACACAGCTTCTCCCAGGCTGCTTGTACACAGAAATTTGTGCAATTCAAATTAGCAATGTAGCAGATTTTCCAGAGACTGAGCATTCATTTGTAAGACTCAGAAAGACAGAAAACACCAAGCAGATATTTCCTCTACTTCTCCTCTAATGGAGAATAATTATTTTCTCATGGAGGTTTTTGTTAATTATTCTGGCTCTACTTGTCATTCAAACATGTTTTATGTCATTTTCTCAAAGGGCACCAGCCCTCTGAGTGTTCTGTGTTTGTCACAGCAGCCTGCAGCAGACAGGATTCCCCAGCATTGCTGGGTGCACAGGGCTGGATGTCAGTCAGCTTCCACACAGAAAGATACACACAGGAGCATTTCCTGGCCTCATGTGAGCCACCTGAAAGGTGTAATACTGCTCAAAATACTAGCTTTGGAGAGTAGCAAGGCAGAATGGATTACTCTCATCTCCTGTAGGGTCTGCTGCCCTCTTAAACAAGAGATAGGGCACAGTGACAAGACATTTCAACCGGGCCAGGACAATCCCAGAAAACAATGTTTTTCTTTGATTTCTAAATTAAAAAAAAATCTCCAGAAGTTTTTTTCATCACAGATTCTGATTGTTATTTTTTCTGACTCACTATCAAGTCACAATCCTGGCAATTTACCTTTTTCCTGAATAAGAAATCTTGAACTGAAAACTAATCTCCTTCCCAGCTTCAGCTCTAGTATCAGCTTGTCTGACCAGGCAGGATGAATTGTCTTTACATCATCCAGTCATTCTCATGTGACCCTCCCTTGAAATGAAACCAAAATTGGTTAAACTGCCGGAGGAATTTTTAGGACAGCCAGGGCTGGGACCTTTCTGTTCCTTTCCAAGCAGTTTGGGATGAATAGGTTCATCCTATCCCAGAGTGGCTGTGTCTGGGATAAAGCTATTCTTCAGAACAAAGCATCTCATCAAGAACTGCCTCCAGGCTGTTTGGGTTGCCTGTGCTGTGCTTTGGAGGAGTGATGCAAAGCTTCAGCTGTAAGAAGCATTTCTACATCCCCAGGACTGGCCAGGCTCGACCCCATTTAGCTACAAAGATCAATTTAGGTCAGAAAAGAGGTCACCGTCTGTATGTTGTTCTTGAAGAGTTTAAAAATGACTACACAGAGGTAGTCAGCCATTACACTTGTCTCAGATCATCTCTCACCCCTTTCTGCCAGGGGAAGACAAGTCATATGTAAGAGTGCTTTGAAGTGATGGATGATATTGTTGAACTTTTAGTGGACAGTCTGTTAGCTGGGATGAAAAAGATAACAATAACATATAATAAAGAAAGGGTGTAAGGTTGCACACATTAACTTTCAGCAATGGTCCCTGAATCAGATTCTCTTGTCTCTATGTTTCTGAGGTGAAGCTGACCTAGAATATTGGAAAGGACTCATGAATATGAATACAAATTACATGTCACAGCTGATTAGTGAATGATGATAAAGCACTGTAGCACTCTTTTTCTGGAATTAAAGGCTAACACTGAGTAAAGTATAGACTGCAGAACTTTTTCCAACATTTAGAAAGGATTTTTCACAGGACCACAGGATGGTTTGGGCTGGAAAGGACCTTAAAGGTTATCTTATTGAACCCCTCTGCCATGGGCAGGGATATCTTCCACTAGACCAGATTGCTCATCCTGGCCTTGAACACTTCTGGGGATGGAGCACCCACAGCTTTTCTGGGCAATCTGTACGAGTGCCTCACCACCCTCACAGTCAATATTTTCTTCCTTATATCCAATCTAGACCTGATCTCTTTCACATTAAAGACATTGTTCCTTGTAAAATGTCCTTTTTTCCCTTTCTTGTATCCCCACCAGGTACTGGGAGTTTGTATGAAGCCTCCCTCTACTTCAGGCTCAATAGCCCCAACACTCTCAGTCAGTCTTATTAGAGTGTCTTCTTACATCTTTTTACTTATATTTCTTACATTTATTTACATCTTCTTACATTTCTTTACATCTTTATATTTACATAGGATGCATTTCTTTATTCATACTCTCCTATTTCTTCTTACAATTTTATCATGGTTTGGCTTGGGGTTTTTGGAGTCTTGTTTACATATGGCCATTTATTCTTCCTTTTTTTTTAAATCTGTCCTTATAAATTAAAGTAGTTGGGGAAATATCCCTGTTAGAACACTATTAAAATGATTTCAACAGAGGACATTGAGGGAGATAGTACATAGGTTGTAGGAATGGTGGGGTAGGAATGCAGAAAAAAGAGATCCTTTAGCCTGCATCTTTACAATTTCTAACACTTACAGATACAGCTGCAAATAAAGAACCAGTAATAGGCATAGTAAATATTAAATTGAATGATTCAAAGAGCCAGAAAAACAGAAACAGTGGAGATCCATAACTGGAAATGGTTTAATTTGGAATCTATTAGTTGACTTCAAAGGTAGATGCATTTGAATATCATATGTCTGATTAGAGGTGTTGGAAATGTAAAAATTTCTCCATGTTAGGAAATGCAAGGGCGACTTTGAAACTTTATAAATGGGAGCTGGGAATTCCTGATTTCTAGCTGAGATGATGTTTGGGCAAACAAAAGGATATTTGCAGGTAAACACAGCATGTTAACTTGAAAGCTGCAAGCAGTGCCTTTGGCTGCAAACATTTGTGCCTAAATATCGAACGGAACTATCGTCATATTAGGATTTTGAAATTAAAAATGTAGTGTCTCATTAGTTCCTGTTTTCTTTTATCTGTAGTCTTCTGACAAATTAAATAAGAAGACTTGCAGAAATCCAAAATCAGGGCTAGGAATGCTGATCTAATAGGCAGCTGGTTAACACAACACTATTATCAGTGTTGGCTGTTTTGCCAAAAATGCAGCTTGTTTAATAAGTACGATTTTCCTCTTATTCATTTAATAGGAAAGAAAGAAAAGAATAGAAAACAAACAAACAAACAAAAAAAAACCCAAAAACGCTGTCATATGAGGATGAACTTTTATGAAAGAGAGGATTTGGCAATACATTTTAACCATCTCCCTACAGCCTTCCCTCCTCCTTTCCACTTCCCGATGCTCCATCTCCATACTTAAAAAGAGATAATGAAAGCATTTTTAGAACCATATATTTCCTGAAAGTTATTCTTCTATTAAAATCAAACAGTGCAGTGCATGATGCTCTTATTCTGCAAACTAAAGAAATTTTTAAAATTATAGCTATACATGTGATTTTAGAATTAATCACAAACATGGACAACTCTCTAGGATTCAGAGTAAAGACTAATTTTCTACAGCTTATGCTAGTGACCAGCAGACCTTTGGAAGTCTTGTGTACAAGTAATTTATACTGCTTACCCCCAGTCTTGTCATAGCTCCAGATGTGGGAAGCTCAGCCTCCGTGATATCATACATTCTACTTTGAAGAAACTAATTGGAAAAAAACTAATATTTACACTTGGTGACAACATATCCTAAAAAAACTTTGCATGAAGAGACCTTGGGACAAACTTGCATTTGGCATAAATTGTAATTTTTAGTTGAAGTCAATGATGATCTTTTATAGTTTGCAGCAGAGGTGTGTTTGACCCTCCTCAGATCATGAGCTGCAACAAAGCTGGAAATGCAAACAGGTAACAGTAAAGGTGGTTTATGGTTTGGGGAGATACTGTGTAAGGAGAGTACATGTGTAACAATTTAAAGTTGCATATAATAAAAAGATGTCAGGCATTGTTCATATACATTTCAAACTTTTAAATGGGAAATTTTTAAGGGCTTAATATTCACCAGTGTAGCAAGGTGTTTTATTTTTTCAGTCAACTTGGTACTAGAATAGTTTAAAACATGCTGAAATATCAACATGCTCAAATAGCACTGTTTCTTGCTGATGGATAAACTTAGTACATAGTAACTAAAGCAAAAGTTTTTTTCTTTCAAAAGTTTTGTATTTGATTTTATGGCAAATATATTTTAAAAATAGTTCTGTATAGTTCTGTATCTAAAATAGAATAAGACATTGCAAACAGATTGCTCTAAACATTTGTGGTATCATCAAAATAAATGGTTAAATTTATAAAAAAATAATAACAATGTACACTACCTGTTGGTATTTGTCTATTTAATTTCAATATAATAATTACAAATTTACATACATATTCTTTTTGTAAAACTTCTTGCATATTAAGATTTTATTATTAAACAAAACTGATTAGCATTTCAGCTGGATAAATGTGTACATGGTATCCATTTTATCTTTGAATTAGAAATCCTTTTCTGCATGTAATTAAAATAGAAAAGCCTAACAACATCAAATAAATTAGTCATGCTGCAATTAAACCAATATTTTCTCCTTCATTCTCTATTCCAGCCCACACCCTCTATTTGAGTGCATTATAAGGGTCTCATACTCCCATACAGATATCTCCATTATCAAATAATCTTTAAAGATACAAATATAATTCTCATGTGTTGCTGTCTGCAGTTTGTGGATCTATTTTCCAATCAATTCAAGGCCAACTCTCATTAGTGCAACGAGAGCTTTCATGAATAAATCCCTCATTTTTCAATGATAGAATAGATTCTTCGTTATTGAATTGCATGCACTCAAGTGGGATCTATCTGCATCTAAAGAAAGAAATTTGTGATTTTTTTAAATCGTAATGAATGCCCCAGTATACTTCTTACCATTTTGTTTCTTTAGAACTGCATCTAATTTCCTGGGTATCTTTGGCTTTTTGTGCCTTCTTGGTTAAAGAAAACTCAGGAATTATTTCTAAAGCCTATTGGTTTGGGGTGTTTGTGTATTTTCTAAGCTACTCTGAAGAGTAAACGATATCCACTGATATGAACTACCCCAACAGTCCAAGAAAGGATATATGGGTCATCATTAACAAAATGACAAAAAAGGTTCAGTGAGTATTGTTGACAAGATATCTATCTAGTCAGTGCACACAGTGTAAATGTACGTGGGTTATATTGAAACTTCCTTTTCTTACTTCCAAATCATCTGGGAGCTGTGCATAATTTAAAAAAGCATTGCCATAGAAAGTAAAATTATAAAATTTTTATGGTGGGTACAGTGTATGGAGTTTCACTAAATTAAATACTGTGATCTTATCTGAAATACTGGAGATATATATAAACATTTCTACTCTGTTTATTTAGGAGATAAAATATAATTTTGCTGATGATACTGTCATATTTTTTGGTTTTTTTTAGCATTTGTTGCCTTAATTACATGCTAAGAAGTTAAGGAGAATTTTAAATGTTTATTTTTTTTGTTAAGATGATTGAAAAGGTAAAAAAAAATTATTTATGTCCCACTTAGGACAGATAAAGCAATTGTTATGAACGAGATTTGAAGTCTGGAGGTCACTGACTTCTAGGTCTTTTTTCTGTTTCAGTCTTAAGTTCTTCCAAGCTGCCCTTCACAGGGTGATAATGCAACATGAAGTATTAAGTCACTTTCACAGCAATAGGAAGAGGACTGTGAAATATCACTCCTAAATAAAGAGGCTGAATAAACACCTGACAGGCACTAAGTGTTTTGGATCCTGCCTTAAAACACATCAGTGGGCAGATTGGCTCTGAAGTGTCTTCCAGTATTGTTCCTAGGCTTTTCACTGATATCTGAGAATTAGTCTCAAGATGAAAAGGGGACCTGGAATGATCTATTTCATTGAATCTAAAAAAAAATAGATTTTCTGTTAGCAGCCATACCTGGCTCTTTAATAGTCAAGGAAGGATGGGCTGAATTACCTCCTGATCCCCTAACATGAGAATTGCCTTCCAAAAGGGCCTCTCTCTCCTCTACACCATTAAAAACAAACTAGTGGCTAACAGAAATATCACACTTAAATCCACAACCTTTTGAGAGAAGAATTCAGTTTCTTGTGTTTAGCAAAGTTCTCATTGCATGCAAAGATAGATGATGTCTCCTTAGAGACTTAAAATCCAGCTTTATTTCATCTTAGACTTTTGGAAAGAGGTGGGCTAGAGAGCTCAGCTGCAACACAGAGATAAATCCCCTGTTTTCTTAGATATCAGCTATGTTTAAATAAAAATGGCATTCCTGACAAATGAAATATACTGTAGGTGCAGTTTGTGCTGCTTTAGCAATGAAAATGGTCAAGCTTTAGTTATCAAGTCTTTATTATATTTTTAATAATACTTCAAGTCTATGTAAGATTGCATGAGTCCCAGAAGAAGAGGTCAGTAAATTGTATTTTTGGCTGAAAATATGAGATGATCCAACAGAACTGACTCACATTGGCCATTGACCATTCAGCAAGAGCCCCAGTGCATTGTGATCACCAGTGACCCATTGTCACAGGCTGCTTCTCGTTGGACCACACTTGCAGCTTAGAGGGAAGTGGGTCCCAAAGAAGGCAGAGCAGCCTCTTTCTAAACCATTAACAGCAGAACTCCCTTCTCCATGATTTGGGAAAAATCACTTGCTATGAATGAGTGGACAAGTGTGCTTCTCTTGACTCACAGACATTGACACTCAATGCTTTTAGCTATGACACTACACTACTTGCTAAGTCCCTGAACCCTACAACTTTGTCAGCTGTAGAGGTTTCTGTGATAATTCCCTTTCATATATGAAAATAGATAAGGTCAAATGATGCAAAAAGGACATTTGCAACAACCTAACAAAACAAAGAATTCAGACTCATTGCAGTGGCACTGGAGGATGGTGAGGGCCTGATTCTGCAGTCAGTAATTGGATATGCAGATAAACTGCAATGCTGAGCATTATAAATTTAAATTAATTTATGCTCCTGCAATAGTTTTCACCTTTTCTGTTGAAGACAATTTCTCTACACCATGGCTTGCATGATAAAAGATGTAGTATTTGCCTGGAGTGTTCTTATTTTAGTAGTTGCACCAGTGGATTACACTGCTCAATATTTTGTAGCCC
Organism: Thryothorus ludovicianus; assembly: GCA_013397245.1. Classification (NCBI taxonomy): domain Eukaryota; kingdom Metazoa; phylum Chordata; class Aves; order Passeriformes; family Certhiidae; genus Thryothorus; species Thryothorus ludovicianus. Next base: position 898,467 of record VZTB01011711.1, on the reverse strand, counting down.
CTGTGACATTCTTTTTTCTTTAGTTTAGTAAACTTCTCATCTAGGTCAACTCTATCCATTTATTTATCTGTTATCTTTTAAAATTGATTGCTGGATTTATTTATGAATTTCTGTTGTAGTTTAATCCCAAATATCAACCAAGTGCCACTCAGCCACTTGATCACTCCCCTACCAGAGGGATCAGGGAGAGAAATGGAGGAGTAAAAGCCAGAAAACTCGTGGGTAGTTATGCTTGCTTATGGGTAGGCAAGAGTTCAACTGTCTCCAGGAGAGCAGGGCCCCATCATATGTTATGGTTACTTGGGAATACAAATGTCATCACTCCAAAAATCCAAGTGTTTTAAAAGCAGTGGATATTGACACAATTTTTAATTTGACTATTGCATTTGCCAATTTATTAAGAAAATGTTTACGTTAAAATAAACTTTTAACACTATTTTCCAATGTTTTCTGTTTTTAACAAATTAGCATGGGATGTGTAAACATAGAGAAGGTTTAAAAAATGAAGTGATTAGGAATCTGTACTTAGAAGCAAAAGGAAAGACCATTTCTGTGGCTATGTGTCTGAATATGTTAACTGCACTTGATTTTAAATTAATATGATATTTCCATGATGAAAATACTCTTTGTTAAAAATAACAATAAATAAAAAATTTCTGTAAAGTGAATTTTCAGACAAAATGATCTCTTATTTTATGAAGATGACTATTAGTTTTGTTTTGTTGGTTTCAGTGTTCTTTTTTTTTTAATTTAGCTTTCTGTAGGGATTTCTTTATCTGTGACAAATATATGCCTTGGAAACTACATATCAGCAGAGTAAGGAAATTTTGTAGCAAGATATTGCAGATTTAGGGATTTTTTTTCTTCGTTTAGAAGAGCAAAGTCAAGGACAACTCGATGTGTTCTGCAAAGTTCAGCAGTAATATTATTATTCACACAAGTTGTCTCAGCTGTGAAGCCAGTACATTTGTTCTGGATGTCTCTTTATTATTAATGGCCCTTTCACCTGACTTTCTACATTTGTTTGAGCCAACATAGCTCCTGCCTGCTGGCCAGTTCTCTCAGATTGTTTTCATCCCCTGGTTGCCTTAAAGGTGAAGCTTTGTTCCAAATGTCTTCTGAAAGGTTACTCTTAACTACTGTAAGGATATAGGATTGAAACAGAAAATACTCTGGAAACAACAAATGAAATAGCAAAGCCTCTCCTCCTATTTCCAAGGCATCACTCATTTTATCCAAAATTCTCTCCCCAGACATCATAGGATAAAATTCACCTGGGACACAGAGTGAATATAGCACGAACATCCACCCGAGTTTGACGCCACCCGGTATCTGCCTTAAGCAGATGTTTAAATGGGGATTAAGGGGTGTATTGCCTTTTGGATGGCTCTTTACAAACAGGTGATTCCCACTCAAAGAGACTAAGTATAGATTAGAATCAATTCTGACTGGGGAAGAATAAAAAAAAGAAGATTAGTTATGAAAATATTACTTCCATCTTTGAAAAATTATCTTCTTGGAAAATTATCTTCTTGGATAATTTTGGAAAATTATCTTCTTTTTCTTGTGTTTTATTTTTAGTGGGAATATTAAACTGGGGAATACCATTCTAAAACCACAAGAGGTCTGGTTTTCCATGGACCACTTCCAAGGGTTTCATAATCTGAGAATTATTTGTAGTTTTATTTTCACTGGAATTTTAAAATACTTAACAATATTGCTGATGGAGAACTACTTATACTATCAAAGATGTTTATATAAAGCAGAAGTAACACTGCCAAAGAATTAATTAGCACGAGCAGCGGAGGTCACTGGAATGTGAAGTGCAGGGCTCTTACTGCAGAATCAAGAGCTGAACAAAATGAGATATTGGTTTAGCTTCAGTAGATTATATTAAAAAGAACTCTGTATCAAATATCTACAGTTTCATCTGCTTGTCTTTCCTCACTTATAGAGTACCTTCAAGAAATTATTCCAGTCTTTCAAGAGGATTTGGAGGGTGACTCAGTACCCAAAAAAAACATACATCACAATTTCAGTAAAATATTAAGTTACAGAAAGATATTTTAAGCTCAATACAAAGTAACATTAATATAATTTTGGTATATAGGAATATATGTGTGCATGCTAGAGTAATGTGAAATACAGAGCACCAAGGTGATAATATGCCACATTAGGACAATTCATTTTAAACATCTTAAAATAGAAATGTCTAAGGAATGAGAGATGGAGGTCAGAAAAAATTCATGAATTCTTCCACCTTATTTTCATAAATCAATGCCTTAGGCCCCACTGAGGCAGCTAAAAATACATTTCTCTTTCAGATGAAGGAGATTAGGAGGTGGGAGGGAGGGCTTGTTGCCTTGTGAACGTAGAGGATGTCAGAATTGTCATGAAATTTATGAACGTTTTGTGTACAGGTGTTACTGCACGAGAGATGCACTTTCTCTTTTAGTGACACAGATAATAATAGCCTTTTGTAATCCACTATATAGAATTTGAAATTTCACCTTTTCAACCTATTATGTTTGTGGCACATCCCATAAACAGCTAACGGGAGAGAAAGGGTGAGGTTGAACAGATTGAACGAGTTCTCTTTGCAGCTGTGCAAAAATTGTGGATTTCAAGCAAGAAACTGATGATGAACTGGTACATGGCAAATGCATCACATTCCATTTCTAGGAACTATTGACTTTTCTTGGTATTGTATTTAGAGAAGAAAGAATAACCCAGATGAGAACATTTCACTCTGGATGTCAAAGTACAAGTCAGAATGACTGAATTTACTTAGGAACTATCTGTTTCCCAGTGAGGAAAGCAAGTACCTGAGACTGCAGCCATTTCAAAAGTAGAAAATGTAAGTTGAAATTAGGTAAATCCAGTTCAAACTTCTTCAACACATAGCTATTAATCAGTTCCTTAAGTTAACTAAAATGTGTATATAGACTGTGCTGGAGAGGTGAGAGCACCTCCTGCCATATTCATCTTGGAGAAGCAGAGTCTGAACTCTAATGACTGGACCTTCACAGCACAAAAATTAAGAAGAAAAATAATCTTATGGGTGTCTGTTAATTGGAACAGCTCAGTGGGTAGCCAGTTAAATGGCCATCTTGATGAGGAGAAAAAACCTACAAAAATAGCATTCAAAATAACCAAATTGAAATAAAACTGCACAGAAACTAAAATTTGTAAAGACAAACATTTTATATGGTCCTTCTTTATTGAATCTTTTGCCTCTAACATATCCTTTGCCAGACAGAAGGGTCAGTATCTGTTACATTTCAAAGACACTGTACTTCTGATACAGAATATACTGCAAATATAGGGGCAGAAAAGGTAAAGATGGTTGCACTCATTAGGCAGATCTTCATTTTTCTTCAGCAGATGCAAACTTTCCCAAGTTCTTGCTTCCAAGACCAAAGGTTTCTTTTTCCCACTTGTTTGTGGCATATAACTCTTCAATTGCTGCCTGACCACTCCTGCATCAAAACATCACTTTGAGATAGAAATGTTTTCTGTGCACAGATAACTGCAATTACTTTCACACCCACCAAACTTGGCCCACCCATGTTCTCATGAGTAACACTACCAACCATTACATTGAAAGATTCCTATTTTCATATATTGCTGAATATCTTGTTTATGTCTTCCACATAGCAGCTTGGGGAGGGCAGTGTCATTTAAGGGCTGAATATTTCCCCCCATCCTTTAACAGACAAACACAGTTGCCTGCTGAGGTGACCACTAAAGAAACAGCTCTGCTCAAACATGCTCCACACTCTGTGACTAAATGAATTTTGTAAAGTTGTCTGGTGTTTTACTCTGATTCTTTCCTAATGCTGCTGTGGTGGAAAGCATTCTCTCTGCTGTGATGGAGCCCCAACTCATCCGTGAGTCCCAATAAATGATTATCATAATTTCTTTTTTTTACAGTGTTTCATCATTGTTTTCTACAATTTCCCTCTTATATTTTCAGTCCCCATGATGAATCTCTTGTCACCAAAAGATTTTCAGAACAGTTGTGTGCTTTGCCCTGGATATTTTTGGACAGAGCTTCTACAGCTTACCCTGTAGTCATGCACATGAACACAGGAGGACACAAGTCTCTGGTGGACTGGAGTTTTCTGTTTGTATTGGGCTTACATGGCAAGGTTTTGGTAGGGGGTTGCTGTGTTGTTGCAGAGATGGCTTCTGTGAGAAGAAAACAGAAAATTCCCCCATGCCAGAGAGCTCCTACTCCTGCCAGCTCCTGGATGGAGTGCAGAGAGGCAGACTGTCCCCTGCATCTGAACCCTGACCTGTTCCTTGGAGGGAAGAGGCAGACTCTGGCATTTCATTATGGCATGTAGAATGCAACAACCAAGTAACTGCAAATGCATTCAAGTGCTTTGGGCTGAGCAAGAAGAATGCTGCACAATATTTCTAATTTTCCTGTAGGAGTCCAAACCCATATCCCAGGACTGCTTGTTGAAAGGGTATAAATATATCTTTGAAGAAACTAAATACTTTCAGGTTTTTGGCTTGTTTCACAGATTTTTGCATAGATCCAGCTCACTGAACTTGAGACATCTAAATTGTAAATATCAGAGGTAGTACTTTTTTCACCTTTTATAGTCAATAATAAGAAGTAGATTAATTGCTCCGAAAAGAGCATGGCTTTTTGGGATGAGGTAAAGTGCATTGTAAATTGTGCATATCTTACCAGAAAAAAATGGGATGGGCTTTAATCCATCTAATTTTGGATGGCTACAGTGCAGTGGCTTCATGTTCACCCACTACATCTCATCAGTACAAAAAAACATCGGGCTGTGACTCATCAGAGTTAAAAGTGAGATGAGTTATGGAAATGCAGGTGTCATTTTTGATGCCATGGGTTACCCTGGCTTGTACCTACTGCTTTGAAAAATCTCTTTCAAACCTTATTTATCTCTTTCAGGTTCTTAAGGTCATCTCAAATTCTTCCACATGTCAATGCTTACACAATTTAGTGCTGCTTAGTACCTCCTTTATAGTGAATTTAGTTGTTCTTCAGGTTTCACTTACAGAGTGTACTTTGCCTGATCAGAAGCCCCTGGAGCTGTTTGAGATGACCCAGGATATTCCAGACATGCATGGGTCTAGAAGATGTGACATAGGACAAAAGAAATATCCCTACTCACTAGGAGAGGTAAACTGAGATCAGTGGAGATAGTCCTGGCCATCTGAGATGGCACAAGAGCTTCTATATTTTGGCAGCTTAATTAAGTTTCCATGGACAATACAGAGATTGAAATTATTATTATTTGGGGCCTAAATGTAGAATTTGCCATTGTAAAAAGATGGCCAGTTACTGGGAGAGAAATGTTAAATTAAGTCTTTACTATGCAATCCTGAGACAAATCCCATCTTTTGCAGTTAGCCCAGTGATCTTTCTTCCTAGTAATATCCTAAATCAGAACCTACATATCCTTACATATCCTTACATCTCATTACAGATAAAATGAAGATAGTATAGCTCCATTTACATGAAGATTTTGATACATACCATGGCAGAAATGTAAAAATAAGTGTTCCTCTTTTTCTAATAAAGTTTTGGGGTTTTTTTTTGCCACCAATAAAATAGTAAATAATATACATCCTTCCTAGGCTATACCTTCACAGTAATAAGAAACATTTTTTCATTTCCCTCCAGGGCCAAAGGAAATTCATCACATGGGAAGACCTAATTTTGTTTTATGTCATAAGACAACTGTGATGCTATGTGAACCTCAAGATATTTTACTAGGAATTATGAATTCTTTAAAAAATGCTATATTCACAGTAAAGAATTTTTTTTAAATATATAATTTAAACCTAGTTTGACTCTCCCCCTCTTTCTCTCGCTACAAGCCCTTGTAAATATTCTCTTTGCATCTTTCTTTTTACCCTTCAGGTAATGGAAGGCCACAATTAGGTCACCTCAGAGTCTCAAGCTGAACAATGCCAATTCTCCCAGCCTTTTCTCTTAGGGGAGGTGCTCCATCTTTCCAAACAACTCCGTGACCTTCTCTGGACTCACTCCAGCAGGTCCATGTCCTTCCTGAGCTGGCACCCCAGAACTGGATGCAGATGCCCTGAACTGTAGAGCTCTGGGGTGAAAGTAGCTCAGGTCTGAAGAACTTTTGCTTGTGCTGGCATGGTGCTGAAATGGGTTTAAATCACTTCTGATTCTCAAAACTAACTCAGCCTGGTGTCTCTATACTGTGCTGCATGGCTGGAAAGGTTCCCAATGATAATTATGCAAGGATTTGAGCATTTGATAAAAAAACAATGTACAAAGTAGTGTATGAGGCTATTCAGATTTAAAATGCCTAAAAGCTACAACAGAATGGACATCTGACAGTCCTCACCCACAGATGTGAGACAGAGAGTTGTCTTAGTTTATCCTGGTCTTTTTAAGATAGGAATATTTCTAAAATATTTTATTTATCAAATTGCCATATGGGTGTATCTTTATAAAGCAGTATCTGAAAATTCATGTATCCTGATTGGTTAAGGTTATTATTAATTAGACAAAGTGCTGTGAATAATTTTATATGCACCAAGATTTTCATCATCAGAGACTTGCTTTACAAATTTAATGTCTCGTTCTCAAATAAATGTCTCTTTTCTGATTTGCTGCTGCTGTCAGCATTCTTCATCTCTATGTCATTACCAGTCCTGGGAACTTGTTTATCTTCTGACCCTGCTTCTCATCCCAAATCCAAAGATTTTATCTGCCTCAGGCAGAAATAAACACATCTTAACAGCCATGAATCCCCATGGGAAGTGCAGATCAAAGGATGATAAATCCTATAAAATTTAATTTAGGTGATTATTGGTAGACAGTGAAGAGGAGTAAATGCACTCTTGTTTTTGACAAAGAGAATTTAAGAGCAGTTTATGTCTGCAATTATGCCTGGTGAGAATTTTTGCTTAGCTATCTCACTTTTCTCCTTTTTGCTCAGCACCTCCCCTTTATCAAAGGCTGTTTGTTCCTCATCTTCCCCTGCTAAGCTGTTGAAGTTTCTTTTACTATCTTTCAAACAAAATATCTGAAATTAGCAAAAACTCCTACTTCAGCAGTTGTGCTAGCTTGTCTCATTTTTATGGATAATTTCTGAAGAATTTCCTTGTGGGAAGGAAATGCCTCAGTGCCAAAGAAAAGCCATAGGGAGCTGCAACCTCGGCATCCCACTTTTCAGATTTTGCACCTAAAGATGAAGGACAAAAGAGTACAAGCCCTGAGAAAGTTGAAGTATGATATTGGGAAGGGCATATATAAACATGGAGCAGACCTTTTCACTTTAAGCATATATGTTCAAAGATCTGGAGCCAATCAGACCAGAGTACAGACATGGGGAGAACTGATAACCAGTAATGACAGATATCTCATCTTAGCATTGTAAAGTTCAGAGCAGCCTAATAAAGAGCTCTGCAACACATTTATATTATTTTTCCTCATTTTTTTTTTCCCCTTTCTTTCAGGATCCTTGAAGACGTTCCGTAGGGATGGATGTGCAAAAGTGTAAGCTCAGTAATAAAAGGGCAAACAGGTAGCTATAGTGTGGTTAGTTTGAAACTGGTTCCAGGAAAAAAAAATAGAAAGATTGACAAAAGAAGCAATCAGCTGATAATTATAGAACAGAAATATTCTCAGTAATAATCAGTATGGTTTCCTGAAAGAAAAAAAAGTGATGTGCAAAAAATCTACAATTCACTCTGAAAAAGGCTGTCAGTGTATGGCACTGTCTACGGTCAGCTGTAACAGTAACACAATCTAAAACTGGCAATGAATTTGGTAGTAACTGAGTGCTGGGAGCCAGAACTACTCATCTATTTCAGGTGGTCACAGTGTCGTGGTAAAATATGACTACTGAATATCATTTTTCTAAGATTTCTTGCAGGAGAAAATACTTACTTTGTTATGAATGATACTAGTACCTGAAATGTTATTTTTTTCAGCACAAGAAGTTGCAGCTACCTTTAGTTTAAAGTCAGGTTTAAAGTCAGGTGCTCAAGGAAGTTCATACACAGTAACAAATAGAGTTATCAGGCTCCTAATGATCTATTCTCCCATTGATACTCCTGGGACGTTGCATAAAGCTCTCATTAATGCAAACAGAAAAGTGGAAAGTACATGCCGAAATCAACAACTCCCCCTATTGTTATAACGGGTGAATGGTCCCCTTAGGCAAAAAACAACATTACTGACTATTTTTTCCTTACCACCTCCTCCTCCTTATGAAACAAATTATGTTAAAAAGTGTGGTTTTCTTGGATTTGTTTGTTTTTTAAGTGGATGTCACAGGAGAAAGTCAGTGAGGAGGATTTATTAAAAACAACATTCTTGTTACGACCCAGTTCTGACCCAGTGTAGCCAAATCATCAATCACGGTGACAATGGGCCATATTTATCCCTGGTGCAGCTGCACTGTAATTGACAGAATTACATTTAGAAGAGATTTGCCTTATAGCTGTTAGTGAGAAGTCTGGGGTGATGATTAGTCAAAGGTTTGACTTTCTCTGCAGCTTGGATTAATGCATACATTATGCAAAGGTATATGTGTATTCAGTTTGCTGCAGATGTTGTAGTCACGAATTCATGGACGTTTGCACTTTGTCAGTCCAAGTTCCATTATAACAGAATGTAAATATAACAGGCCTACAATCTAATTATGCACTTCAAAGGCTGACAGAATAATTTGATTGTATTCTGCTTTTTTACCATAATCTGCAGGTATACTTTGTGTCTGGTAATAAATGCTAGACACGAGGCTGCTAAAATGTGTAGCACTAATGATGTCCTACAGCAAAGAAATATTGTTTCAAGATTTTTGTATTAATACATATCCCAAAAATCACACACAGAGAAAATGAGTACTTATTTACATAGTTACAGTGAAAGGACAAAAATATTTGTCAGGGTCAAAGTTCTCTGCTCACTTTTTTTCCCTTTAAATTTAGATGCCATTTAGTCAACTGGACTAAGCAGAACTATACATTTCATTCTAAGAAAGGAAATATTTCACACCCATTGATACCATTAACAAACTGGATCTGTTAAAGCTAGATGGTGCTACCCCATGTTAAATAAGCTGTGTGTGTTTCAAATTTTGTTTCCTAAACAAGTAATTGTCCTTACACAGTTATCACATTCAGCTACTTACTGTGTGAAATTGTTATTAACTTGAATAAAGGGAAGAACTAACACTGACTTCACTGGACCTATGATTTTATCTTTATTACATTAATTAAATATAATGTGCCTCAGTAACAGATCTCAAAATATTGATCAGTTAACGAAAAAGCAAAGATTGATACTAAATTCAGGTGTTGTCTGAAACACAGAAAGTAAGAATAGATAAAGCTCTGGCTTATTGCAGTGCCCTGTGATACAAATTTCACAGCTGTGCTAGATCTGTATATAAATGTTATTAGTATCACTTTCTGGAATTGAAAGTAGTTATGATTTTGTTATTTAGTAAATGGGCCACATATGTGAGGAAATTATTGCCTAGTAGTAATGCTACAGTCTGGTAAATAACTCTTGTCTTACTCTCTAGTAGATAGTTGGGTATCTCATATGCTTCAGTAATTCTACCACATATTGATACAAATTAATTTGATCTGCAGTTTATCCTAAAACTCTGCCTAGGCACAAAAAGTTCCTGGGTCTTTTTTAAAGGAGGTATTTAGAACAAGACTAGACTGACCAATATTTTTTGCAATTTTACTGGAAATTTTTCTGAGATATGCAGTTAGTGTGATATGCTGTAATATGCTGGGTTTATACTGAAATTCCATGTGGGGTTGCGCTATCAATCAATGCATCCTAGGGATTTACAGAGAATTCTGCAAATTGAATACAGTTAGCATAAAACTATGCCATCAGTAAGTGTCACTTGTACTATTGGGAGACATTAGCTATCACAGCAGTGGCTGGGAAAATATAGAGTACAGTACATGTAGTTCATAAACTGTTGTGAATTACATGGCAGCTCTTTCTGACTTTCTTTTGTCTACACAATCCTAAGCTTTTTAACAGCACTCTTCACTGTTACTCTAGCACAAAAGACAGATCAATTAGGAGAAGAAATCAATGTAAACTCTCTTTTCAGTAAAA
>VZTB01011711.1:748561-887969 GCA_013397245.1 Thryothorus ludovicianus | reverse complement strand
TTTGTGGGATGCAGAAGTTGACAAAACTTGTCAAAACCTTACTGTATTTTCTTTCAGAGATACTTAAGCTATAAACACTTGGATGTTATATCCATATATAAAATTTACAGCTGTTTACCCCAGCATTTAACACAGATGTAGCAGTTTTGTGTTACCAGTGTTTGTATTTTCTTAGAAAGACTGAGCTGATATGAGCTTCACTAAGCTGAAGCAATGACAGCTAAGAAAATGAGCTCTGTCACCCACAGCTGTCCCTTTGAAAAGTTCTTTCTCCTTCATTCTTGTCCAGCTACCCCTTACCTGCTGTTTCACTGTTTTGTTTCTTTTTTACCCAACCAAAGGAGGTGCCTACATTTAGTGAGTTTGAAAAATCTTTCCTCACTTGGGTTATTGGCTTAGAGAGTGATCATCTCTGTGATGGCCATCATAAAAATCTCTACTTTAAAGATAATAGCAAAGAACAAAAACAAATTTGCCAGAAAGTAATGCAGTTTCTTCCATCATGCATATGCATACCTATGTATTTAGGGTGTATTCTATCCCTGGAAGTGTTCAAGGCCAGGTTGGATGGGGCTTTGAGCAACGTGGTTTAATGGAAGCTGTTTCTGCCTGGAGAAGGGGGATTGCAACTACAAAATCTTCAAGGTCCCATCCAAACAAAATCATCCAACAGGACAAGAGAAAATGGCCTCAAACTGAGCCAGAGGAGGGTCTGGTTGGACATTAGGAAGAATTTCATCACTGAGAGTGTGGTCAGGCACTAGAATGGGGTGCCCAGGGAAGTGCTGGAGTCACCATCTCTGTGAGTGCTCAAGAAATTACAAAATTTGGTGCTTGATGTTATTGGTCTCACTGACATGGTTGTGTTTGGTGAAAGGCTGGACTGGATGACCTGGGAGGTTTTTTTTCCAACCTCAGTGAATCTATGATTCCACTATTATGACTCTATTTCTTTTACATGTGTGCTTGCATGTAAGTTATGTGTACCTGTATATAAGTTATACTTTACTTAAGGAAAAAAAAAGGTTAAAAGAAGAAAATATTAAAGTCAAACAATAGAACGGAGAACCACAGAGAATATACCTCATCTAGGAAGTAGTCTTGTTACATAAGAGACCACAGGCAGGCAAAGAAACTTGCACTAACAAGAAACTGTAATTTGATGATTATTTGGGTCAAAATTTATTCAAACTAAAACTAGAACAATTTTCTCTTTCCTCTCTGTTATTGTATTTTTATCTGCTGATAAAGTAGCATGTAATGTAATCTAGTCTGGGGAACTGATGTAGCTGAAGAACAGCCACGAAAGAACAAAATAAAGATCATTTTTGTTTAGAATTTAATAGTTCTAGTTCATGACTGAGAAATACATTTGTTGTCAGTTCTGTGGAAGTCATGGAACTGTGTAGTAGGAGCTACCAAGGTTGTCTTCAGTGCAGTTCAAACTATGTCTGAGACTTGATATGGGAAGATGGGGAGGGTCCGTATGAATGTTGAAGAAACAAGGATGCCCAGATAAAGAGGAAAACAAAGCAGTGACCCACTCTACTAAAAAAAATGAGCAAAGTGAGAAAAAAGAAAGGAAAACTGCATTGTTGTCCTGGGCATTGAGCAGACTTTATAATGCTTCTGATGGGATATATTTTCCCTGTTTACAGAAAACCAGAGTCTGTGTTCTGCTGTTACCTATCTCTTTCTATTACCATGAATGTACATGATGAGACAACAGAGAATCCTGGCAACATATTGGAGAAAGTCTAAAAACAGCTAATAAGAGGAGCATAGCCTCTAGATTCCTCACGGGGAGAGGGAAATAGCCAGAATTTTTGCTGTCCTGTGGGATGCAATTATGCTGTCCAGAACTAAAGTGTGACATGTCTTGCCTGTCCTGCTTATTGAATGCAAACTTGATGTGTGGTTTCATTGCAAGTTCCCTGCATAAGATGGATATCCTAAGGCCAAATTCAATAGACAGTCAACCTCTATACCTGTCCAGAGCCAGTATTTTCAAAAGAATGCATGTCAGTAAATTATGATGTCTGTTTCAGTTAAAATCAACATTTCTTTTCTAGTTCACTTAAAATCAAATACACTGTGGTTCAAGAGATATATTCCTTATTTCCCATGCAATTTATGGTTCTGGTATGTGATTTTGACACTCAGAAGAATTTGGGTTAAATTTTCAGATTCTTCTGTGGTGTGGGGTGTTTAACTTCTTTGAATACTGAAAGAAGAAACTTCAGGATTAATACCTGGCTATGTCTTCTCAGGGATTAAAAGTAGCAACACTAAGCTGCCAACTGAAATATCTGAAATAGAATCAGTATTGCAAGTATCAGAGCTGTGCCTCTTTCAAGGAGGTACTCAGACAAATTTGGAGAAGCTTTCAAATCTTTATGTGACTTTCTCCTATGATGATTTTAAGAATGCGATTCCAGCAACAGAAAACCACAATAATTTCCTTGGGTTTTGGAACCTCTTTGTGGTGAAATTGCAGGAAAAAACACCAATGAAGGGCAGAAAAAATTTAAGTTTGAATTTTGAAGGTTTTCAGACCTGACAATTACAGTGTATATACAAAGACAAGAGGTTTATCACACTGTTCATCTTTGTCAGACTAACAAGGTCTCCGGGACACCATGTCCCAGATTCATAACATTCTCTCTGCTTTTATTGAGACCTCTAGGCTATTTGCATATATTTCTTTAGTGGAGAGATATAGGTTTCCCTAAACAACAATTCAGAGCACCTCATATCAGCATTGCCCTCTTACCAGAATTTAATATTGCAGCATGCTACAATAAAGTAATAACATCAGGTAAACTAGCTCAGACAGCTAAAGTAGTAATTTAGTCATTGTTTTTAGCTACCTCAGATCAGGTGAAACAATTCAGACTGATGGCATTGCTGAGATGGTCATAATAATATGAAAAACTGTAATAACAATGAAGCAATATTATTGAGTATTATGGAAAACTGGCATCTTTTATTATTCATAAAATATAATATAGGTCATTTTCTATCAAGTCACTAAGAAACTTAATGAAGCAATGAAAGATAAAATGATATCATACAGGATCAATCTGCTTTGTTATTGTGTTGGTTCTTCTGGACAGACCCTAATGAATAGTCTGTAGGATCCTGATAAATTGAGTGAATAAGCAAAGACTGTTCTATGTGAGTAGACAGTTGGTGGATGAGAGAACCTGTATCTATTCCAGAGGAGAAAAGTATCAAAAAAATATAGGAAAAACCAAAAATCTTTATGAATTTGAATCTACATCATATTATAGCAGTATTGAAAAAGAATATTGCATATTAATTAAAAACATATTAAGCTATTATTGAAAGGTGTGTGTGTGCTGTTGGAATATGACCTCTTTGGGATCCCAGAGTGGGATAGCTGACAAAATTGGAGCATTGTCTTGGATGTACACAGTCCAGAAAGATGAATAAGGGTAAATGCCCTTTATGTGAGAGAGCAGTGGGAATGCATGGATCTGTACATTGGGATGAATGATGAGGCAACTGAAAATTTAAACAGTATTAGACAGCAAACCAACATTGACAACATCTTAGTGCATGTCTGTTTCTGATCACTCAGTCAGGAAGAAAAATAAAACCTCTAGAAAATAGGAAGAACCTCACATAACAGAACTTTGTCCTCCAGATTTTAACCTCTTCAAGACCTACTGCAGGGACAGCAGAGCAGGGCACACTGATCCAGCAGTTTTCTGAAGACCATTGATGATTACTTTTTACAGAAGAAACCAATGAGACAATGGCAGCAGATGCTCTGCTGGACCTGACACAAGAAAAGAAGGGCAGGGATGTGAAGTTATGAGCAACCTTGGCTGTATGAGATGGAATTTAGGATCCCGAGCAAAGGGAGAAATACAAATGCAGGATCACATCTCTTAGCTTTAGGAGATCAAATGAAGGCTTGTTCAGGCACCTTTCTGAAAGGAATATTGGTAGCAAAGTGGAGACTAGGTAAAATATGGTCCTGTACTGAATGGCACAGGAAACCCAGTAACATGACATAGAGAAGGACAAGTTTGTCAACAAATTATTTCCTTCAGTTCATGCTGTTTAGATTTTCCTTTAGGAATCTGAGGCCCTTGAAGATCCTGAAAGTAATTATAACATTGGCACATCTTCCATGTAAACAGACAGAAAGAGCTCAGGATGATCAACGACCTGATAAAGACCTGATAGTATGAGGTAAAAAAGATGGTTCATTTCAGAGATTTCTATGAACAGGATAGGATGCAATCGATAAAAGACTGAATAAAGGAAATTCTACTTAAAATAAGGGAAAAAGATCTATTTTAAGGAGGGTCAGACATTGGAAGAACCTGCCTCAGGACACTGTTCAGTGTCCATCCTTAGAGATATTCAAAATCTATCTGGATGATGCCCTGAGCTGTGGCTGACCCTGCTTTGAACTGGAGGTTTGAACTAGATGCTCTCCAGAGGCATCTTCCAGCCTCAACTGACTCCTTGCAACTCTGTGATATATGTTGTTTTGTGTTAAATTGGAAGCAGTGGTAGCAGAAGTTAATAAAGCTGTAGTACATACACAAACTTATGAAATCATGGAGTGATAGCCATTAATATTTCCTCCTTTATTTATAAGTGATAGAAGTCTGTATCACGCCATTGCCTGTCTCTTTCTATGTCTGCACTGAATGATAGGAGTAGAGAGCTTGAGGCAAGATTTTTAGAGAAAAGAGAAAAGCTAAGTCAATTGAAAGCAATTTCTGAAGGGAATAACATCAAAAACAAGGAGGAGAAATATTTGAGAAAGAGGAAAAGGATTGAAGGATATTGAAGATATTATTCTGGCACTTCTGAATGTCCTAAAAAAGAATTACACCAACAGTAAGTTAGTGGATAAAGCAAAAATTTTGAGAAGAGGCGCAAAGGAAAACCAATAGAACATCAAGAGCATTTGAACTGCTAGAAGGCATTTTCCTTGTGGAAAATGTCTGAAAATCCTTAAGAGAGGTCATGAAGATTCATTTAAATAGCTGAGCAGCTCATTTAAGCAGTCAGACAAAAGCCTCAGTTCAGCTTTACAAAATCAGGCTGCTGCTATGAGCTGGTGGCACAAAAGACAAAAGCAAAAATGTGTCATGTGTCCTGACACTGCACTTTGTCAGAAGTTGCTCACAACTGGCTTAAACTGAGCACTGAGGTAAACTCCACAAAAAACCTCTTGTGCACTACGTGCTAGAGGTTAAAGAACAGATATATCCTAGACACAGTCCTTAAAAATAATAAAATGAAGATTCTTTGGGAATATACTTCTGCTCTCTAACACCAAAGCAAGCCAGAAAACTAGAACTTCTGTTGATTCTGCAAATTGCAGAAGCCAAGTATAACAGGCAATGATTGCTCACAGAACATCTGTCAGCAGCAGAGGAAGGAAAAATATTCCCATTATTGCTATCATATGCAATATATTAAAATAATGTAAAAGCATTTTACATTCTGTTCAAGACTTGGCAGGAATATCAGAACAACTGGAGATTTCCATTGAGAAGTCAAACTCTACTTACTATTTTGAAGATAATTTCCATGTTTCAGTGATATTTTGAAATCCTAAAATCTGATTAACCCCCCTTTCTGGACGTATGTACTGGTTTAAAAACTCAAGAATAGTAGAAGCAGTGAGGATGCTGGTGAATTAAAAAATCATCAAGTTCCTATTCTAGCAGCTCTGGCTGGAGGAAGATGTGAGAGACAAGCTCAAGTCTAAGAGCTACATTTTGTGTAGGGTTGATCTGAGAGCTACCACGGCAGTGGTTCTAGGAGAAAATCTTGGGAGTAAATGAGCACTTCTGGTTTTCCTTAAACATCTTCAAATAAGGAAGTTAAAGAGACACAGGCTTAAGAGGAGGAAAATAAAAGGTTTCAATGTAAAGTCATGATAGTAAATGATAAAATCAGTTTCTGAAAATTTGTGTTTTGGGGAAGAGACACTGTAATTAAAATATGCACAACCAGCAAAACTGACATATCAAATAATTCATAGAACCCTTCCTTAGGGAAATTTACACTGGAATTCAAACTCAAAATGAACCTTTGGGATTTTTTTGTTTGTTGTTTTTTTTTTACAATCTAGTCTTTAAAATGAAATTACATGTGTCATGACCCTCATAGTTGTTGATTTTCACACAATACAAATAGTGATAAAAATTGCAGTCTGAGAATTGAAACCAGATGTTGGCCTCAGTGGTCTAAATATCCTTTATGCATCCTGTTTACTGCCTCTAAACAAATAGTACTGGATTGTAGATATCAATGTGTAATAGAGGTTGACTGTCTTTACTATTACACAAAATAATGAAATAACACTGTAATTATATATATAGAAAGTAAAATATGCAATATGATAATAATATAACAGAAATAATTATATTATGGAATGTTTTTGTATTATTTTCATTCACTTTTTGGTTTATAACTTGTTTCTCTTTCACATTACATTGAATTTTTCCCACACATTTGGAGATAAGAGGTGAGTGAAGGATCTGACAAAAAGAGAAAGTTGTGTCTGACCCTTGTAATTCCACCAAGAATTGATAGTACTTAAGACAAAAATATCTGGTACAGGGTTTGGAAGTTTCAATTTTTTTTCTTCCTAAACCAAGTCATGACAGGCAATAAAACATATTTTATTAGGATGCTGGATGTAAGTAGTGAACCACTAAAGAAAGTTCTTATGCTTGGTCAGCATTAGACATGGACAGCACTCAAGGAATATTTGATTCATAAAAATCCTCATACAAACAATAATTTTCTATATAAAATGATTAAAACTTTAGTATATTTGTACAATATATGCTATTATTCTTATAGAAGTGAAAAAACTGTGAGTTTTATGAATTAGAAGTAAGAAATAAGTTTTCTTTTGTTCTAAAATAAGATTCAAACTACCAAAATATTATCCTGATGAAAAAAATGGAAGCAGAAGGGGTTGCAGGGCTGGGTACTATAAGAAGACCATAATATAGACATGGAGAGAACTGCTGAGGGTGTCTGGGTACATTAAATAACCCTTACCCCTAATGACATCTTGACATCTTAGCTTTGTAGAGTTCAGAAGTGTTCTAAGGAAGAAGTTTGAAGTGCAATTAAAACTTTTTTTTTTCTTCCCTATACAGAACAATAGTGTGTCATTTTGGGATTGATCCAAATTTAGTTTAGTTCCTTTGGCAAAAGTATACTGAGTGTTAGGAATCTGTCTTACCTTGAACTTTGCTGGATATTATCAACTTTACTAGATACTAACAACCTTTTTATTGTGTATTGCAGGAGTTTACAGTCAGTAGGGGCCAAATTGTTATTTTTTGCCTTCTTCTGGGGATTTAAAAGAAAAGTATTCACTGGAGAACAATATGGAACATCTTGGGGCACAGATCAGCTGTCTCCTAAGGTTCTGCAGATATCTAGGGCCAAAAGAGCAAAAAAGAAAAAAAAAAACAACTTGAAAGAAAATATTATAAAAGAAAGTGTCAAACTGCAGAACCAAGGGAAGAAGAAATGTAAGGCTGATATGCACCTGACCTGACTTCAGCTATCTACAAAGGAAACATGTATATCTTAGCTGGTCTCCACAGGTTTACTTTAAAGTCGATGCAGGTTTAGCAAAGGTCCACATGTAGGCACTTGGTTTAGGATTAAATTAATTCCCCCACTGATTATATTGCCTAGAGATATGCTAAATACAAAGGGAATCCCAGATAGCTAGCCTACATTTCTACTTTGTCAGAAACTATATGTAATGGAGGGAATTCTATTTTAACTTTACAGAGAGAGAAAGATCATCTGAAGAAATGTTCTGGATACCTTAGAGAATTCTAGCCAAAGAAAGGTTTGCTGTGCTTAGAAGGCTGAAAAATCAGTCTTTGCAGTTATGGTTCATAGTTTATTAAAGCTGCATAGTTTGGGGATTGCTGAAGAAGCCAGTGAAGGTTTTCAGCAATGCTTAAAGGATCTGTAGTACCTTATGTCCTTGAAGAAAGCTGTAAGTGCAAAACGCTGCATGGGCAAGGCTCTGTAAAAGGATCTGGGATCTGAGTAGGTTGTGACAGGGAAACAGAGAAATTGTCTGTGAAATGGACCAGATGTGTCCAGTGAAAGTCTGTGATGCAGCACACAAAATCAAAAGAAATGCAGTGGAACACTTCTTGTTAGGAGACAGGTAGAGCAGCCCAGTGAGCTCCCAGGGAGAATTATCAGAAGGAAAAGTATTTCAGAGGCATATTAAAATTGAGAGTTTCCATTAGAAACATAATGCTGACTACTCCTCTATACATTCACTGCAACTCACGCAAGTTTCAGCTGAGGGACCACATGCAGCTCATCCGAACAAAGAAAATTCCCTATTCATCATCCAAAAGGAAACCCAGCTAGTCCTACACCAGCATTTTGCTGTACAAGCAGCCATCCATTTGTTTCCTGATGAAATTTTATGTTCCAAGATGAAACAAACCTCCTGTCTGGTGTAATTCACTGTATTTAATGCAATCTCTGAAAAAAATAGAGCTGACATGGATGCTTATTTTCTGTTCAACTACCAAGGCAATGACTAAATGCAATCTGCATCCTTTAGTAGAGAGAAAATACAATTAAGGAATTGCATTTGACTTTGCAGGTAGAAAATGTATGTTAATTCAGGCACGTGAGAAATCTTACCTCTCTTTATAGGTCAAGGTAAAAAATGTGCATTCTTCTATCTACATATTTCTTACTGTTTAGGTTTGCCAGACTGTACTGGTTCCTGTATATAAAAGCCAGGTATTGAAAGGAAAGTGACTTGGTCTCACTAATTTTTTTCCTTCAGTCAACAATTAACAAAAATGTTTCTACTTGCCTCAAAGTGGTCAGTGTTCAGAAGACTGCTAAGATGACTCTTTAAAAGGCAGCTGGGCTGAAGGTCTTTTGAATGGGCTGTGCTCACTGAAAGGTGTCCAATCAATTTTATTATTCTTGCTAATTTAGTTGCTGCCTGCCTCCAAGAACATTTCAGGTGGCAAAGTCAGTTATTTCATTTAGCAAACAGGAAACGAATATAAATTAACTGAGAAAGTATCAACTTTCATACGCTGACAACAGAAACCTGACTGCAATAAAGTGTATATTGAAAGACATTTTCAGTGCTTAGGAAGATAAATTTTCTGTACTTGCAGATTACAGTCTACTTCAAAATTCAAGTCTTCCAATTTTACAGATAATATTTCATGAAAATATTATATAGCTTATTAACTAAAATAATCTAATATTTTTGATTAAAATAAGAAAAATTAAATACATACTAATTTCAGGGGTTTTATTAGATTCACTTATTTTTTTGATCCTCTTTTTCTCCATGTATTCTTCATAAATTTATAAATAATCTTAATGTTGTTGTTAAGTACACAGTGGAGGAAGATTCCAAAGTCATAGCTATGAATACAAGTGCTGGAGATACTATCATCTATTCTTTACTATCACCAGAAAAGAGCAATAAAATAGTGTGAATTATATCATTACTCACTACCAATAAGTGCGTCTGAAGCATCAGAAGTTAAGAAATTCTTGATTCTCACAGAATTTTAAAAATAAAGAAAGGGTAAAAAATGATAACATGGGAACCTGATTGAAAGATGGTAGGATTTATTCATTAGAAGATTCTGTATAAGGAAAACAGATGATTTAAATGGCTATTTCTGTGGGAGGATTTTTGTTTGTTTTTCTTAGTAGTAAGTAGTTGCAATAGTTGTAATAATTTCCATTTTATAAACCCTCAGACTCTTCATACTCTTGGTGATAATGAAATCTCATTGGTTGACAATATAATTTCTAAATGTGTTATCTCCTTTATTCATCAAAGCAGGAGATAAAAGCAAAAGTGTGACTGGAGAGCCCAATACCCCAATCCCTACAAACAACACCCTGGAATGCCCTGAAAAAAAACTACAAACATCCTTTGACCTGAATAAAACACATCACTTCTTAAAAAAATCTTCCTTCTACCATCCTTCCTTCATTTTCAGGTTGTCTTGCAGATAGACAGAGAAAGGGACCAGCTAAAAGGATTCTCACCTTAGCTTCTGACAGGTTTCAGAACAAAAGTGATTAACAGGCTTGATCTGCACAACAGATGCTCAGAGCCATCACAGAGCAGCACACCAAGTGACACAGGGAAGCTGCTTTCATGAGAGATTTTACTTTAACACCACTTTCCCATGGAGCTATTTCATCACTCTCCTTTGCAACGGAGGCTCCTGCCTTTGTGCATCTAAAACTGCTCTGTGAAATGTCCCTGCCCCTCCACCACACCCCCTTAAAAAGTCCATCTCTCAGGAACCATTCCCTCAGGGGATGAAGGTGGTGTTTTTCTTCATGTTTCCCACACTGAACTTTTGCAGAATGCAGGTAAAGCGATATCTAAAGCCCTAGGAATCTCCAGATTTCTTATGGACACCCACATGCCATGATAGAGAAAGGGAGAATTTTCTGAGCTACAGCTTCGACTTCCCCTGATTCACAGAGTCAGACTCATACAACTTAATAAATGAAAGCAAGTGCTAAGCCATAAGTTAATTTCTGAAGATTAGAAATTAAATTACTTATCATTATGGGGCTCTGTGAATCCTCTTCTTTCTCTTTTTCCTTTCCACTATTTAAATATTTAAAATAAGCATTTTAAGCTTAAAAGTATTTTAAACTGTGTTCATTCAGTTTAGATTTGATTCTTTGCAGATGATTTGGCACATCTCTGAATAACAGAAAGGTTAAATTCCACTGTTGTTGATACTGACTAATCAAAAAAGGTTGAATCCACTAAGAAGTGATTTCCCACCCTAGCTGACAGAGATTGCTTACTCTAACATCAGTTGTAGAATTGAAGTATTTGGAGAAATTTTCTTCCAGAAAATATAATATCAGTGTAAGTATAACATGAAGGACAAAGAAAGGACATACTTTTTAACCTCTACATCCAGGCTAAATGATGAAGAGATTTCCTTCCATTTAGAAGTATTGTCCTGTCAGGCTTACTAAGTTCCATCTTCAACTCTTGCATTATTGAAGTAATTGGAAATAAGTAGTCACAAGAAAATTTTGAACTATTTGCCTTGCCTACTTGCTTTCTGTGTGACAGGACAAAAAAAAGAGAAGTCTAGATTTAGGTGCTTGATGATTTTTAAATTCAAAATAAATTGAGCTATAAAGCTTAAAAAACATGACTTTTTTAATTACCATAGTTATATTTTCCCATCTGTACTTGAGGCCTCATTTTTCATTTTCAATGAATATGATTTTCAGTTTTCATTTCATGAATATGATGCATAACCTCCAGTATTTTATCCAACAGCTCTTTTTCTCCATCCTTCTCACTTTTTTTTCTGTGTATATAGCCAACTTCTGCAGAGAAAGCATTTCAGAAGAGTAAAGATGCAGCATTTCATACTTCTTTTTGCTATGTTGGATTTTTTCTGATATTTAAGGCATTTTTAAAACCTTCATAACTGATCAAGAGAAAGGAACTGGGAGAGAAAAGTGATAATTAGTATTAAAAAACATAGCTTAAAAAACTCAGCTGGAAACGAACAAATATTTAAACAGAATGTGAATATAGTACTTAAAAATTAATCATTAATTTAAAATGAAACAACAATAGCATCATTGTCTTCCTTTGAGTAGCGGGCCTTTGGTGAGGTTTTTTGTTTGTTTATTTGGTTTGTTTTTTTTATTGGTTGGTTGGTTTGACCTGGGCTTGTTTGCTTGTTTGTTTAGTTTTTTGATAATAAAAATTTAGGACACCTTATTTGTTCTAAAATGCTTAGAAGTTCTAACCCAGCAAAATTTTCACCCAGATTTAGAAAATGGCCAAGGAATTACTGAGGACATGCAAATTAAAAAAGAGTAGTCCCGCTGCTAGTACTCCTCAGTGAATCCAAAGCAATCCCAAATGACACAGTGGGTTTCAGGGCACCTTTAGCAAAGCTGAGTGGTGCAGCTGCTTTGCTTGAGGGAAAGGATCTCATCCACAGGGACCTTGCTGGGTCAGAGGAATGAGCCCACTCGAACCCTGTGAAGTTCAAGAATGCCAAGGACAAGGTCTGCTGCAATAGGATCAGGGCAATCCCCTGTATCAGTCAAGAAGGAGGACTTGGGGCACTGGTGGATGAAAAATTCAACATGAATTAAACAGACTTATGTTATACCAGATGTTGCTCTGTGTGTATACACTTATGAATTCCCATTTACAATCTTTCACATCTGTTTTTAGATGTCTCAAACAACTACTAAGTAGCCGGCAAAGGATTGAAATTTTGTTATAAATACCACCAGTATATGTAGTGTCAAATGGAATTAGTTTCTGGAGATTTTCCTACAGCAGAAATGGAAATTGCTGATCAACTTTCAATGTCTGAGTTTAAATCTTTCTTGCTTTTCAAAAAAGTATTTCCAGGACTTGATAATTCCTCCAGACAATGCAAACAAAGTATCATGTAGGCTTGGTAAGATTCACAGGCGGGCTAAGGGAGGAGTAACACAAACTCTCCTTCATGTACAACAAATTGTAGACCACAATTGGTGTACAAGTTTACATAAAACGTTTGTATCTCCTTCTCTCTTTCTATTCTTAAGTGCTTTTGCCTCTTTCTTGTCTTTCACCTGCACTGTCAGCTCTTGCTGTAGATGCTTGATTTGCAGCAGCAAGCGCTGGTCTTTGCTTTTAAGGAGTATTAAAAAGAGTCTAAGCGTGAAAAGTTTACTATTTTGAAAATATGCCTGTGGTAAGTACTTGTAAGATGCATGTGATAGGAGTGAAAATGCAGTAAAGACATGCCCTGAGCCACGTGTCAAAAGGACAAGTTTATCTAGGCCTGCCAGGATTTTTTAAAAAGAGAAAATAGTAATGAAAACATGCTTTTTCATCACATCTGCTTGATAAAAAAGCCTGACGGGGAAGGAAAAAGATGAAGAGGGTTGAAAGTGAATGTTGCTGCCTACTTCCAAAGAAAAATAATGTAGTTTAAATAAAGGATAATTATAGAATTTGAAACCATGAAGCCAGAAGGCAGATGAATTAAATAAGCATTGAATAAACCCTGTCACTGGTGAGACAACAGCCCCACAGTAACCCCAGAAGAGTGAACAGATCAGGTCTGGTCACCAGGGTTAGACCAGTCCAGGGATCACCAGACAAACCCGTGCTCATGAGGGAGGGCCATGGTCAAACCAGGAACCCAGGTCAGCTGCACAAGCTGGACGAGAGAGGCACCTGGGGAGATGCACAGCTGACCTGAGCTGGCACTGTGAATACCTGAGCCTGAGGGGAAAGTCAGGCTGGCTGGCCTGTGGAAATGCCAACAAAGCAGCATTGCTGGGAATTCCTGTATCTGGAATGGACAAAATGGAAATGGTACTCAAAAACTGCAGTAGTCAGAAGCCTGTTACACAACAGTGATTTCAGCCTGTTCCTAATGACTCCTAAGTCTGGTGATCTTTGACTGCTGTGTATCCAAATAACACCAAAAATCTTGACGTATTTCAGTTCTTAATGTCTCTGTGACATTTTGAGATTGTTGTAAATAAAAAGAGGAGCTGTTATGGATTATTAGCCTTTCTACATAGTAGCAGGGACTGAAGGTTCTGCTGAAAACCATGATGGCTTGTGTATGAACTGATAAATAAAAGGGGCCAGCCACTATTGTCTTGCTAAGAAAACAGTGCCACTATTGTCAAATGACAAATAATGCTACTATTTGTCTTATCAAGTGGCATGACTTTGAGTTGTGTTCGTATGAGTAAATTACTCTAACGCAGCCAGCAGAGATGCCTCAAACAGACTGCACACAGGGAACTATTCCTCAGTCACTTTGTCCCAAGAGCTGTGGTAAAATTGTCCAGGTTCAGCTGAAATTGTCCAAAACTATGCTCAGTTCAAAACTGAGCTAACAGTTACACTGTAAGATGCAACGTCTAGTGCTGTTTGATCTCAAATACTGGCCCTTATTTTTGCTGATATAAACATATAAGAAATGTGCACATGGCTTAATGAATAATTGAAAAATTATACTAAAGATTTAGACATAGTGGAATGTGCTTGTGTGACTGATATTGAGATTATTAGCTCACAATAGGATCATGAAAAACCTAGCACAACTGAAAATTTTCTCTAAATCACTGAATCTCGCCCAGGAGTACAAAACAAAGACACAATTACTAATCCAGGCCAGAACCCCCTTATTTTAATGCAGATGTCCTCTTAAGGCTCCCTGGAAATGAATTTTTCTACTATTTTTCAGAAAGGAGAATGAAGCACAGATCATTAAAGAAGTAAAAAATGCCTTATTCATATTGTTTCAATCTAAATGAAATGAGAAATAATCACTTAAATACCCTGAGGGTCAGGATCTAGGTCTTTTACCTGCTGTCACATAAAAAGTCTCTTAGAATACACTTGAGTTGGATTTCTTTAGCTCTTAATGAACTGTCTTGATTAGAATAAAGGATCACCTTTCATAAAGTAGAGAATGTCAAGCAAAATTATTTTGGTATATTTATTGAGCAGCTAGGCGCTCTTCACATTTTCATCGTTTATATGATTTTTGTGAGCACAGTGTTAGTAGTTTTTAAGGTACTAAGGGAATACTTAAAGTTACAATAAATGGGCATCTCAAAAGCCAATTACATTTTGAATAATTGCTCCAATCCATCTCAGCAAGATTAATTTATTACATACTCTGGAAAATGTCTAGCTGTTAGTTACTGTTTCACACTTCTGAGTTTGAAAGTACTGGCCCAAAGATCCAGCCCTGAATTTTCCAGGAGAAATATTGGCCCTTATTCACGGGCCCAACTACTTAATATCACATGTAAGCACATTTTTTTAGGTGCCTAAATTTATGGGAAATGTTTATCCAGAAGCTATGGAAGCCATTATTGATCTTCTTCCATTTGCTGTTAAAAACACAGTTTGTTTGAACTCTTGTCGTCTTTCTGGTTTAGGATTTTTTGTTTCATTTTGGTTTTAATTATCTTCATATTTTAGCACAGCTTTGTTCTACCCATGCAGCCAGATGGGGCTCCCCAATTAAATGATATTGATATTCTTCTACTCCTGCAAACCAGTCTATTTACCTTGGCAGAGTAAAATAAAGGTTTTTGTTTGAAAATTTACTTTACTATACATATGTGTGTGTATATATATATATATATATATGTAAAATATGTATTTTATGTATATATATACACACATATAAAATATATATACATACTGCAGCACATTTATATGAAATGCATATACATATACAATTATACAATTATTCCAAGCATGTGCATGTGTAAGTAAAATTCCTGTGTAAAAGGAATGACAGTTACAAGGATTAACATCCTTCGAACTTCCAGTATCACATTTATACATTTGTCCTTTGATATTTGCGAGTATCTAAAAAAGTTAAAATGCTTTTTGAAAGGCTTTTGTTTCCATTTTAGAAAGAAAAAAGTCCTGGAGCTAGATCTTTAGAGGTACTTAGGTGTTCACTAAATGCACTGAATGATATTTTAACCCTTGCCCTAATGCCAAGAATTGTATCTTATTCTAGCCTGAATATTGCTAAGGTTTCTTGAGGTTGTTGGCTGGAGGACACATTCAAACAGAAGACAAGCACCTATATCTGGTCAGTGATGTGTTATAGCAAAACAGAGATGAATTCTGCCAGCAGGTCCAACTCCTATCAGTAATAAAACATCTAGTCACATATGCAATGAGGTGTTTCTGGCATTTCCAATATCACCTGCTTTTTCAAGTCCAGTTGGACAAAAATCCCTGGGACAACTTAGTGTTAGATTGTCTGTTCTTCCCCTCTCACATGGGTCAGATGGCTGTGCTTTGTGGTTTGCTATGTCAGAATGTGTAATATAAACATAAATTAGTGATATCTGTTACCTCTCATCTGTACTGGAGACTCACAAAATGCCTGAGGGGAATGGCATTGCCCTGCCTACGCTCTGTATCCAATGGTCAAGGGCAGTGGCTTCTGGGCAGTGACACAGAATATTTGTGTCCTGGATCAGGGAAATGGGGTCTGTCCAGACCTGACTGTGACTGTACTAAATCTGTGAGACCAATGTGGATTTCTGTGTACTTGAGGAGAAAGAACTTCAACTTGTAAGGCAGTGCCTGAGGCTAGAAGTCACTTTTTGTAACTTCATTCCCTCCACCAAATTTCTAGCTCACTCACAGGCATTTTTTTCCTTTTCATTTTGTGAGAAACGAGGGTGGAAGTCCTATTTTATAACAGATTATCAATGTTAGTATTTTGGCTGTAATTGGACAAATCTACAAATTCTCTTGGGTATTTTAAAATAATTACCAAAGATAGGGCCTGGAGATTTGTAGAGCTCAGTAAGCAGTTGTGGATTCACTTTTAAGGTCTCTTGTGACTTCATGTCTTTAAAAAGCATATTACAGATGCTAAGCTTTTATTAATGATTCCAGGCTTGGAACATTTGAAATAAATGTAGAATAACAAAATGTTTCATAGGAAATATTCTGTGACCTACTTTCTCAGTCCTTTCTGATTATGAGCTAGTGAAAATAGGAAATGAAGAAATAACAGAAAAAGACACAGTGATTTAGATTGCCCAGCTAAACAAAATTAAATATCGTTCTTTTTGTTCTACCCAAAAGAATGTTGCACATAGTGTTTGAAATAGTATTTGATCATTTATTACTCTGTGGAAGGCTGAGTTACACTTTAGAAGTGTCTTTTGTGGCTGGTTCTTAGAAGAGAACTAATGGCATGTGCAAACTTTTCTCAGAGAGCTACTATACCCCCATGGCTTGGGAACTGTAATTCAGTTCATGCCACTTGTCTGTATCCTCAGCTGTGACAGAGTTCTGCATGTTCATGAGTCAGTGTATGAAAAGACCATTAGAGGAAGCTTTTAGAAGGGTGAGACCTTCCTTGCTTCCTAAGATAGCCAGCATAAATACTTTCATAATTTATGTTTTACTTATTGAAAGATGATTATCAACAGAATATATTTATGAAATAGAGATAGTAAATAGCAATGAAAGCAGATTTTGGTTCACAAAAGGATTCACTGTAAGAGCAAACACTCAGCTAGATGAAAGGCGACAAAATTAGGTCTCATGAAATCAGTGCACTATATCACAGTGTATTTGAAAACACAGATGTATTTGAACTCTACAGGTGTAAATATATTTATTTGAATTTAGAAAGATACTGTAATGGCACAATATTAATAGGAGAGATCAGTATATGAGAGAGAGGAGTATAAGTCCATGATTTCTTTGACTAGGACATCCCATTGAAGACATATATACATATAAATGGCACATTTATTTTTTAATAGAAATCATCAGCTCAGAATTCCCCATTAAATTTCAGTATTTCTGAGTGGTACATGCACTTTTGGATGACTTTTGGATGAAGGTCTATTTGAGCTCATGAATGAAAGAAGGGCCACAATGGTAAGGCAGGAGTCATGAGGAAGCAGTCCCTTGTTCCCAAGTCCAAAAAATGTACATTTCTATTTAGTGTGATTTTTGCCATGCGAGGTCTCTGGGGACTTCTAGATCACACAGATATAACTTTTTTTCAGAGTCATTTTTACTACATTGGAATATTATTTAGATTACTCCCATCACCACACCCTGGTACAGTTCTTACAAAATAGTTTGGAACAAAAATGTTGCTCAGACATATTGTTTCAGATGCACTCAAAATGTTTTTAGAAGATGTCCTCATACTTATTCTTCCCCTTTTGCTCTTTCTATAAGGAAAATAATAAGATGAAAATTGGAAAATGCCATGACTGAGTTTTCTTTTACCTCTCCACTGCTGTGCAGACAAACCAATATAATTCTTCCTTTCTTAAACTCTGAATGGTTTGATTACAAATCCATTTCAACTGTTTTTAATTTTTATTTAGAGTTGTGAAATTATATTAGTCAAATTAAAGCAAAAAAAGGGATCAAGAAGCCAATCAGGGCCCTGAGCCAGGGAACAAATCCTGGATTCCATTTCTGTGTCTTTGGCTTCCTAAGGGACCTCAGGTCCTGCATCTAGCTAGTCTCACTGAAAAGCAAATATGTGCACCTCAGGAAAATAATGAAATTAAGTGGCAAATTAGGAGCCTAAATGTGATTAGTATAATAATATGACATCCTTTGATGAAAGCTGAAGAGGATGAAAGAATTGTTATAAGATGTACTTGTGGGCTGGTAAAAACATTTTTCAGAAGCTCAGTTTCTAAATAATCATCTGTTTCTCAATTAATGACTTACCTCAGATTCTTGAATTCCTAATATACAAGAGTGGGGATATCTTGTGTTTGCATTATGAAAACCTTCTCTGGGTTTAAGTGATAGCACAAGTCTGGTGCCAGGGGAAGTTTGCTAGGCAAAAATGTAGAAACTTGTAAGTGATTAACTACTGAAGCCATGTCCTTCCTGAGAGAGTAACTGATTTATCCATGGTATTCATAAAGAGCACAACATGTTTTCCAGGTAGATGAATCTTAACAGAGACAAGTTAATGGATCCAAGGGTAACTAGAAGAAATGTAATTACTTTTTATATGCAGGAGATAATGCAAAGTGATCTAATTAGCTTATTTATTCCTATTTCACCTTCTCCTAATTCTGCAGCAAGGGATGTAGGTGATGTAAAGGGGGCTTGAGCCAAAATAAAAGTTTGAAAATGTTAGGCTACATTGCAGATTGTTTTTCTTGAAGAAAAAAAAATTCTTAACACATTTTTACCAATAAACTTTCAAGAATGTTCAAAGAAAATAGACATGAAAATTTTGAAACACAATATACATCTGTCATTGGATCGACAGTTACTCTTAATAAATACAATATATTTGATATTTTTTTTTAAATCCATTATGATGAATACAATCACTGAGGCATTTGTAATTTTAAAAAATTATCCTTTTCCAAAATTATTCATTGAGGTATTATTCTCAGTTTATTTAGATCTGACCAAAACCATAAACTTCTCCCATGGCCACATTAATAATAAGACAAAAATAATTTTTTTTCTTTCCTTAGAAGTTTATAAAGATAAATATGTATAATTGTATAAGGAAAACAACCAAGAGCAACTTTTGACTCAGCTGTGCTGCACATACACCTTTGCTTTTGCTTGTTTTAGAGTAGTCAAAGGAAATCAATAGGAATTTAGGGTTCCAAATAGAAGCTAAAAGCCCAGATAATTTCTTGAGTCTTGGCCAAAAAGATTAAATGGCTTGTCAAAGATTGGCAGGAGATTCAAGGTCTAGATCCAGGTTTTCTGATACCTTTCACTTTACTGCACATATAAGGCCATCAGCTTCCAGATGTTTTTTACTGTGATGCTTGTCATGTCTAACAAAACAAAGCTGTGTTTTAGTCCTTTACTGCACTTCATGCAGAGGTGAGCTGTGTGCATTTTGGGGTAGGATTTGCTCTGGCACTAGTAGCAGCCTCACTTATTTATGGTTGCTGTCAAAACAACTTACTCCTATTAATTGTTTGATCATCTTTAGGAAAAGGCTAACAAAGCCTCAACTGCAAACCTCTCAGAAGTGTATGAAAATAATTTAAATAAATTAAAAGTCCTCTGATAAGGTGAACTTAGGAATAGGCTACAGTATGAGAGACAAATCAGTCCCCAGAGATGTTTTTTCAGATAATTTCATGCAGTGAACATCAGTAAGATGCCTGCCAAGGCAAATCAGCTGCAACATTTGAGCAATGTCATATACAAAAAAAAATAAAAAGGTGACTTTCACTAAGGCCACATCACAGCTGGATGCCAAAGCACTGAATTTGGCAACATTGTCCATGTGATAGCGCCTAATTCTGTCACAATTTATTAACTTTAATTTCTATTTCATTTTTTCACAAAATTCCCAATTCAGATGGGTCTTTAGATAGCCATGTCATGGTAGTCCTTGACCAAAAAGCTTAAAATCAAGGTAGGGAAAAGAATCAAAGTTGAAGGTAAAGAGAGTCAAATTTTAGGCTCTTTGTCTGCTTCCTCTCCTGCCTCTTGTAGCATTCCTGGTCCCACATCCCTGAGTTCACCTCTCAAAGGCTTCAACAGCTCTCTCAGAAAGCCAATGGCCCAGATGGGATCTGAAATGTACTTAACAATTTTTCACAATTTTTGCCCTTTTTCATTGTTTTTCTAGAGCACTTGTGACCAACAGAACACTAAATTTAGGGAATTATAGCCCCATGCAGCTAAAAGGATATATGTGACGTTAAAGGAATTGAAACCAGAATTATCTGGGCACTTAACCCCCAAGACTCTGGATATTCAAAGTGCCCCTTCACAAAAACAGCCACTGGGTTTTGAGTGGAAAGGAAAGAAGGGACAAGCTGGTTCATTTTTGACTGCTCACAGTAGTTCATAGGTCTATAGATTTTTTTGCCAAAAGATTTGAAGGCACATTTTTTAGCCAAGGCAGTGTCTGTGAAAGATTTGTTTTGATTGTTGACTTTCTCTTATTTATGCACTTCAGAGTCATACTCTCAAGTCACAAAATTGTAGTTTTAAGCTCTGATTGGACTACTGACACTTGTAATAAAGAGAGATAATGTAAAAATAATGCATATCATTCTACCTGTTATGAGATCACAGATAAATACAGTTTTGTCCTGAAGTACAAGAAAGTTTTGGTCTTCAGACACTTCTTCACAAATGTTCTATCATTATTCAAAATCTTTTGGACAACCCTGGCTCCCAAATTTCAGATATATGCTCATAAAGCAGCTCATTTTATTGTAATAGATTCCCCTTTTGCCTAACCTCTAATATTCCTACTACTAGGGATAGGAAGTGATTGAGAAAATCTCAAGATGAGAATTGAAAATATCAGTAGGAGACTGGATTATGTTTAAGTTTGAAGCTGGAATTCTCAAGATATTCATTACCAGCTAGTCTCAGGGATTTATTTTCAGCATGTTTACATTCATCACACATACAGCTTTAAAAAGTGTTCATGTTTGTGCTCATACTGTCTGATAAAGGACATATTACATAGATGTGGAGGAATGTGTGCTGTCTAGTATCAGACAGATTCATCTTGTCTTACTCTTAACTTTGTCCTTAATAAATACTCTATAATTTTACTTAAAAAAAAACCAAAAAAACAATCTTAACATTTGAAAGCCACTACAGTGTAAATAAACATCTAATAGTCCTTCTATTCTCTGATTTCATAGTTACAGTGGTAGTAAAAATAATGAGAGGTGAAACATGCTGGTGTTCTCTATATATAAATGAGTTTCTGATTTGACCATGAGAAGCAACATAATTTCACATTTTTTGTTATATACTATTTAAGGATTTTTTCCCCAAACATAAAAATTTTTTACTCTGTGCAGAAACTAAAGCAAGCAGCTCATTAATGTTGATAGCTTAATCATAGTTGTTGACCCACCTGTCTTGTTTAAGAAATGACAGTAGACTTCATTTTTTGACCATCCACTGGAGTAAATACACTGCAGTGAAATAGGTGATCAAACAAAATGTAAATAAATGTAACAATAATAATAATAATAATAATAATAACTTTTTAAATTATAAAATTACTCTCCACTGAAAAGGCAACATCTGGATTAGAGTCTTTTTCTGAAAACACTTCTACTGTGTAATTTCTTAGATGTATTGCTTCAAAAACAAAAGAGCTAATATTCAGAGTTGTTTTTTGTGTCAGTGTGAAATGTTCTCTTTCATCCCCTGAACTGTTGCAATTGCCAACTGTGTTACTTAGTAGGCCTTACACATTGCGGAATTTCCATTTATTTTAGTAGATCAGTAATACAATTTCCACTTCTCCACTTTGTTTATTGTCTGGTTTGGCCCCTGTTCAGGGAAAAATTCAAACTCATGGAGTTCCACTGCGACCCATGCCTGAACTTAGGTACTTCACTGCACCATGGTGCTTTCCAGAATTAAAATCTTTCTGCTCTGCCAACAAAATATCTCAAGGTAACACAGAGTGGGTTGGAGAAAGAACAGATAGAAGAGGAAGGGAAGGTGATCTCTGCCTATACAAGCATG
The DNA here is from genome assembly GCA_013397245.1 of Thryothorus ludovicianus. Classification (NCBI taxonomy): domain Eukaryota; kingdom Metazoa; phylum Chordata; class Aves; order Passeriformes; family Certhiidae; genus Thryothorus; species Thryothorus ludovicianus. The sequence goes on along the minus strand of VZTB01011711.1, from coordinate 865,876 downwards.
TCCAACATGTGGGAATGATCATGGGGGACAGACCACACAAAATGTTGTGCTGTGAGTCACTGGGAAGCCAAAGTGAAGAACCTGGACAGCAACAGCACCTCAGATCAAGATTTCTGGTTAGCTGTGCTTTTGAAAAGACTATGACTAGGATAGAAAAAATTAAAATATTTGGTTTTAATGACGGGAAAAGAAAGAAGCAAAATCATTTTTTCAATCTCTGTGAGCAGGTTCTTGTTTGATAGACACAGGAATCAATTTCTTTCAGTCATTGCAGTCCATCAGAAAATTCAGAGTTCATTTTATGTAAAAAAAGAGTTATTGAAATGAAATTATTGTAAGACAGACGTCTGCAGAAAAGGTTTTCATCAGAAATACCTATGTGAAGAAAATACCATGAAATTTTTGTTCAAATGTAAAGAAAGAAGTGTTTTTCTTTCCAATGTTCCTTGAGTTTTTTGACCTTTTCTGACTTCAGGTTTTCCCCAATAAAAGGAAAGAAAGGATGAAAAAGGGGCCTCCAGGTTCAAACTGATCTATATAGAAAGATCCTATTTTTTTGCTCAGTACAGGCAAGATTTAAACCTCACAGAATTTCCAAAAATATAAAGAACAAGTTTTAATCTACCCAAAATTTGCAATAAATAAAAATAGAATGTTTCAGGATAACATAAATATATTACATTTCATAAATTGCATGGAATTTATGGAAAAGTTTAATTTTTACAATATCAAAATTGTTTGGTTTTTTTTTTCCTTGGATATATAAAAATTGACATTCAATCAATCTTACATTGTTTGAGTCTCTTGCTTGATTTTATTTTTTTATTTGACAGGAAATTTTAAAATATCTTTTTTTTTTCTTTTCATATCACAACAAATAAATATTTTGCAAAAATATTTGCCAAAAACAAGATTTTTTTAATTTTAAATGAATTCTTTATAAGATGAGGTAGAGACTGTGATAAAATACTTGTTTAAATCTCATATATTTTTATTAGTCTCAGTCTGTACAAGAATTACCTTCCAGTGCATGGAACAGGCTGCTTCAAAATTTGCATTTAACAAGTTTTGGGAGCCAACATTTACATAAATCATAGACAAGTCATATTTGTTTCCAAATGACACAATGCCCCTGGACTTTCAAAAATTCATCTGCATTTTTTAAACTGAGGAGCAAAGATGAGTCTAAAACTGAAAGGAAAACTGAAGAGTTAATTCATCCCAAAAGAGGTTGTTTAACAGGTTTTATGAAGCTTATGTGAATTGAAACTGCTAAAATTGAGTCCCTGGTTCCATGTGCTTATCAGCAGAGCTCATTGCCCCCAGAATGTTCAAGGAAGTGTAACTCCATGACTAAATGGTTGTTTAGCAAAGGAGTTTAATAAGAAGCAACAGCAGATCCATTTCTTGAGGAAGAAATGCATGGTAATTTATGGGATGGTTTAATAACTTTTCAAGTTCACTTTCAATGTTATTTTCAATGTTGCTATTTCCTTCTGCTTTGGTTTCAGATCTGTTTTTACAAGTGTGCTGGACTCTGAAGCCAGCCCTATTTGAAGTTTTCAACTTTGTTTACTGATTAACAATGCCAGAAGCTGAAGCTGAAATTTTACTCATTTTAATTAGCTTTCTTCACCCACTGCACAAATGAAGTATGAGTTTATTTAATGCGACAGTGTGTGTACAAAACCAGAGATTTGACTTGTGTTCTTTAATACATTCCTTGAAGTTGTTTCACTTGGTGATTCATTTACATCAGTAAGTGAAAAGTCATCAATCTCATCTTTGTTTGAAAGCCTTGCCATACTTGCTAATGATATGCATGATTGGTCATCACAATAGAAGTGTACCATAATTAAAGATAAATAAATAAATTATTTCTGTGAATTAATCAATATAAGCTGCAATGATAGCATTTTAAAACAAGCCCTGTTAATATATTGCAATTTTTTCCCACTGGTGGTAAGATTGGACTTTTCCCCTCGTTTCTAAGAATAAAAAGTCTTGCTCTTATTTGTCTTAATAACATAACATAACATAGAATGATAGTGAAATACTTTATTAGTCTTGAATGAATCTTGAACCTCCTACTCTCTACTGATCATCACTATTTGACAGTAGTAAGTTTAGGTTCCTTCCATATATGGTATTCCAGTACACTAAAAATATTCAGAATATAATAAATAATAAAAATAACAAAGACTGGTTAAACATTTACTACTTTATTTGTTTTATAAGTGAGTAAACCGAAGGTCAGAGGAGTTAAAAGATTTCACCAGTTTTAGGAACATAACCCTCTCGCCTTGGTTCCAATTTCTTAAAATAAATGATTCTGCATCATATACCTAAATAAGAAGAGTCATGATAGTGACTCAAGTTGCAAACTACCTGATTATTACCTATTATCAAAGCTCAGTACAGGCAATAATTTGTTGGAAGTATGACATTGACCAAAGAAAGCAAGGGTACTGGTTGGCTTTATTAGCTGATTTTGCCTGAGCAGCAGAGAGAATGAGGAACTGGAGTGAAAGCTGCAAACATAGATCCAGCAGAGTGAAATAATTACCTCCCTTTGTAAAATTAAACAAATAATTCAGCATTGAGTATCTTACGTATCAGTTCTACTCTCATGCCATGGAAAGGAGGGAGGCAAGGAGAAAGGCCAATTCTCATTCCATGTGGGATAAAATTTATGTCTGATGGACCAAAATTTGCAACCAGTGAGCATGAGTGCCCATGCCTTTGTGTTCATGTCAAAAGCAAAGATTCTCCATCTGGTTTGGAACAAAATAAAAGATTGCCCAAGCAGTGACATTGCATCAGAGAATGGTTTCGGTTGAAAGGGACCTTTTAAGGTTATCTTGTCCCTGCTATGGGCAGGGACACCTTCCACTAGATCAGATTACTCAATGTCTTATTTAACATGTGTGTCATACACAATTTTTTCTAGGAAATGAGTACCAGTGCTTCACCATCCTCATTGTAAAAAATGTTTTCATTCTATCCAGTCTAAATCTACTTTTTTTAAGGTTTAGGCTATTGTCACTTGCCCTGTCACCACAGACCCTGGTAAAACGTCTTCACCTTTCTTATAGATTCTGTTAAAGCGCTGAAAGCCTGAATTAAGGTGTCCCAGGAGCCTCCTGTTTTTCAGGCTGAACAGCCCCAGCTCTCCCAACCTTTCTTCACTGGAGAGGGGTTCCAGCCCTCTGATACTACCATGGACCTTGTCCTGGACTCCCTCCAACAGGTCCACGTCTTTCTTGTACTGAGAACCCTGGAGGTGGAGGCAGAATTCCATGTGGGATCTCACAAAAGCAGAGCAGGATGAGACAACTCCCTCCCTCAGCCTGCTGGCCATGCTTCTATTCATGTTTGTATCCATGCAGATGTATATCTAAGGTAGACATTTTCTTTGTCTGCATGATGTTTAGCAAAATTTGTTGCAAACAACAGATGCAGCAAATATTTTTGGACTGGAAAAGGAGACTGGAGGGGAAAACTCACATTAATTCAGTGTAGACCACACACTTTTTCATTTTTTTTTTTCCCCCAAACAGATCTGAGATTTCACTCTCAAAAATTATTGCATTGCAGCTTGGAAAAATGAAACCCTTAGGGTTTTGGAGTGTTTATGTAGGGAAAAGGTACAGGCAGATTCACTCAAAACTCTTGACAATTTTGGGTCTGTCACATGACACTTGAGAGAGAGTGTATTCACTGATGAATGACCTTGTGGCTGTCCTCAGCCAGCTGGAACCATGCTTTCCCATCCGTGGCGTGTATTAGAGTGTGCACCACAGCTGTTCTCCATCAGAAGCTAAGTGCAATCCTTTCAGAAAGCTGTCGGCAATTAATTGTGTCCCTTTCTGAATTTGTCTCTATTTATGGGTTTTATAGAGAAGAAAAGGCTGCAGCAGAGAGCTAGAAGTAGAGAATCTGGGGAATTTTGTTGATGTTCACAGGCTGCAGATGGATAAACACTTCTGAAAGCAGAGAGAAATAAAGAAATACAGGACCAAGGTCAAGTCATACCCCAGCATTTAATAGAATTTCCAGGCCTGGCTGGCATATTTTCTAACACAATAATTCAGCTAGGTGTTGTCAATTGTTAAAGTAAGTCCTCAGTGTAAACACAGTGAGGTATAGAGATACAGGAGTTTTTCTTACCCTTCAGTACACTTTAAAAGTGCTTGGCAGAGTCAGAAAAGTTGTTTTCTGCTTTAAGGTATTGTCTGTATTCTTCTCCTTGTACCTATTTTTCCTTAAAGTCATGCCATTATCAAAACTCTGTAATTCCTATGTGTGTTTTGTTTATAGACTGTAGGAATATATATTTAATTTCCTTTACAATGTAATAAAGAGGAAATAGTGTTTTCCCAGTGATTAGGTCATGCATGAAATCTGTGGAAAACTGTCCTTCAGCTTCAGAAATTTCTTCTCAGCTGGACTGGGCTCAGCTAGACACAGCTATTCCCTCCCCTGGGGATATTACTGGGCCATTCACTGTGGCAGGCTGTGTCTGTTTAATAGTCCCTGTTCAGGCTGGTTTATGAAAATAATGAGGTATGCACCAAACATAAGTTGGGAACTTACCATTCCCATATTGTTAACCAATACCTTAAACACTGAGAAGTTGAATTTTTGCTATTTCTCTCCATTCAGAGAGTGTTCAATTACCTAGTACAGAGTGGGCAGGTTCATTACATGTATTGAGTCCAAGCAGTCCATGGGTGATTTATTTAACAGCTGTTAAAGCCAAAGTTTAAACCTCTAAGTTGAGGATGAGCAGGCATCTGAACTCAGCTTACACAGAGCCACATAAGCCATTTATAAGGTCTAAGCCTTGTATGTTCTTCACCTCTGATGCTTCTCAGAGACAGCATGATTAGTTTAGGTGCCAGGAGAGGTTTAATGACTGTAAATAAAAGTGGAGAGAGGTTCCTGAAGATTTCCTCTCCTTCAGAGTGAATTTAGACACTTAATTTGGAGCTCCCTATTCTGGAAATGGCAGAGTGCTTAAATTCAACTCATTGCCATTCTGATCCTGGGTTCTTTTGTTCATCAAGCTTAAGAACTGCTGAGACTAATTTAATGCAACCCTTATTTTTGTGGTTTGAAGGGGGCATCTTTTGGGCTCACTTACTCTGTTGTACTCTGCACGACAGAAAAAAAGCTCTCACAGACTCCAACTACAGCAGTTTCAGCCCTTGGATAGAACTCCATTGATAAAGGTGACCAAAGTTTACACAAGATCCATTTAAATATGAAGTAAAATTTTAATATTGTTATTAATAAACTTAAGATATATAACTAAAATATAGTAATGACAGTGTTAAAATCATTCTGTGAATAAAGGTTTGTCCTTAGATGTTAGAGTACTTCTGGATAGATTATCTCAGAACTTCATGCTTTTCCTGGAAAAGATACAGATGATAATTAACAAAAATAATTAGCTTAGATGGGGTCCTTAACTGGGAAAAAATAAAAGGAATTTACTGAAGTTTTTTTCATTTGAATAAGAGTTAAGTAAGGGATACATTTTGATTTTATAGTGCCTGAAGAGACACACAAAACTTAAATTCAGTGCATCTGTTTATTCTGACCTTGTTTTCCAAGACCACAGGGATGTATAAGGAGACTGAGTGATAAATTTTTAGAATTTAAAGGAGAGCTCTTTTCACAAAAAAATCTAGGACAATCCATAGTTGCAAAATACCAGAAGGACTAAAAATAAAACAAATTATCAATAGAGGATTAGAAAAAATGATACAAAGTTATGACAAATATGTAAAAATGGAAAGTAAAGCCAATGAACAATGGTGGTCTTTTATTTAAATATAATGGTGATTAAAAGGAATGAAGGACACTAGAAACTTCTATCGACAGTATGGAAATTTCTCTGCTTTTCTGAAGATTGTTTGGCTATGCAGTCTACTGACCAATTCAGCTATGTTAACATAAACTACCTCACTGAGAATTTAACTGGTACCTGCTTACGAAAGACACAGGAAATTATTATGCGGCTTTGTTTTTTCTACTATATTCATGTAATCCCTGTAGTTGTAGGTATTGTATACAACAATGGACAAATATAGATCAAGATCCTGCAATATGGAACTATCACGTCATTTCAGCTTGCAAAATCAAGGAGGGAGGAAGTTCTCCTCAAAAGCCCTGAAGCCAACTTTCTAAATCCTCCTTGGGTGAATTCGGTCTATGCAATGTTCCACAACTACTGAGGAACAAAGGTTTCTTTTCCATTGAAATGCAGAGCTGGAAAGAGTCTAAAGAGACATTTAATCTTTTCATCCCCTCCTTCCAACCCTGGCAATGAGACAACGTCCTCTATATGCACACCATGCTTATCTGTTCTTAAAAACCTCCAGTGGCAGATTCAAATAGGATCACTGGCTTTCCAGTTCCAGTATTTAACTGACTTTACAGTAGAAAGGATTTTCTTAATATTTGATCTGTATCTTAGCTACAAATTAAGCTGATTACTCCATCAATACCGACAGCAAGCAACAACTATCCTGTTTTACAGTAGTCTTTTACATATAGACTGACCTGAGCAGGATTTAATTGAGAGAAGTCCCTTGGCCTGGTTTACATGGAAAACAGACCAGATGATCACAACAGTCCCTTCTGGACTTATGATTTGTAAGTGTGTGAATCAAATATCTCTCCTGAGCAAACATATCAAGTCATTCTGCTTTCTGTTTGGAGACAAACACTGCAGTGTTTCATTTGACAGAAATACCCCATTCTTTTCTGCACTCACACATTCTGGGAACATTCCCATTATATTTGCAGAAAATTGCAAATTTGTTCTCTGTGTGAATGACAAGTAATAAAATTAAACTATATTGTACTGTACCAGGTCACACATGGGAGCTGGAGTTTGTTTATTACCAGTTCCTCTGTTTTTGCCTTTCTTAGCAGATAGCTCATTATTTCCTACAAGATCGGTTATTTGAAATCTATAGAGTTGACTGTAAGTGTGTGCTGTTTACCATTCCACACATCAGTCCCTTTCCTCCCTTCCCAAATATATAATTACGTTTTTTATAGATGCTTTGGTACACTTTAAAAGGCATGTCGGGTTTTTTTTTAGCGACTCTTAGAAGCAAAGTGGGACACTTTGATGCTCATTTCCACACCATACCCAGAATCACTAAAGTTTTGCTGGTTTTGCTTTGGTTTTTTTCTGCTTTTGTTTTCTCAACTCTAGAAATAAATGGGAAGATTGGAGACTGTATACTTCTACAATTAACTCTTTTCTAGGGATCCTATGAAAATTGGAAAATCCATAGGAGCAGAGAGGGGCCTCACCCCCTTGTCTTTGTTCTCTGGATAATCTAGATATTGTCTTAAATCAGAAATAATGCAGCCACTAGGACAGCCAGGAGTATCTGTAAGCATGAGACAAACACACAGTTTCCTCTCTGAGATGCACGGAGTCATCAGAGTCCCACAAGGACTGTGATGCAGAGGTTGTACTCTAAATGATCTGCTGCTTTTTCTTAGATGTCCAGGTTGGCTGTGAAATACTTTCATTTTCCAGGTGAAGACCATAAACATTTCTGGTCAGGACTCAGATCGTTCACCAGCCTAGACATTAGCCTTGTTAGCACTGGGTCATCTGGCACAAACTGGGAGTTATCCTTACACAGCACTCTCAGCTTAAGCTTTTTATCCTTTGCATTCTGTCAGAACAGAACACCTAAGATTTTTCTAATGAAAATAGGTAGTTACTATTAAATTTATATTTTTTTGTTTTCTGTGTAAATACGCAGATGTTTTTTTAAAAATCTAAAAATATTTTTGTGATTTCTGCAACTGTAAAATATACCCGTCTTTATTTCTATGTCAAAATAGAAAACATTTCCCTTCAAATTTCTGCTTATTTTTGTTTCTTTTCAAAGCTTTTATTTTTTTTTATTTCTTTCCACACAATGCTTTTCTTTATGCCCAAGGACTTTCTCGTGATAGTAGTAGTTTTAGAGAAATACTGAAAAAGAAATAGGATAAAACTATCTTGGATTCATTCTGTAGTTTTGGGCTCCCTTTAGAGAAAATAAGATATACATTTCAGTTGCTGATGTTAAGCAGCAGTGTTATAGACTCTAACGAAGTTGAAGTGAATTATGTTCTCAATGGCCTAAGAGGGAAACATGAATTCCCATATCTGTATAAACAATAAAATGTCAGGAAAATAGACCAACAAAGTATCTGTTCCATCTTTAGTGTTTCTATATTACATGTTTCATAAAGCACAGCTATGGAGAAAATTAAGAAAATAAAATAAACCAGTACTTTACAGTAGATGATGAGCTACTGTCCTTTTCTTCTTCCAAAATGTCAATTTTAAATCCTTGCCTGAATGAAAGAAAAATATAACAAGGATTTCATATATTCTCATTGATACAGCTGAATATTTGATTTTTTTTCTTGTTTTCCTTCACTATTTCCTATTGTTCCTGAATGTTTCAAGTGGTAAGGAGGTAATAGATTACTGCAGGAGTTGCAAGTGCCTCCAATTTGATTGAAAACCCCTGTACTTCAGAAACAGACAGAGTAGGTTGCTCCTCTAGAGTTATTGTGGAAACTAAAACATTTTTCCCCTTCAAGGAAAAAGAATTATGAACTGCAAAAAAATGCTTAATTATATTTTAACATAACTTTACCTTGAGGTGAATTTTTAAGCTTCTAGAGCAATGCTGCTTTCAATAAATAAATCTGGCTGGCAGCCATAGAAATGAGATTATTTGGGCTACCAGTAAACAGTATTGTTCCTAAGCTCAATGAGTTTCCTGTTACTTATTAAGAGCCACTGATGCAAATTCCTCGTGGGGAAAATTTATAATACAGTATATTAAAGATAAAGACTTTTTTAAGGTAACAGAGACTTTAGTTTTTGGGGTTTTTTTGTTCATATTCCTGGTAGTTTTTATTTTTCCACATCATTAGAGAGACAGACAATTTACTAAAGGATTTGCTGTGTATAAGTCTAAAAAAATTAGTCTTGATTTTGTCTGCCAAAATTGAAATAGCTTAGTTTTATCCTCTGCTTCAGTCTCTTTTCAAGATTTCATTGATTTTTGACCTTTCCATTATTTCTAACTTTTATTAAGTAGTTCTCTAACAACAGAGTCACATAGTGTCTCAACCCCCATGGACAGTATAGATCTAGATGTTTTTTAAACATGGATTTCCAAGAATAGACAGGGTGGTATTATGTTGGAAGAAGTCCATTCTTCTCTTCAAACCTTAGTTCTCTATTTTAAATATTGCTTTCTAGGCATTCCTACGTTTCTGCTGCAGAATCTGAGAAATATTCCTTGTTTTGAACTCCCAAAATATGAATTATTTTTTATGCTAAAAATATGCATAAAGAGATATGTAGAGCACATTAAAAGGTGAATAATTCCAATAAAAATATATTTTTTAGCTATGGGTGAATATTTCAGTGTCAGCTTCCTGAAAAACAGGATAATGGGATCTTTATCGGCAGAAATCCTATAAAACAAACTTATTTAAATTTTTAAAGAGAAAATGTGATGTGACACTTAGGTCTATAGATCACTGGCCATCCTGTGTGTGGAAAATATTTCAATATAACCTCTAATTTCTCATGAGATTTGGTGCTTTAGAACCTTAAAAGATTTGAAGGACTTTGATGATATGTTAGGAAAAAGTGAAAAGACTCCAACTCTACTCCAACAGTTCTTACTTTTCAACTAAAAGAAAATCTGGTCACCTTCCAGATCGGAGCAGCTGAGACCCATCAAACAACTGAAAACAATTTGTTCAGAGCTGGAGCTGTCACAGTCTATTAACGTAAAAAACAAATGAAGTGCTGCTTCTGACTTCAGCTCACCACTTCATACGAGCTCTCTCCCGTTTCACTAGACAGTTGTGGACACTGAAATAATACAAAACATAACCCAATCAACAGACTGTGAAGAATATGAAAGCTAAAGACAGATGTTCAAGAGCTATCAGCACTTTTCAGCTTTAATTATATTGACATGGAACAAACAAGTGATAAATCAACTATTTTATAGTGTAATAAGCCTTGTTCTACCTGTTAACCTAAAGCCTCTTTGGGTGGCATACCCCAGGTACATGGAAGACCATGGAGGGTTCTGCATGTAAGTATTCACAAAAAATAATTGTGTTCTGAAATAATATTGAAATGCTCCTGGTTTTCAAGATGAATATCACATTCCAGAGGGCTTTTTTGGGTTATTCACCTATACTGCTATCTCATAACTTTGAAGCCCTTCTTTTGTCATTCATACTAATTCCTGCAACAAAACAAAATGGATTAATACTTGTGTGTTATTTACTATAGGTTTCAGTTTTATAGGCAATGATTGCCAATTATCCAACATTTTATGACAGTCCATTATTCTCTGGGTCAGCTCATAAAGATGAAAGACAAGGTGCAGCATTACTACACAGGGTAGGACTTGTATGCCAACTTTTTTTTAAATGAAACTTCTTAGTATATCTTGAATTTGAGGATCTATTTTATCTTTAATGCTGAAAAAGGCTCTTTGACACTTATGAAATCCAGTTCCATAATTTCACTGTGATTTATAAAGGCAAATTTTTCCCATATTCACAACAGAAAAGTCTTTTTCTTTGAAAATTGCTTTTCAGTTACATCCATACCCTGATGATCTGATTTAAAGTCCAGTGAAAAGAAGAGGGTGATTTCAAGGGCATTTGAGTGGATTTCCAAGTTCCTCTGAGACTAAGGACCCTCCAAACAAAACTTCCAGGGAATCCTAAGAACAGGGGCATGTGAAGTGCTGAAGAAGAATTTTAACAGTCCTCATTAGCTCAATGAAAACAATTCTCTGCTGATCCAGCCTGACAGTTGAATTAAACTTCACTGTGAAACTAAAAGCACAAAACAGGCTCCAAATCAAGGTATTGTCTCTGTGTTCATTGTTGCCCATTCTGTACTCTGTGCTTGTAGGTATTGTACTCTGCTGCCTGAGTGAGGTGGGAAACAAATAATGCTTTTCTTTCCTCTATCCGCAAAAAAAACAATCCAGAAAGCCACAGTATAGACATAAATTAACCAGAACTGTTCCAGACTGATGGATTGCTTTGATTTTACAGAATTTCTGTTTGCAATTCTGGTAAGCCCAGTCTTTCTACTCCTGATATTCTATGACTCAAGTACAGGGGATGTCCCAATGCGGGAGATAAAGGACAGAAAGTTGGATCTGATAATCTCAGACGTCTTTTCCAACTTTAATGATTCTATGAATGGACAGAGTAATCCCTTTCATATTTATTTAGTTTGCTCACAGCCTTTGGCTTGCACTGTGGTCAGACTAAGAGTAATTTCAGAGTTTTATGTTTGCTCTATTAGCAGCTTACTATGAAATGCAAGCAGTGGAGAGATGCACATAGAAGGCAGATTTACACTAACTTTTAATGTTTGTAGACTTAGATGACTTTTATGATAATGCTTCTCTGTTTGGTTTGGGGGCTTTTGTGTATTGAATATTTAATGATGTTTTAATTGTTGTTGGTTGTTCTGATTAGAGTTAATCCATGTGGCACCTACAGTGTGCTGGCAGGGGGCGCTTCATAAGTGAACATGGTCATTATTTCTTACTGTAAAATACCAAATCACTTACATTTAGGGAAATGGACTGAAATTTTACAGATGAGTTGCTTTATGAGTTCAGAAGAAAAAAATAATACATTTAGTTTGTTAAGCAATAGTGCAAAATAACTGTCTGCTTCATCACACGTCTTTTTCCCAGTTGAATACACTTCATCTGGAAAAATTACAGTTTATGGAGATAGGAGACAGTTATAAAGGTACTCTGTCCTTCACTAAGCGAAGTCAGAGGTAATTTTCTACCATATCTTTATAACTCCTTGGTGATGGGACAGCAAGTCTTGCTTTTTTCTTATTTTGTGATCTCTGAGTGCCCCACAAAACCTGTATGAATTGCTGCTACCTTTCAGACCACCTTCAGCATCTTCAAACCTGTGTATGAAGAGCATGGTGTATAGATGTGTTGAATCTACTGTATCATGTCTAGGTCCCTCTGACTCCATGAATTTTCCCATCTGTCCCTTAACTTAAATATATTCCCTAAGAGCAGATATTTTATTGCTTTGGTTTACAAAGGTTTGGCTTCCTATAGAGATAATTGTATTTCAGAATGATTATATGACAGTGCACGTATCTGCTTATTTGGTTTTATTGTTTAGTAATATGACAAGAGCACTCAAGATTCTGGCAAATAACCTCTCCCTAATTTCTGCCAAAAATTATTAATGCTAAGACAATGCACAACTTCTGAGCTGATGTTAAATTTCACATTCCTAATAAACATTTTCCTCTACAACAAGAAAATCTCTGCTGAAAACCATCTTCTCAGAGTGCACTTACTGCTATGGTGAAATGCTAGACAGACAAAGTTGTAAATCAACAGGCTGTCCTCAGCCTCAGACCAGCTGTTAGAGGAATTAGTCAGCACACGCTTATTTAATTTGTCCTAGTCTTGTGCCTTGAGACTGACCTTCAGCAAGAGCAGCCTATGAGGAACAGGATTTGATAAATTCCTAGTGGTCTGAAATTCTTTGCCTCAGGACTAAATAGGCTGAGAATGTCACTATTTGGCCAGAAGACAGCCACCCCTGATGTGAAAGGAAGACATATGGGTAAAAATCTTAGCGTTGAAGAGATCATCAGCTTCTAGATTATAGGAGGCTGTCAGAAGTTGAACATTTCTGATGTACCTCATCTGTTGACAGTTTCATCAAGAAGACATGGGAAAATTTATTAAACTACTCAGTGTCCTCATAGCTGGGTCACTCTTTCAGAATGTTTTGGAGATTCATTCTGAAGCCCTTTTTACACCTAAACCACATTGATGAGAGATTCTTAATTCATTTAGACATGACCTTGCAATAAATATCTTATACTTTAGGTTAACAAGCCTCCATCTGCAAGGAATTATTGCCAAACTTGGGTCTGAAATGATCTGAAATCTTGAAAGTTGCTATAAATATGAGATTTCCCATCCATGATCTGAAAGACCCAAATCCATATTCAGTATAAAATGTCACAGTGACATTGAATTCTAATCGATCCTCAAAAACTCAGTCATAATTTTAAAAACATATTCCTAAAATATAGCAACAGCTCTTTCTTTTCTTTTCTTTCCTTTCTCCTTCTACCCTCTCTTTCTCTCTATTAATATGAGCTACTACATCCACATGCTCTAATCCCAGTCTGCTCTCCTGATATATGGCAAAACAAAGAATATCACAGATTTCTGCATTTCTACATTTGTAACCAGAAGCATGTGAAAATGGCAGATCATAAAGCTGGCTTTATATTGTTGATATTATTCTGATATTGTAATTTGTATTGAACTAAAATAATTTTTGTTTCATTGGTCTCTGTGGTCAAAATGAAGGCAATAATTTAGCTGGGACCATTTTTAGTTTGTTTATATTTTGAACAAACCTAAACACATTCCCTCAGATCTTTTAAAAAGTTAGGAGTGGAAAAATCATAAAAAATAAAAATGCTATTAAATAAGTTGTAAATTTCAAAGTGATGCATGAATGCAATAACTGAAGAGTTGGAGAAAATAATAATGCAATAATACTGACAATGCAAAGGCTACAAAATTCAAAATGGGAGTTTAAGAATCTCAAAAAACTGTAATGTATCTGCTGAAATGCAGTTGAATTTTTGAGACAAAGGTATAGAGGGCTAACAATCATTAGGACTTGAAGGAAAGCAAAACTTCAATGGTTTAATTGTTCTGGGTTTTTGATGTCTTGTGAAGGAAATTTTTCTTTAATTATATGTAGCATTTGTTTTTGTATCAAATATGAAAAAACCTCTTTAACAGGAATTTGTGGACGTTGCCTTTATAAACTGAAGCTGTTAGTGTCTGGTTCTTGCTATTTACTTCAGAGCTAAACGCAGTAGATGTAAATGTAATGGCACAAAACCTTTGAAAGTAATTAAATCACATAGTAAGATTAGTTCAACCCTTAAGATAAAAGGATTGAGGCTGCTTTCATGACAAAGAGCTATGCATTTATAAAACCATAAAATCACTTGTTTAAATCATTAGTGTATTCAGCTGTTTCAGTGATAGATACTGGAATACATCACATCAGGCACCTCTTAGGACTTAGCATATACAACATCTGCTCTGTTCTCCTGTTCCAACAATTTCAGTTTCAAAGCAAAAATCCTAAAGATCTGTGAACAAAGAATAATTTTCTTTTTGTGCTATTTTTGCTCCTTTATGGTAATGTTTGATAAGGTTGTAGGGTTTAGTATTTTAGTCAGTCAATCTCTTTTATTATTCATGTTTCACACAAAAAGATTCAGAACTTAAATATACTTCAGCCTAATATTTGTGACTATTCATCATCTGATAGTTGGGAGCAGTTTGGAAGAGGCATAAGAAAAATAGAAGTATGTTTCTAGTCCCTCAAGTAATACAGCATTGTGATTAGGATTGCTATTAAAATAAAGAAGACTAGTTGTTCATGGGCTTTGGCATTGTTAGAATGAAGGATGACAAAGAAAGCACATAAGAAAAAATTGTTTAAAGATTCCTAGAACATGTGAATAGTATAATCTCATTTGCAGAGAAAGAACATTATATTAAAATTGACTGTGTATATTTAAATTTCAAACAGTTGGACATTTTCTCTGAGAGAGGGAGAGAAAAAGACTGTGTAAGTGAATTGAGGAGAGAGAATCTGGATTTATTTCTCTTCTATCTTTCATAAGAAATAGTTAAATGCAAGTGCACTGCCCATTTGCACCATCTAGGATTTGATAGGCAAGCTGACATGGGAGAAGGAGAAAAGAAAGAAAGGGAAAAAAAGGATAAATGAAACTGCCTTTAAAGTGAGAGAGTTTCATAGTCATCAAGATAACTAAACTCTAGTTTAGTCTGGTGTCTATAAAATTCAGGTCTGGAAACTCACATGCTTAGTCTTAATGTAGACAAAACATCTGGCTGTCTTTGAAACCCTCATTCACCACTGGGAAAACAATAGCCTCAGACTTTCCCAAACAGCCCAGTCCTCAGATGCGTCAAGGCATCAATATAAACAATAAATTTTAAGGAAGCCAAGATATAGCCATCAAATCACTATATAAAAAAAAATGTGATTTTCTTTCTTTACAATAGGTCTCCATTGGACACTAAATAACTTAGAGTTCAATATTTGTCCTGCTATAAAGATTTATCTGAAATTTGTGACTGGAGTAGGGGGAACTATTAAGTTATTTTCTTAAATTCCAACTCATTGAGTGGTAGAAAAAAACTGACTCCATCAAAAAGAAAAATATTCCCTTGAAAATTTTAGTAGTCTGTAGTCTGAATGTGTCTCCAATACTACATTTAAAATTGCTTCTTCACGCAAAAGTATAACAACAACACTTCAAACATTTATCCAAAAATAAACACTTAGTATCATAGTATCATAGAATGGTTTGGATTGGCAGAGACCTTAAAGATTATCCAGTTCCAGCCCCCACTGTCAAGGGCAGAGAAACCTCCCACGAGAGCAGGCTGCTCCAAGCTCTGCCCAACTTGACCTTGAACACTGCCAGGGATGGGATTCTCTGAGCAGCCTGTTCCAGTGCCTCACCACCTTCACAGTAAAGAACTTCTTCCAAATATTCAAACCAATTTTCCCTTCTTTCAGTCTGAACCCACTTTCCTTGTCCTATCACTACAGTTCCTGGAGAAGATTCCCTCTCCATCTTCCCTGTGGCCCCCTTCAGATACTGGAAGGCTGCTGTGAGGACTCAAGGCAACCTTGTCTTCTCTGGGCTGGACAGCCCCAACTCTCAGCCTGTTTTCACAGGGCAGGTGCTCCAGTCCCCTCACCAACTTCATGGCATCCTCTGGACTTGCTCCAATAGTTCCATGTCCTTCTTAGATAAGGAGGTTCAGATCTGAATGCAGCACTCCAGATGGGGTCTTGTGAGAGCAGAGTAGAGGGGGAGAATCACTGGAAAAATATGAGTGGGAGGGGAGGGACAAGGGGCTAACAGTGACAGTCAAGACATTGGAGCTGAGATGCCTTTGAGCCACCCTTTGACCTTCTGGATCCTTGCTTGGTTGCAATAGCTTGTCATCAGGAAGGAACAATTCTGCAGAGCACAATTTCCCGTGAATTTATCTCCTGTCAAAATGGCGAGCGAACATCTGCACACTGTCCTGTGAAAGCAATAATAGCCTGATGTCCAAGCAGCACCTTGCCCTGGCATTGCCTGACTCCAGACAATATCCTGAGCTCTGGTCAGTGTCCTGACTTGGGATTAGCAAAGAGATTCAGTCCCACCTCTGTCTGTGGTTTACTGTGTGACTTTGGCCATATCTCCCCTTGTCAGGTCTGTTTCCTTGTACCTAAAATATGTTTGAAGTTGCCATGAGTTCCCTGGGGAGAACTGCTCTGCCCCAGCAAGCTGAGATCAGGTGTGCCAAAGCTCAGGCTCAAAGTGGCATGTACTCTGCCGACCTTGCTAAGGGAAGGTTTCTTTCCTCCAGAAAAACCAAGCCTGTGTCTAGACCTTGCCAGGCAGAAGCAGCAGGGCTCTTGTAGACCAAGGCAGTGGGGTTGGAGTAAAGCAGTTATGGCCACATCACAAAAGGCAGGAGTATAGAGCTTTCTGCAATGCAGCTGCAACAGTTTCTGCTACAGTTATCACCTGTCTCAGCAAGAGATTTTTCCGTGAATGCTTTTCATGGGGTTTTTATGCATTCAGACAGAAAGGATCAAGACTTCCACCACACTGTTAGTCTGAACCAGTCTCAGAGTTCTTATATTCTTATTCCAGTAAGGAATTATCAACCCCTGAAATTGTTCATAATTAAGAAAAGAAAGGACACAATATGAATAAATTCATTTTCCCCTCCAAATTCCTTCCCTATTTAAGGGAATTTGGGGTTTGAAATCCCAGACGTTTTTAGAATATTAGAAGACATTGGCAAAATTGAAAAAAAACTAGACTCAGGTTTGAATCAGACTTCCCCTCAACATACTTTTGATATCCCCCGAATCTTGCCATCCACCTGCCTTTGAAGATTTGAGACTCTTCTCATATGAATTTAAAATAAGAACACTTAGATCTCCTGCTATTATTTCTCATGGAACTCAAGCTCTTCTTGGGGGCTAGATAAATAATAGAGCCTGATTATTCTAATAAGCATCAAATGAGGTATTTAAGTTAAAGACTTAGAACTAATTCACCTTTAAGACAAATGCAGATCTTCCGTTAAAGCCAGCCAGGGTTGCATTTATTAGCAAAAAGTCTACATTCAGCTGTATTCACTGATATTGGTCACTCTCAAACATGAGAGCTGAGAGGAAGTATAAAATATGTTTTCTATTTAAGCTCACCATGGCCAAAGACATAGGTGCAAAAAAGCAAAGGCAGCAGAGTAACTACACATTGCCAGCCTTTCTGAGAACATCTCTTGAAGAGTCTGAGAAACCTGCCAGAGTGCTACAGAAGTTTTGATGAAGGGAAGCACTCAGATAAGGACATTAAATCCAGGCTGATACCAGCATATGGAAGTTGAAGTCTTTTCTCATTATCTTGGCTGATTTTCTGCCAGGAGACACATCTGCTGGACTTCTGCAGGAGCCCTGAGGGAATATTAACCTAGACAGTCAGACCAGCCTGCTAAGCCATATTTATGTAACATTTTTAGGTAATTTCTCACATCAACGGTGCACTAGCTCAGAAACACACTTGGGGCTCATGGAGGGTGGGGAAAATGTGGGGGACATGTTTGCCATCTGATGGAAAACTACATGGACACCAGTGGAGAATTCTCCTCAAAAAAAATAGAATTCACTACTCTTCTGGATTACTTAGCAAGCTGCTCACATTACTTATTTAGAATGATAATTTCCCTGAGCTGTCAAAATCCCAGATTTAAGACATATGATTGAACTGCTGTTAGCTGCAATAATGGTTATGGTAAACTAATGGCAGTTTCATGCAAATTCTTTAAACTTTAAACATTGTAAAGTTTTAAAAGCTTAGGGCTTTTGTCATTTCAAGCCAATGCTTTCACATTATTATCATCTTTTTTGGACTTAAAATTCTTTTTTTTTGGAGTTTGAATACCCCTAGAGGGTTTCCTCTTTATACAGATAGCGGAAAGAACATGGTGTGACACAATGGTGAAGACACAATGAATTATAGCCTTGTCTCTTACCTATTCACCCAGCTTCAGATATTTAGCTTGTTAAACTCCTGCTTTCCACTCACACGTGCAGAACTCTCCAGGGCAACACCTCTAATATGTCTTGATGCATTGCATATGTCAAGGTGGACTTTGTGTGTTTTTCTAAAAATTGATCCTGATTTTAATGAAAAATGAAGACGAATATTGTGCTGCAAAAAGTTGGGTCAATGTTAGCATTTCAGTTATCTTCATCGTAGTTAAGAAACAGAAATATGACTTCAGCTAAGTCCATTTTATCTCAGGGACAAAATTCTCATGGAGGAGTATGCATTTCATAAGGAGCTGCATTCTGATGACTTCTCCAAATTACAACTGAATGTTTAAAACAAAACAAAATATAAGCACCATACCACCAAGAATTGAATTTTTTAAAGAGCTCAGGATTTGTCCAGTTGCTGGAGAGACCAAACAAACAAACAAGCAAAGTCTGACAAAACCCTCAGAATTTCCATGTAATTGTCATCTGCAATAGTTTAGAAGTTATAAAGTTTCTGTAAATTATTAATTAGTAGTAAACTAGGGGCTGGATAATAATATCTCCTAGAGGAATATTCAACTGCTCTCACTGAATTTTATACCTGGAGTTTCTCTCTAAAGTCCAAAACTAATAAATGACCAGTAACCTCTGCTGCTGAATCCCAGACAGGTTTTTATGTCAATAATACCCAGGCACAGTTTTGTGTGCATCAAAGTGTTTTGATGGACCAAGTGAGAGAACTGAGTCATCTTCTTTCCTGATAAAACTCCAAATACTAAATGTTCAGCAGCTTCCTACCAATAATGCAGAGCAAAATGTAAGAACAGAAATTGTCATACAGTAATTTGACATTTCTGACAGAAATGAATGCTTTGAATATACAGAGAGTTACTCCTTCAACTTTTTCTTAAGGAACCACCTCATACATCTTGAAAATTTATATGCCTATGTCCAACTTGTGAACAATTAATTGCTACATCCTTCACAGTAGAGATCTTTTTTCTCTACTCTTCTTTCTTTGCATATGTATATATATACACATGATATCTCATTATTAAGCATGTTGGGAGCACTTATCTGCATGGAGGAAAGGTAGTGAATTTTTCCAAGTTGTAATGACAACCTACAAGTAAGCCCTGCAAAGTAAAAATCTATTTAAAATGTGGCAATTGGGGAAAATATGTCCCCCAAGCATAGCAAACACACAATCAAAGTGAGTTAGCTACCAATTAACTTGTACATTTTGCACAAAGGGCATTAAATTCTAGGGTAAAAAAAAAGCCAAATGATGCCTGTTCTCTGTGAACAACAGATCATGCAAAATGAGCTCTAGATGAGGGCGTTTTCATTGCTTTCATTGTGTTTTCAACATTCAACTGCCTTTCTGGAAAATATTTGCCTTTCTGTTAAAAATGCATTCTTTTTATATGTAACCACCTAGGACTGGAAAAAGAGAAAATATGGGTCTAATGCAGTAAATTAAAATGTGACGTCCTAGGTAGGTTCAGACAGTATGATCCTGGAGCCCATTTTGACCAAACTAATCAATGGAAAATCTCCCCACAAATTCAGATGTGCCTAAACTCTTCCTGATGGAAACAGTTAGAGAAGAAA
The DNA here is from genome assembly GCA_013397245.1 of Thryothorus ludovicianus. Lineage (NCBI taxonomy): Eukaryota > Metazoa > Chordata > Aves > Passeriformes > Certhiidae > Thryothorus > Thryothorus ludovicianus. The sequence goes on along the minus strand of VZTB01011711.1, from coordinate 845,992 downwards.
AGCATCCTACCAGAGACAAGAAACTTAACTCTCAATTCCTGTGGCCTGGATAATGCCATCTCCACATGGGAAAATATTTTAGCTAGTCTGTATTTCATCTCATAGTCCCCAGGAACATCTATTTCAGAAAAAAAGAAAAAAAAAATCAAACAAACAAAAAACCCACCAAAAAACCCCAAAAATCCCAAGAAAGCCCCCCATATGGAGTCCCCAAAAGAATGCTTTGGAGGAATTTTGTCCTTAGAGAATGTTATATCTTAAATCCAAATATGAAGATATTGACTTCTGTCTTACAATTTTTATGTGCTTTCTTATATAAGCTGCTTTTATTTGTGTAGCATAAATTTCTCTGGGTTTATAAACAGCTAAACTTGTTACAATTCTATAGAATTATTATCTTTGAAATGTGTGACTGATTTCACAGAACCACAGCATCAGGGAATGGATGAGGCAGGAAGGGAACACTGGAGGTCATCTAATCCCTCCTCCCAAGAGCACATAGCCCAGGATTGTGTTCAGACGATTTTTGAATATCTCTAGGGAAGGAGATGTTGAACTCTCTTGAGTTCCCCAACTAACTCCATTACTTCAAAAATCTGCTTTATCAATTGTAAATGTGTTTGACTTCACTAGACTTTTGTCCCTATTTTTCTTTCTGAGATAATCAGAAGATATTGCAAGGACCCTCCATTAGAGCATCACTGCATGGCTCTTATGCCTTCAACAGGTAGGTCTTGTACCGTGCTCTGTAAAACTGAATACTTCTAAATTTTTTGGGCATCTTCCCATTTCAAATTTTTTTTCCAGTATTTGTATCATCTTCATACCTTAGCTTTCAAAGTTATATTTGAGAGAGGTTTCCAAGTATTGCATTTTGCCTCCTGAAGATATCCAAGTAGATGCAATGCTGCAGAATTAGATTTTAATTATCGATAACAATTAGTTCTATATCTACATAAGATACCTGCACAGTGACACTTGTATTCAAAATTTTCAGGATTACATCCAACATCTGCTTCATATGTCATCACCACCAATACACTCTTACAAACATATACATGTATATACATATATATACACACATATACAGAGCAAAGCAGTAGAAAATCAAGAAAAAAATATTGAAAATATTGTTGAAAATATGGTGGGGAAGGTCAATACTGCCTCTTCACCTTGCTTTTTTATGACTTCTAGGAACTCCAACAATAACCTCATTCCATGGCTGCAGCGCCAGTTGACAGGCAGCCTTTTCTCACCCTAGGATACCCCCACCAGGTGACACACCATAAGAATACCTCTTAATTCAGAATAAATATGAACAGCCTCTGTGAGTGTTCCAAGAAGAAAGAATCTTGAGGAGAAATCTAAGGATTAAATCAATGAAGACCAATTCCTGGAGTGCAACTACATAAATACTCCAAGGTGCACTTAAACATGCATGTAACCCTGAGGTGTACACCTAATTTTATCCATAAAGAGCATTTGGAAGAATATTTGGCAAAGTGTTTCACCTGAAGCTTATGTTTCAGCTCCACTGACTTTCATGGGGATGAGAATAATGTGGACTTGAATGTGCTTTTTTTTTGAAAACCCAAAGGAAGAAAACTTTTGAGACTGCAGCAAGGACCCAGTTGAAGGGTCCAATGAGCTTAAAAAGACCTCCTTACTCCACTGTGTGATCAGAAATTATGAAATGGAAGATTCAGATATATTTGAATGCATTTTCTAAATCCATCCAACAAATATTTCTGTTAGAGTCTAATTTTGGATATTTTTACTATGAGAATTTATACAATACATTTGAATTAATTGAATTTCATTCCTCAAGGGTCAGTGCAGGGTGTGGCTTTGTTTAACAGCATTTTCAGCAACATGGACACTGGGATTGACTGCACCCTCCTCTGCTGATGGCACCTGGCTGTGTGGTGAGGCCAGCATGCTGGAGAGAAGGGATCCCGCCCAGAGGGAACTTGAAAGAATCAAATGTTGTATAAAAGTATTAAAATATGGACAAAAATACAGGAGAGTAAGATTACTTGTGAAAGAGGGAAGAGAGACCAGGAATTTATGAGCACTATATGAATTTATGTGTCTAAATCCTGACCAATGAATCTTAAGTCTAAGCAGACACATTTGTGCTTAGGCAAAATCAAAATGTGTGTTTTAAAGCTGCACTCTAATTTCTCTAAAGGATTGTGTTGTTGGTTTTTAAGCAGTTCATTGTGGCCATACAAAATCCTCGTTACTGTAATTGTACACAGAGGTCACAGTGTTTGTTTCTGTTAGCCTGAAATGAAATGTAGCTTTTTTCAGTTGGTTTCTAGAGAAAATACTTTCACTTATGTCACTTCTATGACTATTAAAAATGTAAGGTTGTGTTTACAATTTATGTTCTAATTAACAGACTTGTTCAAGTGAATAATTGTATGAAGCAAACATGAAGGGACATGGTGAAATAAACATTTCTTATTTTGAAATTGGAACAGGCGTTAAAGAAAAAACAAAATAAAAGTAATGGCCCTGTTTAGGCCTATTTAATAAACACTATCCTGACATTTATTTAAAAGTAGATACTCAGGATCTGTCATATTGAGTCAGAAAAACAAACCGTCTGCTAATTCCTTTTCTTGCAGGTTTCAGAAAAATGTAGACATATCTTTGTGGATAACTGAATAAAATCTTACAATAATGTTTTCTTACTGATTCCAAGGTAGTTACTGTCTATGTTTCCTGGCCCTGAGACCTAATATATTCCCCACATTTTTTCTTTTCATGATCAGTTCTTCCTAAACTGGGAAATACATGCAGAAACTGGACAAAAGTAATGTTTAACCAGCTTCTTTTGGAGGCAAGGAGATATAAGGTTGATGTCTGGTAATGATGTAAGTGTTTTTTCTGTTTTGCTGAGACATTCAGTAGGAGTGATGGCATGACTGTATTGCTTCTTGATTGCACTGAAGTGTAAACATTGATGTACTTTTCTGCAATGGAATTATTTTGGATTTTTATAGGAGTGCTCATGTAATTATTTTCTCATCAGGGAGACCCCTGCTATTTTGAGCTGTTTTGTTGGATGTTATAATGTATCTATCATCAATTTCACAGCAAAATAAAAACATGAAGGTTAATGTAGGCGATGATTGTAATAAATTCATCTTTACAAGTTCCCTGATCAAGGAGCTCAGGAATTTGCTATATCATGCTTATATTTTGTCAAGTCCCAATTCTTTATGTTTAAATTTCTCTTGAGGATCCGCTTTTGCATGATATATCATGTGTATCTGCTTAAGAGATGGATTTAGATCAACTTCAATTTCCCCTGTATTTTAAGGATGGAATGGTGACACCAACAACCTTTAGCTCCAGTTATTCAGGTGAGGACTAATCAAAGTGTGTTTGTGTAGATTCAGGAGGTTGAAGCAGGAATGCCAAATACATCTGGAAAGTAAAAGAATCATAGAATTTTTAAGGTTGGAAAAGACCTCTAAGAGCATCGAATCCAACCACCATTTTCACCACTAAACCATATCTCTAAACATAAAATCTGCATGTAGTTTGAATGTTTCCAGAGAAGGTGATTCCACTACTTCCCTGGGCAGTCTATTTCAATGCCTGACCACTCTTTCATTCAAGAAATTTTTCCTACTATCAAACTTAAACCTCCCATGACACAACTTCAGGCCATGTCCTCTTGTTCTATTACTTTTCACCTGGTAAAAAAGGTAACAAAAGAAAAAAAACTGCCTCCCAACTGGCTAAACTCTCCTTTCATGAGTTGAAGAGGGTCTCTCCTGAACCTCCTTTTGTCCAGACTAAAAAATCCCATTTCCCTCATCTTCTCTCATAGGACATGTGCTGTTTATAGAGCATATGCTTAGGAGAAATTACCTCAAAGAAGGACAACAAGAGGTTTTTCTAATTATGTTATTTTCTTGAGGTCAGATGCAGATTGAAAGAAAGCACTCTAGCAGCACTGGTAAAATAGAAATTATTTTATTCACAGATGCAGATGGACAGAAAACCATCTTCCCACAATCTGAGCTGGACAGACTTGTGACAGATATGGTGTCTGAAGTCTTTTCCCTGAGTTCACATGGTTTGCCTCTAAGTGATATTCCAGTAAAACCATTATTTTAAAAATGCACAAATGTATTATTTTCTGACACTTGTGTTTGCAGAAATGAACTGGAGATCAAATGCTGCTGATTATTACTCAGTGTGAAAATTAGCAGATTATCTTTCTCCTAATAGCCATATTTTTAACATTTTTTTTTACTATGACATGGAAGAAAAGCACTGCATAGAATTCTGATAGAAGACACAAGTAATTTAATCTAAGCAACTTGATTTAATTTGCACTCAATGTAAGCGTGTTCAAAAGTAGGTCCAGATCCAAAATTCCTGATATAAAAAAAATAAAATGTTGAGGAAAGAAGTAGAATTAGTTGGACTAAAGGGCTCAGGAACTAAAATACAGTAGAGACTTGGAATTTTAGAAATTCAGTGACAAAAACATCCCACATTAAAGTAGGAAATACATGAGTCTCTAGCTTAAAGAATTAATTGTGTAAAGAATCCCAAGAAATTATAAATCTTCAGATAAAAAAGACTTGATAAAATTAGTGTTCCAAAAGACATGACACCTAGAGGGTAGAAAAAAAGTTACCAAAAGTCAGTCCACATAGACTTGTAAAATTATTAAAAGAAATATCAGAAGTCTCATTCTTCAAAAAAAAAAAGATAATAAAAAGTAGAGCCAAGAGAGAAGCAAAACTAACAAGGCTGAATGTGTTCAAGTGTGAGGGGACTGGGTAATTTCAAACCCCGTTTCTGAAAGAGCTGGGACACGAAATTACAGGTCTGGGAGCAAGATTTAGACAAAATCTAACAAGATAAATGTGACACCTTATTTAAGAATGGGAAATTAACACCTATACTTAAGAACAGAGGAGGGGAAGTGATCTAACCCACTGCAAGCTTATTAATCTAATATCAACTGAATCAAAGGATTTAGAATTCTTTCTTTAAAAAAACACAGAAAGGATATTAAATGTAATACAAAATCAAGCACAAATCTAGGTAAGCAAAAATAGATCATGCCACAGTCTGTTGAAAGAGATTTTGTAGTTAAATGAAAAGATGGTGGCTCTAATACATAGGGATTTCAGCAAAGTACTTGACATGGTGTTGAAAAGAAAAAGAAGTTAGACTAGAAGGTGAGAAACAATAAAATGGAGGGTATATGTGCTGAAATCACAGTGAACAGGGAAAATATTGAGTGAAAAGGAGTTATCAGTGACATTTAAGGATTTAATTATTTCCCACAGTAAAGAAGTGGGGGAAATACTGATAAAATTTACTGACATGGTGATTTTTGGAGTCATCATTAATACAGAAGAATATTTTCCTTTTTGAAAGGAAGAGATGAGAGGTGGCCTTGAGTATCAGAAAAACAAGGATGAGATGAAATTCAGAAGTACAAAATACAAAGCCATGTACTTTTAAAATGAAACAAAAATTTTCCTCAAAACTGGGATTTTTTCAGGTGGTAATTACGGAGGGACAGACCTTGTAGAACTGAAGGATCACAGGCCAATAGCAGAAAGGCAAAGAACATCCTTGAACATCCCAAGTGAGAAAATCTCTGTATCCCACAGGAGCAAAACTCAGACTAGATTAAGTTCAGAGTAGAGTACAGAGGAATGACTATGAAATGAAGAACTTCTATTATGAAAGGAGACTGAAACAGCTTGGCTTGTTAACCTTGGAAAATGAAGGCTAAGTAGGGATTATACTTGCTTTCAGTAAATACATCAGTGATAATAAACATCCAAGACAAGAAAAGAATAAAGAATAATGGAATTATTGTGTATTATTGTATCATGGTATTATTATAATTTGGTGCTAGAATAAATAGAATTAAACTGGAACTGAAAAAATTTATTATGTTAGAAATTAAAAGAAGATTTCTGATAGCAAAAGTCTGGAAAAGTGTCGAATACAAGAGGGGTAAAAACCTTAATTAATTTTAAACTTTGATTAGTTTATGAAATGGGATGTGTAACATAATTGCTTGTAAAAGCAGAAACTGAACTCATTAATCTATGAAGTCCTTTGCAGTTCCAAGTTCATATTTGTGCTGAAGCTAATGTGAGGTTTATGACATATGAAAATAATCCATTTACATATTTAATGGGAACAATCATGGTGTATGGCCACATATCTGATGTCCTTTCTCGCAGTATATTGAAATAATTGGCCAAAGGAAAAAAAAATTAAAAGCATTTTGGTTTGCTGAGTGCACCCAATTTGTCATTTAGTCAGTGGTTTGTTTCTTATTCATTATCATCATCTGACATTCTCTATCAAAGAGAAATTTTTATGGACAAATGAGTTAAAGCAAGAATGACAATATGAAAAAGAGATCAGAAAATAGAAGGCCTTTTTCTTCCTCTCTTTTATTGTTTGGTTAGGGAGCGTGTCACTGTGATCAGCACCCTTGATAAAGTATGTAAATGTTTGGAGCCTGTTATTCCTGGGCTATTGCTTGCTTAGTCTTATCAGAGCAGTAGTCTGATAGAAAGTGATGGGGATCAGTTCCCAGGAGGAGAAAGCTTAGAATGACTTTTTGGTTCAAATAGCACCATGACATTGTTAGTTCTGGCTTGATGACTCTGATATGGGTTTTGCTTTCAGTTCATTGAGGTATCTTCAACAATGTATTCTGTTTTTTAATAGTTCTAAAGGCTCCAAGTTGGGGTCATGTTCATTATAGCATTTAAATAATGTCTTTATCTTATGTGATCTAAGTTTTATTATATTTCTATATAATATTCCTATATTTTCAAGTAAGTTTATGTCAAAAGGGGAACTTTTCCAGTTCAAGTGGTTCCAAGAAAACAAGGATCAAATCAGTTTATTTATTTATTAATAGCACAAAACTAAAACACCTTCTGTGACTATACATTCAAGACCAGTATTGACAATGCAACAGATAAACTGCAATACTACACACTGCCAAAGCTGTTAGTTATCCAGCTACAAATTTCTGTTCACTGTTCTAATCTTAAAGCATTTTATATAAATTATACTCAAATACACTGTCCTGGGTTGATGCTAAATTGTATCCTTATTCATCTGTTTAGCTCAGAAATAAGTTTTGTACCTTTAAAAACTTAATCTGAGAGTGAAGGAGATGCGGTAGAATGTCTGAGGTGGTTGTTTTCTAAACATAAAGATCAGAGTTTTCAGCTTTCCTTCACACACGGCCTGTGCTGTCAGCAGTGTGTGGACTGCAGAAGAGAGCTCTCTTTTGCTTTTTGTTAGTTTTTGGCTGGCTGAGGCACAGAAGTTCTCCCGACTGTGTTTTTTTTCCCTTTTCCTTGGAACTGTTTGACCCTGCTCTGGTTAAACACCCAAAGGGCCCCAGGAGCTCCCACCTGTGTCCCACCGGGCCTGGCCTGGGCCCGGCCTTTCCCAGCCCTGAGGGACCGACAGCAACTGAGCCGAGCTACAGCCACGGGAGAGACTTTCTGAATTTGGCACCTCTGCAGGGCACTGAGAGGTTTTGTTGTTCATTGTTGTTCATTTGTTGTGCTGGGGAGTGCTTTGATTGTTAAATAAACAACTTTTTTCCACTTTCCTCTAAGGAAATTTTTTCTGTCCTGATTCAGCTAAGGGGAGGGGTAGTTCAGATTCATTTTTCTCGAGGGACTCCATCCAGAAGTTTGTTTTTCTTTTCTCTCCCAAATTTGCCCTAAACAAGGACATACACACAGGCTACTATTCACATGCACACACTCACATCCTTCACAAATTGTGCGAATTGTGGGCACACAAGCCCTCTCCAGGATTCACAGCCCTGACTTGCAGCCCCCTTCTGCAGGAGCTGCAGATGCTCCAGCTGTGCGTGTGTGCATGCTGCTCACTGCAACCCCGATGGAGATGTGGGGACAAAATCCCCCCCAGGGCACAGACCCACACCCAAAGTGTCCCTGCACACTCCCTCAGCTGTTCTGTCTCATCCAGGGGCAAGTTCCTCACAGCACCCCAGGGAATGATGCTCAGCCTGGTAGGGCAGGGTGGTGATGCCATGTAAACTCTTCTGGCAGGACCAAAACAAATTTTGGGAGTTTTTCTCAATCTGTCTGTCTCTTGCTCCCTATTGTTCCCTATAAGTTATATTTTTAATATGTTTTTTTCAAGTTGATTGTTTTTTCAAAAGTACTTTTGTAATCCAACTGGATAAAAGTAATTTTCCTGGTTGACTTTGCTGTTCTGGAACAAATGGCACTCAGAAACTTTGGGACATTTCAGCTACAGACACTGCTGCACTCACATTCCTGCCTAACCATAATTTTTTAACCAGGCTGTGTTTCCTGGGAAGCTCCCTCAGAGACTGTAATTGCAATGCTAAATCATAAACCCCTCCTTAATGAGTGTCTGTCATAAGCAGACAGTCTGAATTTTATAATAGAGTTGAGTCCAAACCGAGAATATTAGGTGCATCATATTATTCTGAATTCTAGAAATGAATGTCACAAACAATCAGGCAAAAGATTATGGATGAAACAGAGTTGCTTCTATAAAAGTCTGAATAACAAATAATCTGTTAGACAAGTATTGGAGTTCAAAATGTAGAAAGGCAGAGGGCTATTTTCTTCAGTAGTTTTCACTTGAAATTTTGTGACAGGAGAATTTACCCATCACTCAGTCAATAAGTCAAAAATGACTTATGTTTTCTGGTGAAAAGTCTGACACAAGTATGCTCTTTAAATTAGATTTTTTTTATGAACCAGGTTAAGCATCCAAAATCTAATCTGCACTTTTCAAATATTCAGAATACTGTCTGTAAAGAGCAAAACAAAAAACAAAGCAAAACAAACCAACCAAACAAACAAAAACCAAAACCAAAACCAGAATCAAAAATAAAAACAAAAACAAACTAATGAAAAATCATAGAAAAGTTTGCTAGTGTTTATTATTTCTTTTTTTATTGTTGTTTTGATACTGAAAATTCTTGGACTTTCAAACTAAGACCAAAATAGTGTTCCTGAAGGATCATGTAAGAGAGTAAGAGAACATTTAATTTTACAGAGTCATCACCCCTTCTACAAGAAGTTCATGTTAGAGTACAGAAGATACCTAAACTGTGATATGGAATTTGGGAACAGATTAAATGCCTAACTAGTCAACACAGTAATTTCTAGAAGAGGAACACATTCACACTTTGGAATATTAACCTACTCCCACGCACTGGTTTATTAAGACCAGCTAATTTCTTCCCCTAGAAATATTCTCCACTACTGCTGCTGAGGAGAAGAGAGATTGAGCTAGTGCTTTTTAAGAAGTTACTTGTTTTCCTTAGACTTTGTGAGTCATTTCTGTGTTTGTATATTCTTGCCTGCAACAGAATTGGTAAAAGCCATTGGTAATTTAACCCCTGGGATGAGCCAGACAAATAAGCTTTCTGTTCTGCAAAGAGCTCTAGAAACTAGTATCCAGATCCTTTCTTGTTTCTGCTCTGTTTAACAGACCATCCCTTTTTTGTGCCGGACAAATACTTATCAGGAAAATAAGATTTTTCTTTTCCTATGTCCAGTCCTGCAGTGCTCTGTCAAGTCTTGTTGTCCTTTTATATGTGTAACTCCCACCAAGACCAGGTGAAAATTAAGTCAATATTTATTCCTCCTCACAACTTCAATATAAAGTCATTCCAATTAAAACTGTAACATGGCATCCCTCTACCTGTCAAATTACATCCTCCCAGCAACAATATAATAATCTGTGATTAACTTTTAAGATCTCAGGGACTTAACAATTGAACAGAGACAAGGAGCAAGATGCTCTTAAGTCAGTAGAGATTTGGGATGTGCAGCTTAATGCTTTTACTTCCGGGAGGAGAGAGTTTCCTGTTCATTGAAGTCTGTCTTGCAGGAGTTGCAGTTTTTGGCACATTTTTTCTCTATCAGTTGGAGAAAGCTCTGTGCAGTAGTTGTGAACAAGTGATGGAGGTCAAAGCTGGCTCTGTAGTTACAACCTGTTTATGGGGAGATTCACACTTCAGATTGGAGGCCCAGTTCTCTCTCAACCTATTCCCACACATGTTACTTGATATTCTGCTGGAATTGAGGTTTGACTCAAGACTGAAGGCTTGAATTAAAATTCAGGATTTAAAATCAACTTAATTAAACTGTCTGAGAATAAATTTACATTCAAAAGAGTGTTAAGACTGCACTGGCCCTGTTGAGCTTATCAGGGATGTTATACTGCACCTTAGGTATCATGCATACTTATATATAAGTTAATATATATAACTGATTTCATTGGTATTAGTAGGAATATTTTTTTTTTCTTTTACAGTTATTTTGCCATCTTTCTATTTTATCTGCTTCTTCCTGTAGCCATAGAGCCTAGATTCTGACAATGAGGGACTAAACATTGCTGATGCAGTGCTGCCCTTCTAGCAGGACCATTAGCTATTCCTGTGATACAAACTGAAAATAAACACAGTCAGGGACTGTTATTGTCCTATTGACCATAAAATACAAGCATATTGCCAGAAAATAAATAATAAGTGGCTGTGTTAGGACAAGGTGGCCCGCCATGAGGGAAAATAAGGTATAAAACAAAACAAAAAAAATTCATGTTGCACAGTCTTCCCTCTCTTATAAAGGAAAATTTTGGGGGTTTTTTGTTCTCTCGAGCTAAGACTAACGCATTACATTTTTCAGAAGCTGAGACTTTCTGTCACACTCCCATCAATGAATAGATAGCAAGAGAACTGTTGCAGCAATAAAGACTTTTCTTTAGGTCTCCATTTGTAGCAATAACATAGCCTCATCTACTGAAATCTTGATTAAAATGAGATGAAGACAATGCATATTTCATTCCTATATGCTATATCATGATCTCTTCTCTGTGGTGGCCAGTGACAGGACCCGAGGGAAGGGCCTGAACTTGTGCCAGGGGAGGTTTAGTTTGGATATTAGAAAAAGGTTCTTCACCCAGAGGGTGGCTGGGCACTGGAACAGGATCCCAGGGAGGTGATCTCAGCACCAGCCTGGCAGAGTTGAAGAGCATTTGGACAAAGCTCTCAGGCACTGGTGTGACTCTCGGGGTGACCTGTGCAGGGCCAGGGGCTGGGCTCAATGATCCTTCCAACTCAGCATCTTATGTGATTCCTTGATTCTGGGATTCTTTAACAAGACTATGACATTTCCTTTTCTTGGGTTTTTTGGTTGTTTGTTTGGTTGTTTTTTTTTTTCTGATAGAGTAATAATGAATTGTATTCTTTTAAGGAAATAAGACAACAAAGTGAAGAACTATTGTTTCTGTGTTGCTTCCTTTAACTCTTTTCTTCAGTTGCTTCTCATATATGTTAAAGAACAAAAAATGTCTACATTGGTTACAAAATCCCTTTGGGGTGCTCAGCTAAAAACAGTCATGTAGGAAATAGAATAATTAATCTAAAAATAATGTAAAATGAATGGATCAAGTACAGAATAGGTACATTTTTTTGTGATGAAAAATCTCCTGTGACATTTTGCATAGAAATGGCCTGATATATATATTTGGGAATATAATCCACACTGTTCAGCATGGAATGTTTTATTAATCATAGTTTTTAAAGACAGTGAGCATGGGAGGGGATAGATCAGGAAATAAATAATACATACTACAGAAATGGCCCTGAGATGAGTAGTTCTTCCCTTTATAAATATTACAAGCTACCCACAATCCCCCAGGTAAGAACACAGTATTCAACACTTTTAATGATGAACAACAACAAAAGAAGAGCATTTTAATTTAACATGGGAGTTGGTTCCAAATCATTTGGCCATTCTGAGAAGAGTATTACAGCCCTAATATTGCTAATAGTGAATTCCAGTATATTTTTATCTTTTGTTACTGGAAACTGACTCTTGCACTAATGGCTTTGCATCATATTATTGGGGATGAAATAACCTGACATTCTAAGAATCATCAATATCAGATTAAAGTGGCAGCAGTGAATTTTGTACCATGCTGCCACTTGGTACAATAATGGTGCTAATAATATCTGAAGTTATGACTTCTTGTTCCCACACAAACAAAAGGGATAATTTCAGAAGGGTATGTGGGATATAATTTTTTTCATGTGTTCCTTTTATCAAATAAATATTCTTTTTGCAATAAGCTTATTAACATTAAAAATAATTTTAAAAAGTGTACAGAGGTGTTGGGGAGATCTGATGTGGTCCAAACATCCCCCCACTGAAGCATGAGATGAGTTAGTGGCTAATTGAGGTGTTCTGATCTTGCTGGCAGGGTTTGAATGTACATTTTAAACATTGCAGTAGCATCTAGAGTAGCTGGCCTAAATCTCATCCCTGGAGGCTGGCATTAATTTTGTGAACATAAGAGCACTGTTAATGGGTCAGGGCAAAAATCCACCTCATTCTGTCTCCAGCACTGACCTGCAGCAGGGGCACAGGAGGTGTGTAAGAGCAGGGCAGCATATGGTGCCAGACCCCTGGTATGCTCCTTTGCCAGCAGTGACTTGTGCCTCTGGGACTGCCTGAATGGAAGGTGATGCTTTTGTGTTTAATAGAATCCTGTCAGTTTTATGTCATTAATTTATCTCATTCTTTTTTTCAATCTGGAGAGGCTTTAGGCATCCACAGTGTTTTGTAGCAGCCACATATATGACGAAGTACATCTGTGTTTTGCTTTTAGTCTGTTACTTATTAATTTTATTTTATGATCTTAGCATAGACTGGATAGTTTCTACTCATTTGATCCACTCTTATTATTGGTGGTTTATAGAGATAAGTAATATCTTTTCCTCAGTGACTTCTACAAAATCAAGGTGTTATTATGTTTAGATTTTCACTATTATTGGTCCTCCTTACTGTCCCTCTTTGTATCCTTCCCAGTACTGCTGTATTCTTTTGGAAACAAGGGAAAAACAAACTATTTTAAAAATATCTGAGGAATATAAATAGTGGTATTATAATGTTTTCTCTTTTGTTTTCTACTCATTTCCAAGTACTTCTTAATTCTGTCTGCTTTTGGCAGCCATTAAACACAGAACTAATAGTTCTGCAGAGCTACCTGCTGTAACTTCAATGCCTGTTTCAGTACAGGAACAGCTACTTCAGAAGCTGTCACAGGGAAAGCAAGATCACTCCGAATGCAGAGTGAAGACTTCTTTCCCACAACGCTGCTTCCCTGTCACATCATTTTTACTAGTGAAGCAGAACATGGACAGAACTGCTCTTTGCAGCAGGCACAACCCTACAGATTATAAGATAAATATCTTCAAAGTCTGTTCCTTTGGAGTCGAAGGAGTCAGAGGAAGATCCAAAATGAGCCTTTTGCATCTGAAACAAAGCATGGCAAATGACTGAATACACCTTTGTGCCAGAGAGGTGGGAAAGGCAAAGGAGCAGGAGCTGCTGAATCACTGAAATAGAGGTAGAGAAGTTTTTGCATAGCTATTTTTTCAGAGTAAGAAGAGGAGTCACTGGAGCAAAAGGGACTAAGGTAGTCCAATTCGACTTGCTAAAGAGCAGAAAATGGGTTCTTACAGCTCCTCTACCTCTCACAAGGAGAAGATGCACATATTGCTCTTCTGATCCTGGAGACCCTGTGAAGTGCGACAGGTATTGCAAGAGGGGAGGCAAATGTGGCATGATGGAGCCCCCCTGCTCCTGCCAGCAGCAGAATGCAGTGTTACATTCAATGACTTTTAGATGTGTTGATCAAATATGAAATATGATAATCTTAACCCAAAGAAAGGTCGAGGAGGCCTTTTCTGGCACATAACAAAAGAGCATTTGATGATGGTGGTACAGATTGTTACCAGGATGATTTATCCATGATAAGGACAGAGGCTGATTGCATTATGATATTGCTGGGAAGATTTACAATTTATTCACTCCATGGGGAATTGAAAACTGTCACTTATAGCGATCTCTCAACCTCAGTCAGGGTTTTTCATCTAAAATTCCACACCTGAAGAATGTTAGTACCAAGAAATTAAGCTCCTGTTTCTTTTTACTGATATAGTTTAAAATTGAGACTCTGAACTGAAGTGTAGATACACGTGTTTATCTCACTCTCTGGATGGAGGGCCACTCAGTGGAGCCTCACAAATAAACAGTCAGAAAGCCAGGGGGCATCTGGTGCCATATAACACCACCCCTGGGCTGAGAGATACCTCCATGCCTTCTGAGAAGCAGCTGGAGGCCAAATAAAATACCCCACAGTGCCTGAAACAAATTCACCCCCCATACTTAAAATATTGAATACCAGTCTTAGCCCATTATCCAATCTCTGAGGAGATTGGATAATGATTCAACTTTCTAGATGTATAGTGTATGATTTAAATACATTGAGAGATGTATTTAATCATGGCTGAGGTGTGTTTGTTTTGCTGCATGGCCATAAGTCACCACTCCTAAGATCATGAATTTAATATAGGTTCTATATTTTTTTTATCTACAGCCTTGGCCAGGAGTTTTGCATGTACTAGTCTTTCTTAAATGGCATTTCTGTCAGTTTGTAGCAAACTAAATTGCACCCCCAGTCACCTGTCAGATGAATCTTTTCCTAAAAAACGAGGACTCTGTTCACTATGTTCGTATTGATTATGTGGCAATTTAGACACACAGCTCACCTGCATGCACAGTCCTTTAGACATCTGGTTTTGGTATCTTCATTTTGAATTAAGACCACCCCTCTGATCTGGCTTCCTGCCAACTATTTATTTTTCCTGTTTTTTCAGGTAATTCCCTTTTGCACCAGTGACTCAATTGCAGTACATGCTTTACTTCTCTGCAGAGAATGGCATTCACAGGACTGTAGTTCTAAATCATCACGATTGTAATGTAACGTTAACCTCAAATTCAGTTGGAGACACCAAGTGTAACTCAGCTATAGCTGAAGTTTAACAGCTTATTCTGCATTAAAAAATACTGCAAACAAGCCTCTACTAGCTTGCGGAGGGTGGCACACACACACATGCACACAGAGCAAAACCACATGCTGATGACATTCAGGCAATTCAGTTTGAGATCAGGACTTCATGCATCCTCCTTCAATGATAACATGCTGCTCAATGAGCCAGTTACAGCTTCAGACCATTAGAGTGACCCAGTGTGGCCAGAGCAGAGCTTTTAGGGTCTGTCCTACATCAGAGTATGGATTCAGCAGCCCTCATGTGATGTTATTTCCAAGGACCCTTGCTCAAACAGCTGGAATCCATCCAGGAGTTTTTGCCTTGCAAATACAGGACTGGGTATGAGAAAGGAGGTAAATTTTCCTTTTCCCTGTGTCCTGTTAGCACTGGGTTATTTTATCCATTTTTCAGGATCCCTTTCTCTAACACTTCTGTCTTTCTGAATTTCATTAACACACCAAACAACAGGATGTTTAATGGGCATCTTAGGTCTGAGCTGGTTTATTTTTCTTCTTGCTCTTTATCTCTAAAATTGACACCCAATCTAGTTCAAAGGTTGGCTTCATTTACAAGCACACAAAAATTATCAGACTGTGAATTAGGTATAAGAGTAGGGATACTGCTCAGAAAATTATTTCCATTTCAACATTTCTGTTGACTTCCACGCTTACTGTGGATTAAAATTCATGCTGTCTGGGAAAGCCATTTTCTTTTCCAGTCTTGAGATTCTTCCTGCTAATAACAAAGATATTCAGATTTATGCTGAAAAGCAAGCCAAACATTCTACTTTCTCCAGCTTGCTTGTCTGTAAAATGTGCCTTCACAAAATTTGTTGTGTAAAAAAGTTTCTTCTTCTCAAATTTGAAGCTCTTTTTACTGATTACAAGGTTTCTGCCATTCAATATTTTCTTGTAGGTATATTCCTATGAATATTTTTATTTAGTCTATGTTCCAAAAGGAAGAAAAGCAAACAAAAACATTTCCTTAGCTCTCTGCTTAGACAAACTGAATTGGTTTGTCGCAGTACCAGCATCATAACAATAAGCCAAGGAAAATACTAAGATTGATAAATATGAGCATCCTATCAAGGGTCTTGTGAGTGGTACAGTCCAAAGCTGAGGACAGCGGAAGACTTGTGGTAAGAGTGGAACACAGAGCAGGACATGGAAAAATAGCAGGGTAGAAGAACCTCACAAAAGGAGAAGCAGGGAAGATGCTTTTTGAAATCACATTTCCCAATTTGTTTTTTCTCAGATTTGTACAGCTGGAAACACTCCCTTTCTCAGAATAAAAGTCATGAGCTTTAAAAGTTTCATTGGTAGATATTTCACCTCTCATTTTCATGGTCTTGTGTGTGCCTCAAGAAAAACCACAACAAGAAATGTTGCAAAAAGCATTGTTTATGAGGATTCCATGGTGTCTGATACTCCCCAAAAAGGAGTTGCATGATTAATTTTTGTTCTTTCAACTTGCTTTTATCTTCTGGAAAGTCAACTAAAGGATAATAAAAGTGGAGTTGGCGGGATAAAGCCTCAGTGCAGTAAAATCCATTATATCTAAAAGGAGACATGGAAAGATCAAAGAGGGACGTAAATGTGTCCAGAAGTACTTCAAAAGGTGGCTCACTTAGGAAATATTGATCATCTCAGGATAGGAGTGGAATATTGGCCAGCTTTTACTGACAGAATTTAAGAAGCTGTTGTAGAGGTGGAAGAGTAGCAAGACTTTCACTCCACTAAGTTTACATGCTCATAATTGTTATGGTTATTTGCAGTTATTTGAATTAGTGTATGAATTAGACATCACCTTGCCACTGGTGTTTTGAAGTGCAATCCATTTTATCCAGAGCTGATGTTTTTAGTTCTGCTAGTGTTCCTAAATACAGAGGCCTCCTTTGTTTTTTAATAATGTAAAGCACACTTTGCTTTCTTTCCTTTATACCTCATTTTGTAACAAATTTAAAGAACATCTCTAAATTGAAAATCACAAGGACTGGAGGAGATAACAGGTATAACATTGCTTGTAAAAAATTACAGAGTTTTGACATATATGTATATGTGGAGCTATGTAAAGAAATACATATAAATAGTTAAGTGCATGTTGCATATTATATATTAATTTTGTATATAATGTCTGGTGCAATGTCATAGAATCAGAGAATAGTTTGAATTGGAAGGGATCTTGTAGATCATCTAGTTCCAACCCTTCCATGAGGAAAGAGATCTTCCAGTAGACCAAGCTGTTCCAAGCTCCATCCGACCTGGCCTTGAACACTTCAAGGGATGGGGCAACATATGTAATTATAGATAATGCAAAAATAGGTGTAATTATGCATAATGTAGTGAAAAAGCATTTCCCCTGAATTACGGGAGAAGCAAAAAGAAAGTAAAAAACCATATATTAAAAAAGAAGGAGATAAATGCACATAACAAACATTTCCAGAAAAACATAAAAGTCTCTGTCCCATGTGAACTGAAGCAGAATGACAACTTGTCTCCTCCTACCCTGGCTCTTTCTCAGTGTTGCTCCCTTCTTGCAGTGATGGTGGATTGACAACAACCTTCCAGGAGGAAGCAGCAGCAGCCAGGTTTTCTGTGCTGTCACCCTTCCAACCAGTAAGGGAGAGTGGCTCAGAGAGCTCTGTCAGCCTGCCCGGCCAGCGCCTGTCAAATTTGCTTTCTGTCTGCTCAGAGTGAAGCTGGCAGAAACCTTCCAGGTGAGGAACCTGGAGACCTGTCAGTTTGATTTTTCCCAGCGGAAAAATGGAATGTTAGTTCACAAAACAAAATTTTTTTAAAAAATCAGTTTTTCTAGATGGGCATGTTCTCTCAGAAAATCCTCCTGACTGAAGGTTCCCAAATACCTTCAATGAGAATTTGCATCTGCTGTGGAGGCAGCATACTAGGACTGCAAAATATGGACTCTCTGAGGGTTTAACGACTGTAGCTGGAATTTCCCACACCCTACAGCATTTATGAAAGCACCCCACTACCTCACCCTTAAAGGTGTGCATGGCTGTGAAAACAGTATGATTTGGATGAACAAAATCCAATTTGAGCCGGACCACGCAGACAGAAGAGGACTCACCACCAATGAGATATTATGTAAAGATTCCTGATGAATGCATACAAGAAACAAAAATAAAATATAAAATAAAATTAATAATGTATCTTCTTTCAAATTTCTTTGACCTCAGTGAGTGGAATATTATTGATATAGGAGCTTGGGGAAAATTTTCAGAAAAAACAATTTTTTTTTAACTTTGGAAGTGTGATTTTTGAAGTGATTCATTTAGATTATTCATCTAAACAAATGTGGGGATTCGTAGGTTAAGCATTCACAAATATTCTCTTTTTCTTTTAATACAGAAGAAATTAACATAGTGCCAATAAAAAAAACCAGAACAAATTTGAGTATTCAATGTAAGTAAGTAAAAGCACAATCCTGCTTCCAGTGGAGCCATCCATTCCAGTGGATGAGGTTTTTAAATCCAATAGATCTGCATGCCAAGAGAGACATGATGGCCTTTGGGCTGTCTTGATGACATCAGTGGTCATTCCTGTGGAGGTATTTATGTGGTTTTTTACACGTATATATGCACACATATATACAGATACAAGGATGTGTGTGTGTGCTTATACAAAGAATTCTTATGTTGAAAAAAAGGGAACTTTATTTTTGTCTCTCAAATATTTGCTACAAATCTACCCTGAGGACTCTCAGGCAGCTCCTTCAGTTATCCTAAATTATACCCTATGTGTATAGTTTGGATGGTTTAAACGGGAAATTTTTGTTTTATAATATGTGGCATTTTAAAAAGATTAAAGCTTTCCACAATAGTTTCATAAAGAAAATATTTAATTTTTCCCAGAAAAATATAATTAAAGCAATATTTAATCAAATTAATTTCATTTATGATGATATTATTTCCAATACTGAATTTAGATTATTTTTCTAATTTTTTTTAGTAGGAAGGCTGTTGTAGTCAGCATGTTCCTCTACTGTGTTTTCAGTGCTAAAGAACATTTTTTTTTTTTAACTTTAGAAGACTCATTTTGGAAGTGATGCATTTGGATTATCTGCTTAAGAGAATGTGGCATTTATGTGTTAAACATTCATAAATATTTTCTTTTGCTTTAAATAGTCTTTAAATCTCAGACTAGAATAAGACAGCAACAGACCAGAAGGTTTGCAGCTGTGGAAAGAAACTTCTTATATTCAGGACAATGTATTTAGCATCTTGCAGCTCCTTAAAATGACAATTCTGTAGGCCATTGTTGTTATTTATTATGTTTTATTGCATTTCACACAGCCTCACGAGCCCATTCTGACAGAGTTATGTACTGCTGGAAGACAGTCTACTTTCAAAAAGGCTTTTATTCTAAATAGGACAATAAATGAAATCAACATACAGAAAACATGAGCACAGGAATAGAAAACTAAATATGTGGGCTTGTTGCTAATCATTTAAGAGAAAATG
Organism: Thryothorus ludovicianus; assembly: GCA_013397245.1. NCBI lineage: Eukaryota > Metazoa > Chordata > Aves > Passeriformes > Certhiidae > Thryothorus > Thryothorus ludovicianus. Next base: position 826,568 of record VZTB01011711.1, on the reverse strand, counting down.
AGTGTCTATTTTCCAGACTTTTTCCTGGATTTTGTACGTAAAATAGCACTTATCTAAAATCTGTAAACATCCTGGGGAAGAAATAAGGGTTTCTTTTCATATTTGCAGATTAATATCATGCCAAACAAGGTACAACATTGTTCCTGCTCTCTCCTTTTCTCTCAGGACAAAGATATCACCTCCTTCTTTCTTCACTTTTCTGTATTAACACAGCCTGCAGATCTTATTTCTCCTTTTTCCATCTCAGACGGAGAGATACATTCCAATACAAGGAATAACTACAGCAGGGGAGGGGAGGATCAACACCTGGCAACCAGCACATACCTAGATGAACATTGGAGCCATTGGCTCCTTCCCCTCCACCTCTGCAGTAAAACATGCATTGTAAATTAATTCAAATGTAGACACACCTATGAATATTCTTTCCTTAAAAAGCCCTCATGGAATCATAGACAATACCCTTCTCTGAATAACATATTCCTACCTCACAAATCTTGTCAGTCTTTTCTGGAGAAAGTAGCTCAGCAGATATGCATTTAGTTGTTCTTTCTGCATTCCCCTTCTCTTTAGGATAATAAGGAAATACTCTTTTGATGACTCAGACTCATAGTTTTTTTAATTATCTCTGTGGACTATAGAACTGTATTTCAATACCATTTCTTTTTTCGTCTTCGATTGACCAGTGTGAACTATACAACATCAAATCTCATTTGTCAGTCTCTCAGTCTCGTGCTGGAGTATCAGAGATTGTGAGGCCAGCAGGACCAGGGCAGTGACTCTCCTCCTGTACTGGGCACTAGTGAGGACACACCTTGAATGCTGTGTCCAGTTGTGGGCCTGTCACAACAGGAAGGACATTTTGGTGGTAGCACACATCCAGAGGAGATCAATGAAGCTGCTGAAGGGTCTGGACCATAAGTTTGATGAGGAGCAGCTGAGGACACTGAGGGTGTTCAGCCTGGAGGAAGAGTCTCAGGAAAGATCTTATCACTCTCCACAATTCCCTGAAGGGAGGTTGTGGCAAGGTGGGAATCAATCTCTTCTCCCAAGTAGAAAATGACAGACAGGAGGAAACAAACTCAAGTTTTACCAAGGGGAGCTTAAGGTGGATATTAGAAAACAATTTTTCACTGAAAGGTTTGTCAAGCATGAGAACAGAGTGCACAAGGAAGTGGTGGAATCATCACCCCTGGTAGAATATCATCATCCCTGGAGAGTGTCAGCTGTGGATATGATTTAGTGGTGAACATGGCAGTGCATGGTTGGACTTGATGATCTTAAATGTATTTTTCTACTGTCCTGGTTTGGCCTGGATTGGTCAATTTTTAGTATTGACACATGCTTAAACCAATGAAAAGGGTGTGTATGCCTATGTGAATATACATTTTGAGATGAGAACTCTGCAAATCTTTTTTCTGATTTCAGGTTGTGTGGGAGGTGAGAGGCAGGCCCTGGCTTCTTTGGGCAGCAGGGCTGAGCTGAGCTCCTGCTGCCCTTCTGGGCAGTCGGTGGCCAGGCAGGGGGGAAGGAGAGGCCGAGGGAGCTGATGGCTTCCAGGCAGGGAGATGGGGAAATGTCATCAGCCCCTGGCATGCCACAGCTGAGCCCTGGCTGAGCTGATAAGATCCTAACCCAGCATGGCCACTGAAGAAATTTTGAAGTGACTGAGGCCAGCACTAGCCCTGCAGCCCCACAGAGAGAAAGCCCCATAGCTCCAATGCAATCCACCAGGTGACTGCTTTGGCTTGGCCAACAGCCTTCCCTCTGCAAGCCCCAGGTGAGATATTAACTCTTTCAGTGCACAGAAGAGTCCTCCAGGCCTCCATACTTCCATGAGTGAGACACAAAGACAGAGTGAGGACACATAAAGAGACCACATGAATGCATTTAGGTCAGCCAAGAAGGAGTAAAGTTTCAGATGGCAGAAGTATGGGGAGATGCCTTATTTTCCAGACTGAAATTCTCTTGTAAGCTATGATGATGGACTAAATATTTCCTTTAAACCATGGAGACATGTAGGGGAGATGGGAAGTACCAATTGTAGACCTGGGTAAAGGAATTCAGTGCAAATGAGCAAATTGTAAAGCAACTGTGATCCCATAAGTTGCTGAGAAATTTGAACAGAGAGAGAGGAATGAGTGATTACAACCTTTTTTTGTCCCAAGAAAAGATGAAGAAAACCTTTGCTTTTGAACAGTTTGTTCTTAAAATAAAAAACTCCATACGTTGACATGGCTCTGAGGCACAGCTGTGAGATGCTGTGAAAGTGGGAGGAAATTTCATGAATGAAGATCTGAGTAGCTGATGTTCATGGAGAATTTTTTTCCATAGCAAACAAGAGATGCTCCTCTCCCTAAGTGAACTGAAGAAAGATTATTCTAGAAGTGAAAACTCACTGAGAATTCTAGGCATTGTTTTCTGCACGTTGTCAGTGGGGAAGAAAGAAAGTTTGAGAGAAGGGAGGAAGAGTGTTCTGAAGGTTTTGTTTTGATTTTTATTATTCTTCTTTTACTTCTGTCAATAAATTTTCTTTATACCTTTTAAAGTTTTAGCCTGCTTTGCTCTTGGTTAAGAAATTTCAGATTGGTGAACCAAAATCACCACACGAACCTAAATAATTCTGTGATTCAACAGCTAGTTTCTGCCCCAGAAACCACTCACAGTCCAGAGTTTGCTGGTGCAAATAAAGGAGATGTGATCTATCAAGGGCAAACACTCTCTTCTCATGTGACTGTCACATCTTGAAAACTTTAGCTGCAAATTTTCTGTGTATTAAATCACTGGCAGATGACAATATGATGTCTGGAAGCTCTGCTGGACTTAATTCTTTTGCTCAGCATTATGTATTAGATTATAGGTTATTGCTGTTGCTTCCTCTATCTTTTTTTTTCCCTTCTCATTAAAAATCATTGAGGAAAGATCCTCAGGAGGAAACTGCTTGTTTGATTTGACACAGTCAACTGGAAACAGTGCAACATAAGTAAAATGACTGACCACCCTGGAATGACAGAATGGTTGAGATTATAAAGGACTCTTGAGATCTACTCCACACTGTCCTACTCAAGCAGGATCAATAAGAGCAGGTTGCCCAGCACTGTGTCCAGTCACATTTTCTCAGTTCCAAGGATGGTTCGAAGGACAGAGGCTCCACAACATCTCTGGATAGACAGCAGGTTCTAGTGCTTGATCACCCTCACAGTAAACAAAAAGAGAGCTACCTTTTGTTCAAGTGGAATTTTCTGTCCTTTAGTCTGTGTCCATCATCTCTTGTTGTGTCAGTAGGTGCTACTGAGAAGGAACTGACTCTGTCTATTTCATATCTGCCCCATCAGGTATTTAGACATATTGATAAGATCCTCCCTGAACTTTCTTTTCTCTAGGGTGAACAATCCCATCTCTCTCAGACTCTCCTCATATGAAAGATGCTCCAAACACTTGATCATTTTGTGGTTCTATGCTGTCTTGCTCTTATAGATCCATCAGAGTCTTTCTCAAACTGAGGGGCACAAACTGGTCACAGAAATCCAGATGTGACCTCTTTGGTGATGACTAGAGGTGAAAAATCATCTGGATCACCTCCCTCAACCTGCTGGCAACACTCCTAATGCAGCCCAGGAAGCTGCTGGCATTTTTTTGTGGTGAGGATGCATCGCTGGCTTAAGGTCATCTTGTTCTGCACCAGGATCTGTATCTCTCTTTCTGCAGAATTGTTTTCAGACCAGCTGGCTTCTTAAGTGTGGATGCCTGGGGCTATTTGTCCCCAAATGCAAATATCTACAAAAAGACTGGCAGCTAGCCAGCTGTAACCTGGAAACTTTCTCAGATTGAACACCTGAGATAGCTCCATGATAATTTTTCTTTCTATGCAGCAAAACTCCAGGAACTATCAGTTCTATTTGCTCACAGATCAAAAAGGAGATTCTGGAATTTTCTTATTAAGGCAAGGTAGTATTCATATTCCAAGTAATTACACAGGGAAGGCATCACATCTTTCTGGAAATTAATATAACTCAAATAAGCAACAAAATAGTGTTTGTTAGTGCTGCATGATGGTTGAGTGGATCCTAAATATATGAACAGATCTTTCTTACATCTCCATGACTGTGGCTGAGGATAATTGCTCTCTTTTCAGATCTTGATGCAGGGCTTTTTTTCTTTCTACTTTGCATACTATTCAACAATTTTGGTACTGTTACTATTTGTCATTAGCAGTACTTCTGGAATATTAGCTGGGTAGCTAGAATGCAAGTAGGAAGAAAGGAAACATGCCTCATCCTCCCCTCACTGGTACAGTACAACTGATTTCAGTAGGTTTAGCCCTGCACAACTGCAGTTAAATAAGAAGTGAAAGAAATGCATCATCTCTCTGAAGTGCAGTAGATGCGGTATGTGGTGCTTGATACCTGGAAAATAGGCAGGAAAAAGCTGAAATCTATAAACTTATTAGAAAAAGCATTATAAATTACTTTAGCTTGTGTAGAATTTCTTTGTCCTCTGATGAGAGGTTAAGCTATGTAAGGAATGGAGAAGTAGGCTCTAAATCACCTTTCAGAAAATCTATTGACTGTTGTCCTTAGAGCAGTTGGTAATTTACTTCCTTTCCTTCAGGTGACTTCGTAGCCTGGTGCTGCAGCTCTTGATTTGCTCTTCCTTGCAAGAGACAGCATGGAGTGTAAAGAAGGAGTCTCTGGCAGGCAATTCACTGTTGCTTGAGTCCTTTGTGTCTTATTGTTAGCAAAAGTAGCATGACCTTACATAATGTGACACATGATAGAAGAAGTAATGTGACAAGACATATCAGACAGGCCGTGCTGCACATGAGATATATGACACATCTCATCTGAAACAAATATTGCACCTAGCAAAGATAGTACTTTAAAAGGCACTTTACTTTTTTTACCTACCCCTCACTCTGTTGACAGATATGAGGGTCATTACAAAGACTTTAAATCTCTGTCCTGAATAATAACAGAAGCTCAACAAATTGCTGAAGCGAATGTTTAAAATTAGGAGATTAAAGTCAGAGATAAAGTAAAACGCAAATATGTTAAGCTTTGTGGCCAGAAGGAGAAGATTGTAGAATTCTTTTCTGTGTTGGCTGTCAGATCAATTATACAACTAATAGCACAGAGCAACCATTGCAGTCAATTAGAAATAACACAAATAAGATTTCATTAGTTTGGATCACTGTGATTGGAAAACCACTTGCAAAGGCAGGACGTCTGTGAATTAGTAAAGAAACACACTGGGAATGATACCCTGTACTGTACTATGCACTGGTCAACCACAGCTCGAGTTTTTTCAGTTTGCTATCGTGTATTTTAAAAAATGCATTCAAAGTTTTTAGAGCAAGCACAATAGGTAAATAAAGTGCAATAAATAGATTAACTGATATAACATGAGATCATGCTCTGGTGACTAGCTCTTGCTCTGCTGTACAAAACCTTCATGCTTGAGATAAATTCTAAAACAAAGGAATTATTTAGATTTATCAGTTTACATATACTTGACCACCTTAATTTAAAGAGTGGCAAGAACATTCTAAGAATGAATAAACAAAAGTTAAAAACATCTTGGCAAATAAAAAGTGTATTTATTCCTTCTTGACAGAAAAGAGATCTGTGACGTTTCAATAAATTGCAGAAGGTGGCCTAGAGAATTGCAGATACATCATCCACACTGGCACCCACTTTGATCAGAGCACAGGGATGAAACCACGGGCCAATATGTTGGGCTGACAAGATTGCTGTGTGCACTGCCCAACCCTTATCACTGCATTTTGGGTGTCTTCTTTGGGCCTGTTGGGACTAGAGGCAAATGAATTGGCTGCTGGATAATTGACCTGAGGTTAACTTAACAGAACAAGACATGGAAAACGATTGGACATGACCTGAGGAATTGCTGAATGTGACAAATAACAATAAAAGTATCTGACAAAAGTTAAAGATGAATCTGTAAGGAATAAATGAAGTTCCCTTGTAGTTAAGGCAGAGTTACATAAGAAGCAGCCAGGCCTCACATAAAATTGTAGGGGGCCTTTGGGGACCTTTTACTGAGAAAATATTCCAAGGGGAACCCTTGGAAGCACCTCAGTCAACATATCAATTATATCATAGTAGGTTGTGATCACTTACATGGAGGTATCAGAAATACCTAGATTAAATATGTCTGTAAGGAACCCAGTGAGGAGGAAAAGTAATTCATTTATCTGGGAGGAGGTAGGGAGGTGCAAGGATAGCAAAAAGGGGGATCAAGAAATAAGAACACGGTCAATACAATACTTAAATCCTGTGACTGATGATGTCTGGGGGTACCTGCAGGGCAGCACTACATTTGATCACTGCGGCCTAAATTATGACAATAAATCAAATCTGTCTTTTTTGCCAAATCAAACCTTACTCTGCCATCAGGAAGACTTGAGTGATCCTTACCAAGCTGGGTGGTTTTCCCAGCTTCAGACAAACACTCGGATGGAACCAATATCCTGGTGTCAGGGCATTATTACCTGCTCCAGGCTGGCAGAAGCAGCATCTGCCCAGTACCTACCAGTACCACCAGCAGCATCCAGGACAGTGTCTGCATCCCACATTGACTGCAGGCATAGTTCATGCTATGTGAGATCAGCAATAAATGAAAAGATAATTGAAGGCTGTGAAATACATTTTTTTTTTGCCCAGATTCCTACTAGTTGTCAACCAAAACACAACTCCACTCATAAATTTGACTTCTGTCATCAGTTCCAATGTGCTTTTTATCCACGGCCCTGCTGTATGATCAGTTTTCACATTGTCCCAGAAGCTGTAAAGTGAGGTTGGCAGTTTCTCATTGCCTTGCTGCAAATGGCTTTTTATTGTTCTGGATGAGACACTGGTCCAGATTTGAGATGTATGAATATGAATATGAATTCTGGTCATAAATGAAAGTCATGGCAGTAATGCTTTTTCCTGGGGCTCATTTCTGTCTTGCTACTACTTTGAGTGACACGTGACATTTCAAGTGGTTTCCTGGCCTCAGTTATCCTCCCGTGTTTGGAGACAAGGATGTAGCTTTCTTTGGGGAATGTTTCGCGATTTAACAGGTGAGAATATGATGAGAACAACTCAAATAATATTATATGTTCCTGTATCTTTTGCTATTTAATTTTCTCCTTGTGAGCATGAACCAGCTTTGGGCAAAAATGGGGGAGAGCTCTTTATGTGTTAATACTTGACAATTATTATCAAGTAAGACCTCATCAGTGAGACTTTTATTGAACTTCTAGCATTGTTTAGATAATGTATCAAAATGCAAACATTTTAGAAGAGGGATTTTCCAAAAATATAATTCCAGTTGGATTAAAATATTTACAAACAATAAAAATTGAATAGAGAAAACACAAGACTATTATTTTCATTTCAAATGTGTTGCTGCTACTACCAGTTTTACAAACTCCTGTGGGTCACATCCTGTGTACTAACAGAGAGGACACAATTTAGTCTTCTGCATAACATATCTTCATGTGATTTTTTTGTTATTTCTCCCCCTGGTTTTAATTGGTGATTTAAGAGAATATGCTTCTAGTTTACACCAAAAATGAGCAGAAAATCAGAATTTTGACTTACAACCCTCATACTAGGGTACATACAACCCTCTACTTTTGCTCAAGAAAATAAATACTTAATGGAAGTTCATAATATATTTCTGTCTATAGATTAGAAAGAGAATACCCTGGTATATGCCAGTCTGTATTCTCATTTCTTGATTGTCATTTATTGCCATGAATAGCATGAGCCAGTTGTTCAATATTAATATTATATAAGATGGTTTTGTGTGTGTTCTTTCTCTCCCTTTTTCGGTTTTTAAATGCTTTCTTGAAGATTATTTTGCTAATTTTTAGTATGTTTTTTGCTAGAATAAAAATAATAAAAGTCAAGAATGTAATTTTCTACTGGTATAGATAATTATTAATTAAACCTCACAGCCTTAAACCATAGCTGTGTTTAATTTCTCTGTTTGACTCTCAATAAACAAGAGAGAAAAGAGAGCCATGTATGCTTCACTTTTTCATACCCAAGGCATAAGGGTTATCACTGGGTAGCTCTCACAAGAACATAATATTGATTATAGCACCTGCTCCCACACAAGTTCTGCTCTTCAGTGAAGGACTTATTTCCCTGAATATTAATTCGGATGCAGTGACCTCTGAGAACACCCTAACAAGAGATATATTTCCAACATGGACTCACAACAGTGTGGGTTGCTCTGGACTTGAGTTCATTCTCACTCACTTGACATAAATGTCAAACTGAAGGCCCATCTCTCTTCTTGAATCTTGGGGACCAGAGGTTACCCAGCCTGACAGCTGGCAGCCTGATTCACTGTCTCAGAGTCATCATGGAGTGGTGGCTTTTATTCTTCTTTCTTTTTACACCCTTTCCCTCTTGCATATCTTTTTTTTCTTAGGTGTGTGTTATTTTGTCATTTGAAAACTGAATGACACATTAATTTCAAGCACTAATGGGAAACTTTCAACTTGAAATCCAGTCAATTTAAAGGAAGTTTAATGCAGTTTCTGCCAATGCACTTACCTTGAGACATCCTGCCAGTGTAACAGTTTTGCCTTCACATTTTCCTATCTTTAAGCTGTATTTCTTTTCCCTCTCTTACTGTGTGAAAGACAAAGTCACTGGAGGATGATAATGACAGAATAAGTGACTGAACAAAAGGTGCCCACAGAATTGTCTCTTTGCCATAAAGAGCAAGTTGAAATTTTTTCACATTTTTTATTTTCCAGAGGAACTTAAAATAACATGCAAATTTTCTAAGAACACCCACTGTTCTTTCAGAGATTTGTTACAAAATTTAAATCAAACTTTACTTTTTTAACAACAGAAAAAAATCTGTAAAAACATAGTTGCGACAGAAAATATACGATCAGCCTTGGTACAAAGAGTCCTTGCCAAGCAAATGTATAAAAGAAAGAGAGGAAGAATGGAAGAATTCCTAATCTCTTCCAGTGTCTGTCAACAAAGCATATTACTTCTAAAGCAGTATCTTAAAAATGTTCCGAATGAAGTATTATTTTTGTATTAAAAAGACTCCTTTAATTAATAAGTATAAAATACTACCTCTGTCTGGATAGTGCTGTCTGTCCCTAAGAGTAAATGAGTCCCAGTAATCTGAGATATTCATACTGCTTACATTCATTTAAGGACATGAGACCTTCTGCTTTTTCAGTGCAGAGAACTCAGGAGGCACCACCCAAGCTCTTACCTGAAACGTGCTTCACATTTCAGATTATGTGTTTCACTTTTTTATTTAACCCAAACATGCCACATTACTCACTGACATGTTGCTTTTCTTTCTGCTGCTCAGGTTTGATTTCCAATATGGTCATAGATTTGCCCATTTACAAACCTTGGAGTCATTGCCTTTACCACAGTAATGAAAGGCAAGTTAGGTGTCTCAGGACAAATACAAAGACCTTAATTTATTTTAGTTTTTATTATTTTTGTGCCTTGGACTCCAAGCTGATATTTCACTATATTGGGCACTATTTAGCAAGTTGAACTCCCCCTCTACAACTCTCTGTTCTTTTAGGACTCATCTATGCAAATTAAGAGCAGCATAATTCTTTAAATGTAACCAAGACTCCTTTTCTCACATTCTCTTGAATTAAAGCTGGGATGAACTGTCCTACAATAAAGCAGAATTCCCTTCTAGGGTTTGTCTAACTACAGAATATGGATAGAGATTGTAGGACCATGCATCACTTGCCAGTTTAAGGCCCAAAGCACCAGATGATTAAATCTACAAAAAGACAATAAGTCAACAGAAAGAAGTGTATTTGCATAAGCTAGTAGTAGCATCAGTCTAAAGCTAGTGACCTCAAGATATGCTGCAATAAAGTAAAACATGTACATTTTTGTACATGTCAAGTAGTTCTTTTAGCTTATATGCTTTTTTGTTTCTATTCCAGACACAAAAAGAATTCTCTGTCTTACTTCATTTTCCCTCTGAGAATGAAAAGAGCATGCTGACTTTAACCACAAAGGCTCAGACTGTATGCAATTTTCTTGTCAACAAAGATGCCCTCCAAATAACAAGTGCTCTAACATTTTTCCATGATTCATCCCTCACATGATGACAAACATTTTATGCAGAGAGGCGTGGGGATTTTAGGTAGCTTTATTTTCATTAACTTACCTGCAGACATTTGGCTGCTTTGGCTTTTTTACTTTTTAAATTTATCCAGCAAGTATTTCCCTTTCAATTTTTATTTTTTTTTCAATTGGATTGAGGAAAATTTAGCAGGACTAAAAATGGAAAACTTTGGTCAAAATTTGCTCTGATTTATGTAACATTCTTTAAAAGCAACTTAAATATAGGCAAAGTGGCTTTTGGCAGAAGAAGAACCTGGGGTAGGTGGCTAAATAAAGAGCCTGACATTAAGAGAAGGCACAAATCTGTCTTACTAGATCACATCAATAAACTTCATGCTCTGTGTCAGGAGGTGGGGAGAAAATGGGAGAAATATTATAGAAATTAGACAGCAACTCTCTCTTTAAATCCAGGCACATTACAAACCACAAACTATAGAAGTTTTGTACATTGTCAGCATTTGTAACTTAAGAATTATATGACTTATAGTCCACAACTGCCTTTTGTCAATTGTTTTTGAAATGTTGTCTAATAACACAAGTTCTTCCAGACACTGAAAAGAAAAAATCTACAAAGTAAAACATTTGAATTTCTGATACAGACAGCTTTCCAGACAACTGCATTCTTCAAGATTTTGCAATTTAATTCAAGTTTTGATTTGATTTTCAAAAATCCTAATGAAATAAAAATAGTTGTTTCAACAAAAAAACCCTAAAAAGATCCACAACTTTTTCTCCTGTCCTAGACAGGGAATGTAGGAAAATAGCTTACGTTTTGGTCTGGGTAATAGAAAATCTGTAGATCTGAAATGTAATTCATTCTAAGCAAAGTATTAGGATATTTAATACTAATTGCATTTGCTTGGAGCACAGGTATTATTTTCCCAGACCCAACTATATCTTCCTACCCAAAAATTTTTGTCTGGTTTTGCTCTTCTGAGAGATCCAATGGCCAAAGTTGGTGTGGTCATTGCATGGCAGTAATCTTACCTCTGTCTGAGAATACCACCAGGAGCCCCAAGCTTGTACAGTTTTTAGTTCTGAAAGGGACAGAAGGACTGTATTTAACAAATTGAAAGGTCCTTTCTGTTTGTCTGACATCCATCTGTTTCTACCTGTGCTTTGATTTTTTTAACAATACTCTTTTTTCCAAATCTGGGCTTTCTAAAACTCATATACATGTCCACCTTCACATGCCATTGGGACATTTCTTTTTCTTCACCATATTGATCTGCCCCCTGACCATTTAATATTTTTATTATTTTGTTGTCACAGGGCCTTTCACAAAACAACATTGCTGACATTCTAGATCTGAGTTTCTGTGTCTATCAAAAGCTTTATTTCTATTACTTGTTCCTAAAGAAATCCAATTCAGTTTTTTAAATCAGAAAAATAGGTTGCAGGAGTAGTGAGACAGGTGAAAAGGCAGGTGTTTTGTCAATATCATTTAACACTTTCCTTTTAGATGATGTAGGGATCACCATATACTGTTTGGTTTTCTGCAAAGGACAAGGCCATCCAAATTTCCTTTTGAATGATTTTGCAGTGTTAAGCTTGATTAGCCACAGGTCATAGGGTATTAAATAGAGTTTCTTGTTCCCATTGGTGTATAATGTTGGGTTTATGCCTGTATCTCTTTTATAAAACTATTTTTACCATTTTTTATTGTGAACTGAACATAATTAGAGATATAAACTTCCTGAAATTCTGTTCACCTTTATCCCAACAATCTAAGGTTGGTCTCTGGACGATTCAGAACTTTGGTGTATTAGACTGACATAAGACTTTGTGACAGTCCTCTGCAAAAAGACAAAAAAAGCCACATGAGAGAGACGCAGTAGAGACTGCAGAGTTGCAGAGGAGAGAAAATTCAAAAGCAGGAGCAACCATAAAGCTCCTACTGTTTCCATGCAAGTGGTATGTAAGTATGGAATGCTGTACTGTATTCCTTCATTTAAAGTCTCTCCTGTGCTAAGAGTGACCTGGTTGTTATTCTCCTGCAGACACAGAGGCTCAGCAGTACAGATTTCAATACTGGTACAGAGTCTGTGCTTGTGATGCTGTGTGTGGAACCAGACAGAACAGTCAAATCAATGCAAAGGTTCCTGCTGACTTCTGTCTCATACTATTTCCAAATGAGAAATTAAGAAAACCTTGCCTACTTTACCCTATTTTCAATGTTATTTGTTATTTTTATGTTACTAATGCTTTTTTATGATCCATCAATTCTGTAGCCTCTGGAACAGTCTTTTATTTATTCTCTAAATTCAGTGTTGTGGAGACTCAGGAGCACTTACAACAGAGAAGATTATAAATTTATGAGTGATATAATTTTATTGTTATTTTTCTTTTATTCCAAATGATGGAATATTTCTTAGTTTCAAATTTCCTTGGCAAAATATATTTAATGTAAAAAAATACCTGTCCAGCTTCCATCTCCCTGAGATTTCTAATTAAAAAGCTGACTCATGGACTACACTGGTGCATTTACAGTAAGACAAATCAAGAGTAATTCAATTGGTGCTGATTTACATACTCAAGTTCAGAATGGTGTATGTGAGTGCAAAAACTTCCCCAAATCCCTAATGCACTTTGATTTATGTAAACCATGCCACACATTTATAGATCTCTCTTTCTAAGTTGTTTAAGCAATAGGATATTGCAACAACATAATTCCCTACACAAGCCATAAATGTTCTTAAATTGACTTTGTGGAGTATTTCTGAGCCAAAGAGGAAAGAACACACCACTCTGAATCCAGGTGTGATGCAGTTAATAGTTAGAAGTACATCATCTGTGACCAGACTGAGGGAGTGCTACCTGAGAGCACTTTCACCTTTTTTACACCTAAGGGCTTTCCCCCAGCACCTCTGCACCCTTTCATCCAAGCTGCCTTGGGATTGCTGTCCCACAGCCTCTCTGGAAGTATTCCCTTTGTTGTTCTCCTGCTGTATTTCTCCTGCCATTTCCCATGTGTTGTTATTCTTATGTCTTTGTCCCTGCATCTGCTGATGTGGGAAGTACATGCCACAGCAAGATAATCATCCCTTCTTTATCTCCTTTTCTTCTGTTTTGGTTGTAGTTTTAGAGCTACTTTAGGGACCTCAATAACACAGATGCATTAGGCTTAGCAGTCATACAGAACTTAGCCTCTGTTACCAATCAAAATGAGCTTCAACATCATAAACAGGAGCAAACAGTGGGGCCTCAAATGGGTCCTGGTGAAAAATACACTGTTTCTGTGGCAAAATATTATGGGGACTGCCACTGCACTGAACAGGAACCATGGGGAGGATACTGATCTGGGAACTCTCATTGTTTCTCCTCCTCTTTCTTTCTTTCTCTCTTTCTCTCTTTCTCTAATCTTGATTTTTTATTTTCTCTGGAAGAGAAATTTCAACCTTAGGACTGGTGAATTACACCAGGTCCAGAGCTCCCCAAGAAATCTTCACGAGCATGAACTTGTTTCAACCTTGGTTGTGCAAGACAGGCACTATAAATCAAAAGGACTGCAAGTAACAACCTACACAGTATCACCATGCCTTTAAGCAACACAGAAGCTTCTGGGACTGTTTCCTGGCCTTGAGGCCAACTCTCAGGACTGATCTGTTCCTTGTAGCCTCTTCCATACAGTCAATGTGACTACAACTGGCCTTCCTACTGGGAGCAGCCCTGGTGAGAGCTACCAGTGGCTCAGACACCCTTGAATCCATCAGGCAGTGCTTCAGCTCTCCCACAGCAACATCAAGGAGTCACTTCAGTCATACAAATGCATCTGGTGCCAGCTGAGCTGTCCATATAGAGACAGCCCCTGGGGCAGGCAGAGATCACAGAGTGCTGTGCAAAAACACAATCCTGAACCAGGAAAGGCACCTCCAAGCGCCTCAAATGGCACCAGAAACTTATGTGTGCAATAGAACTGGGAACTTGTTGCTGGTCAAGAGTAATCCTTTAGTTTTCACTCAGTGTTCTCCAGATCTGCCTGCACCAGGTGCTTAGAAGCCAGTGCTGTCACTTACCATCACTGACAGCCAGTGGGAGACTTGTTTTGGTGTGGGATAGCCAGGAGAATTTCTCCTCAGATAACCAGGTGTACAAGTGCACAGGCAAACACTTAAATTGAAGTGCCTTAATATTGATTTGAATCCTGCCTTTGGGCACTGTGATGATGAGTGACTGCAAAAGCCTTTAAATGTAGTGTTTTCTGGCGATTTTGAGTGTGAGATGTCACTCTGCATGAGCAATACTGGTATAAGTGGACCCTACATTCAAACAAAGCAAAGCAAAACAAAAACAAAAACAAGAACAGAACCAAAAACAAACAAAAATAAAACAACAAAGAATTTGTACATTATTTAACAAACTGAAGTTAGATAAAATCTGGGTGTGATAGACTTCCATCTTCTTTGATATTTCATCCCATGTACTAACTTCACACTATGAGCACATGAATAAAGATATTGCAGGCTAAATAAACTAAGCATGAAAAGATTTTTTAAAAATATCTGGAGGGTTTGTTCCTTTAAGCTTTGCTGCTAAATTTTAATAATCTTTCTTAGATTATAACCCATACCTAGGGATATTATTGTACACCTTAAAAACTCGACCATGTTGCTGATAGCAGATCAATAATTTCATAATTACTTTTTTCCCAGAATGTTCTAATGGCTTAGTATCAGTATAAGCCACACATATGCATACTTTACTTTTTGTTTTTCATTTACCAAGATGGATGTCAGAGCATTTTTATTGTGCTCTCATATGCAAGGTTGTTGAAAGAGATTGAAAGGTGAAGGAAGAGGAGATCATGAGAAATGAGAAGGATTATAAAAGACTTAGAAATAAGCCTCAATTTCATTGAAACAGGTACCTATACTGTTTGGCTTTAAGGAAGTTTTAAACCCTTATCTAAAGGATCCTTGTCACTGCAAAATGAACTGATGCTACAATGATTCAATCCTGGGCACAATATTCCTGAGCTCGAGTGCTCTGCATTCACTGTCTGTGTCATGCAGGATTGAGAGACTTTAGGCAGCTCCTGACAGACCAGCATCCTCTCTTAGGTGTCCTACTGAAAGTTTTCTGAGCCCTCTCTTTGAGCTCTGAGCAAAACAGAACATGAAAGAGTAAAGAAGAGCAGAAAATGGAGAAAATATAAAGGGTTAGAAGCAATGAATGTGAAACAGAGGAAACAAGCTTGAAAAAGTCAGTGATAATTAAATGAATGCATAATATGCAGGTTCTGGTAACCCTTGTTTACCCCGGGACACACAGAGGGCAATTTCACACTAAGGAGGTTTCTGTGCTGTTAATTTTTTGAAGGGCATGCCTCGCTTATGCTTGGTGCATCTCCAGAGCTTTGCTCTGAACTATGGTTCTTTACAGTTCTGCTTCAGCAGAATAGGTTACTGCTTGAGCTCCCTATTCTCAAATCAGTCACATCAATATATGTGTTTCATTCCCATTCCCACTTCATTTCCCCTGGTACCCTTTGGTGAACTCCAGTGATTATAAGGATAAGGGATTATTTGCACACTCTAGATCCAGGTAGAGATCAGGCACTGCAAATGTTTATTTTATAGCCTGCAAATTCATTGCCTTTTGTGACTTGCATTAACTGAAATAGTGATTAGCAGTCATGTTATTAACCTATTATATAACCTATTATATAGATAATATCTGCCTGAATAGTACCTAAAAGCTTCAGGATCATTTAGTATGTCTTTTTGTTTTTCTCTCTAATGAAACATTTAAGATGTTTACAGGTCTTCAAGAATCTCTGTGGATTAGTCATTCAAAAAAAGTTTGCTGATTCCACTAAAGGTTTAGTGATTAGTGAAGTTAAGGAAATAATTTCCATTTATCATTTCATTCTGATTTGTAAAAATGACCATTTTCTACTGAAAGCTTGTCTAGATAGAGAGCTACTTTTAATTAAGTACATAGTTTAGGAAGCAGGTAAATAGGGAAATCTAGCAAGAAATAGAGTATCTTCTACAATTACAATACATATTAGAAGATTCTATCCTAGCACTAATGCATTATGGTTTTGTTTAATTTTTTCTGACAGATAAGAAAGTTTGCTGGGTATTCAGATTATTATAAGTCAGAATCTTATGTGGGAAGTAAAATTCTGAGTCAGAATCAGAACATTTTCTTACATCCATAACATATTCTGGAGCACAGCAAATAAGTTATGATCCATCTAAGACCTGTTCTTAATAAAAAATGTTACCACCTGCTCATTTTGACAGAGTATGGAAAAAATGAACAAGAATTTCAAAACTGGACAGAAATGGAAGAGAAGTTTATGCCTCTCTATTTTTCTCTCTTTTCACTTGAATTTCATTTTTATAAACTTTTTTATAGCAGCTTTGTTTGCTTTAAAAAATAGAGAAGGAGCTATGGAGGAAAGATTCCTGAAATGTCATCCATGTTTTGAAAAGGGGAAACTTTGCATTTTCATTTTCAAAATCTCAGCTTTAAAAGGATCATAGTCTGCTGGGTAAGGCAGAAAATGTTAAAAGCAGACAAAAGAAATAACCTTAAACATTACCTAGTTCCAGTTTGTATTTGAACCTGTGCCTTGGGCTTTGATTTTATATTTAATACTGTTTCCTAGCTCTAATTGCTCCAAAGAAAGAATGATGAAAGCAAAAGAAAGAGACTCTGTATCAGCAAAAAAAAAAAAAAAAAAAGTCTACTTGTGGTTATACCTACTGGTTAAATAAATCTCTCTCTGTGAAGTTCATTTATTGTGAACTCCTGAAGAAATGAGATGTTTCACATACAGAACATTTTTAGAAGTTTCTGCTGGGTACCATCAGTGGGATTTTACTGCTCCCGTGCTCCTTGTCCTTCAGGAGTCTTACATTTCTCTCCAGCTCTCCATACACATGCACAGAATGATCTCAGGAGATTGGAGCAAGTGGTACAAGGTGAATGTTTTGGCTTCTGTCAGAAAAATTTCAGGTTTCTACCCTGTCTCTGAAGGCACAGAAACCACATGTGGTCTGTGAAGAGGTTCTCCTGCTGTTACTTGAAACACATTTTAAGTGCTACTTAAAACACATTTTATTCCCCAAATTGTTGAGGATATCTACACTTTCACATTGTGTATTTGGGGCAATGAACCCTTGTGGTTTCATGTTAAAGCAAAAATCCTGATTTATATTCCTCATCGTGCAGCTACTTTTCCACTTTTGAACAAGTTCTGACTTTTCATATCTCTCCATAAAAAGTATTATGACAGGAAGTTCTTGTCATCAAGACACGTTATATGGCTAATTAACTTATATTTGCAATGTCTTTTTTATGGCACTTGTATGAAAAGCCTTACATTGCTGTTGTAATGAGTTTGCTCTCTTCCAATCAACTGCAAATGAAGCAGTGGCTGTTTAATACTGAAGCATATTTCTACTCTTAATTATGGGCTAGATTATTATCACTCGCAGCCCAGCTTGAAGGTACTCTCTTCTTTGCAATATCTATTTCTCAGGTTTGTGCTGTTAGGCTCAGCTAATTTATTTTTGTAATTGGAAAGGAAGTAAGTTTGAGGAGACATCACTGTGCTTCATCTTGCCCATCAGGGCTGAATAGCTTGTGGTCATTTGAATGTGTTAAGTATCCCGGAGTGCAGTCAGGAAAAGCACTGTAAAATGTAAATTGCCTTGCACTGAAAATGTAGCAGGTGTTTGGAAGAATGAAGAACAGGACTGAAACGAGGGTGAGCCTCGGCTCAAATGCTGTGCTCAGTGCCATGGGCCTCTCAAACTGGGCACTAATCCGTTTCTGATCCTAATATTTGCAACACCCTATTTTTTTCATATTATTTGGAAGTTAATTACAGGGCCCATCAGCTTTTTTGGCTCAATAATATTTCAGTGAAAAGTATTTAGGCATTATGTGACTGGTTGCAAGGGAGATTATCAAGAAGTCAGAGAAGTGTAATAATCAAGGGATTTCTTTGTTAATAAAGAACTTGATGAAAAACAAATTAGTTAACAGTACACTGAGTTGAAATCTTGCTGATGGCAAATTTAGAACTTAATTAAAAAAAAACAAACTTGAAGAAATTTTAAAGCTTTTTATAATGCCAAAATTATGTAATTATTGTAAAAATTTAGCTCTCCAACACTTTTAGGTGTGCAGATGAACCTCATTGATATATAGCACCTGAATGCTTCTGTCACACTATTTTCAAATCTGAATCCAGAAACCATTGCGTTTGAAACTAAAAACTTGATGAAATTATTGCAATGAAATCCACATCTATCCATGCATGACACCTTACCAGGAATCATGTTAAGGAGAAGCCTCAGCCTGTGCTCTGTTTGCTGAGACCATGTGGCTGCCCCTGCTCCTGGTGGGCCACGACAGAGGCTGCTGTGCAGGTTATGCAAGGTGCTCAGGGTAGGGCAGGCACAACTGGGCTGGACCCACCACCTTTCCAGGGTGGACTGAAATCTAGATCCTGACAGAGCCTTTCATGAAGCAGCAGCTGGAGATCCCTGCATCATCCTGCAACTTGCAGACTGTAATTCACGGCTCAGGGGGCAGCCTTTTCCCCCACAGCACACCAGGGTTTTGTTTCCACACTGGCTTTCTCCAGAACCAGGGTGGTTTTTTCCCCTTGCCGAGTAATGTATATTTCAGCCGACATGTGCTTGTGGGCAGAATAGAGAAGAGCTCGTTTTGCATTCATGTTTGCCTTCCCAAATGGAACATTCACACAATAATGTTAATGCAGCACAGGAAAATTGTTTCACATTTGCTTTCCTTCATGTGCTGTGTTCATGGATTGTGTGAAGGTTTCCGTTGCACACATTCAGCATGAAGCCATGCATCAGTGCCACAGCATTTCCTTGATTCTGCCTGCTAAATTTTTCAAATGAATGATATAATGCACATGTATTTTGCCTCAGGAAAACAAATGCATCCTCACAAACAACAACCAAGAAGGGAAGTGTATTTTCATCTTGATAATACCAACTCAAAGTGCTAAAACATCATGGATTAAATCCACAAAAATCATAAGCATGTCTAAAAGATCATGAGAATAGGAAAATTTATAATACCTTGAATTTATTTTCCTATTTTTTCTTTTTTTTGCTTTGAGTATTGAGACAGACTTGGGGTATATATATATATATATATTTTTAACCATGAATTCTAGAAACATGTTTTTTGAAAGAAAAGCTTTCCAATATTTCTGCCCATATTTCAGTCCAAAAGTCAGATTTGAATAAATGTATCATTACTTATTTTGACCTTCATAATAAGGTCATGAAGGCAAGGGGTTTGTCATATTTTTACAGGCAAAGAAATATGGCATATAATAAGCAAATCAGGGGTTTGTAATGAAAACTCTTTTCAGCAAGATGTGCAATTCCCTTACAGCCTCCTGAAAATGCCAAGTTGAGGTGAGTTCATTTCACCTAATCCAAGTTTGTTGTTTGGGATCTGTAATTGAAGAGATTCATATCACCTAATTCTTTCTGTCTTGTAGGTGTCTAACCTAAATAACCAGCTAAGGCTCCTCTTAGGGTTAACAGAGAGTGACAGGAGCCTCCAGACTGCAATTCATTCAGTCTGTCATAGGCGCCTGTCCTGGGCAAGAGCGAGTTTCCACAGCATCTCCTGATTTTACAGGGAGCTTGGGGCTCTGTATTTTTCAGAAAGCTGATGCCAGTTGTGAGGGATCTCACTAAAAATCCCTTTCTGAGCACCACTGCCCCCATGTGTGAGCTGGGCTCGAAGTCAGAGCGTGAACCAAACCCTGAGGACCATGTACCAACCTGGTTTTGGAAGTTAAAAATGGATGCAAACTTTTGTGTTTCTGTGCATTTGACAGCTTATGAAACAATTTAGTTTGTAATACATTTGCTTAAATGAAAACCTGATTAATTCTACTGTACTGACTTATTAGAACTAATAGGTTTTGTTACATGTGTTGCAATTTAAGCATTGTTAATTATTCAGAGCTGAATATCACAAAACATTTGTCATGAATATTTGCACACATTTTAAACAAAATTGTCCTTGGCAGTGTTTGCAACAGTTAAATATTTGATTTTCATGTATATTTGGGTGAGACAATTTTCTTTTCACGAATATCAGCAGAAAGTGAATCTCACATGGTAATCCACACAAATATTTATTTAAGAGAATAGTTGTACTTGCAATATTTTGTAATCGTACCAGCATTTTCAAGAATCACCGAGGTGAATGGTCGTGCAACCAGCAGAGCCATTTGAGGTGTGTTAGTAACTTCTGCAGATGTGACCAGGGAGAAGATGGGAATGACAGCCACTGGGTAGCACCACATTCCATTGAAAAATGCCTCAATTGCCATTTGGTAATATGCATAGCAATATTATCTAAACATAATAATACTAACATGAAAATATTAACTAAACACAACATACCAGAAACTCCACATTCAGGGAAACAAATCTGGATCTCCAAGGTTGGCCTGCCACAGGGACATCACACCGTGCACTACACAGTACTCTGTCCCTGCACTGTGCTGGTTCCAGATATGCAACCTGTTGCCTGGAGGGAGGCTTCCAGTGCTCACATCTAACATGGAGGGAGTGGGGGAAATACTGAACTTGTCAGAGGGTGACAGCCCTTGACACCAATCTTTCATGTGGCACAATGCTTGATACTCATCCTGCCATACTTTGGATTTCCATGGCATAGGTATTGGCACCTAACTTGTATTACTCTAGCTTCAGCTATAATTAATTATATGGTCAAATGACTCATGTTTCCTCTTTGCTTTGAGAACTTGTTTCCTCCTAAATATAAATCAGTTGAATATCCTTTCATCTGAGTTTGTTGCTTTCCAAGAGGACCCAAGGTCAATCTGGGGTTTAGAAGCCTCAGAGACAATTTCATATAAGCAATAAGTGATTTTGGGGGACACAGCTCTCAAGCAGAGAAAAAAATGTGTCACAGCTCCAAATCACTTTCCAGAGTACAGAGCACATACCATTATCCTCCTGATACTAAAACACCATTCCTTGTGACCCAGCCACTGTGTCATTTCAGTCATTTTGAATTAGGAAAAAATCACAAAGATAATCATCATGTTCTAGGGCCAAGTGCTCAAATGTGTGAAAGCAGACTGCATGTGCTAAAGTGGGCAGTCCTGAACAGTGTGAGCATGATACACCCTGGCACCAAATTCAACATTCTTCAGATGTGTGAAGGGGCTTATTTCTCCCCATTTTCAATAAAGGGAATGAAAGCACCTGCATCATTACTAGCTAAGGATAGGTGAGATAATTCCCTATCGCCTTGGATGACATATCTCTGTTTCTGCCTTTTCAGGAGAGGGAAAACCATTAGGAAGAAGATCAGGCCAGTGGGATGAACCAGCAGCTGTTGAGTGAGGAATGCACTGGCAGTTTCTCAGGACTAAAGAGAGTTGGTGAGTGAATCCAGCGCCTGCTGCTCTTTGAGCTACTGCCTGGACCAATAAACCTCCTGTTAAAATGAGCCTGCTGTGACTGTTTTGTTGGTATTTTTAATTTAAACAATAGCTAATTAAATATGAAAGCAATTAGTATTTCTGTTCAAACAGCTGTCATGTAATGTCTGGGGCTGCAGTTATGATTCCTCAGCAGCACTGCAAATGGTTTAGAAGCAAAGACTTTTGGGGAGTGAAAGGGGAAATAGATCAGTATTTACTATGGGCAGGTGCATTTAGCTTTTACTGCATTAGCTTTTACAAGCATGTGGGATGCTTATAAACATAAATATATTTTGGATTATGATGGAACTTTAAGTAACATTAAAATATACAAGAAGGAGAGAAATACAGTGGCTGGTGTTGTCTTTCAGCTTTATCAATAAGTTTTCCTACACAGCATTTCAAAATACCAGTGGAGAACAAAAGTGTGGTCTTCTTCCATGCCTGATGTCTTTCATACAGCCCAGTTTGATGGCAGCAGAAAAGGACAGTAAAGAACCAGTGAGGTGTGAAATCAGCTGGAATTCCTGTTCTCCTCTTGGCGGCAAACTGTAGTTTACACAAGGAAAAGTAAAAGCACTCAGCTTTCCTACACTTCCACCCTACCCTGTGAGGTAGTGCAGCATCAGGGCTCTCCAGGGATGTGGTTGTAGGGAAGACATCCTGGCAGGGGCAGGATCTGCAGCAGCCTGGGTGCATGCAATGGATGGAGCCCCTCGTTTGTACCCTGGCAATGTGCACCTCCTCTTCCACTCCTCCCAGCCCTGCATGCTCCTGCAGCCCAGGGCTGTGTGCAGCTGCAGGCAGCTATGTCTGACAGCTCTCTGTGAAATCCAAACACCTTCTCTTTGCTCTCCCTGTCCAATCTTTCTGCACTGGAGCATGCTTTTGCAGCTTTTTAAAGATCCAAATGCTACATTTGCTATTAGGGTCTGTATCCTGGCCAACTGGAGCTATGCACTTGCCACTCACTCACCTGTAGTTCAACCTGTATTTTTGATTTCAGAACTGTTGAGTCCACTTGATCAGAATGTTTTTTCAAAAACTAATAGCAAGTGTTTTAGATTTTCATTGATATTATCATAACTTTCTGTGTTGAACCATGTACTAACTTAATGATACAGTTAAACAGAACTGCCATTATTAAAATTTCCATTTTTGTATAAGAATATGTGGGAAAAAATGCTCTTAAAGCAGACCTCTAACTGGTCTAAATCAGCACAGTTTCCTACAAATTAAAAGCTCAATTTTGTTTACTGTGACTGAGAACCAAGCTTACTTCTGCTTTGGTTGGCAAGCGTACAAAAAAACCTCATTACTTCAATGTTTTTTATTGTGAATAAATAATTGACATTGATCTATGTTCAGTCACCTTCTATACATTATTAAACACTTGTTTACTAAACAACCTTTACAGTTTAAAAGCAAGAAAAAACCTCTCAGAAAAATGAATCAAATCTCTGTATAAAATCAACCTAAGGAGTTTAGAGGTAAGGTGAGTGAAGTTCATTTAATTAAAAGATTGCTTGAGGGGAGACATTGGCAGATCAATTTTTTAAGTTTGTGGAATTACGCACTGATATGCAAGTTTAAAGCTACTGCCTCTGATTGCAGAATATAACAAATTGGAAACATTATATATTTATGAACCATTCAATATCTTCCCGCCCGTTTTTTCAACTGGTTTATTGGGAAAAAAAAAAAATCCATTTCAAGTTGTGACAGCCCGAGTTAAACAGACATTACCAAAATATATATAAGGAGGTGTTAACGTACTTTTCAACATGAAATTCTAATTGAAACCTCCACACAGTGAAAGCCAGGGAGTAAGTTTATGGCCTGGGGACATGCAGAAACTACTTTATAAGAAATTGCCTTTTTGATAGTGAATATTAAGTGATTATTTTTTAGGTTCATAATTTATTGAATAGGTTTCTTCCATTTATTAGTACTTGGGGAATTTTCAGAACTTCCTGAAACTTTGGACCTTTTAATTTCTTTTTAAGGGGTATATGTAAAAAAATATGCACAGTGGAAATGTTAAAAAGGTTTTAGTAAAAAAGAGTCCTTTTAACTAATCAGTGGTCTGAGGACCAGAGGTCTGCCAGTACGTATCCTTAAGCCACAACACATTGAGATACAAAGGCTTGGAAAATTCTATAAAGCCTGTAACAATAATAATTGTGAAAAACGCAGTACCTTGGAATTTTAAATATTGGTACAGTGATCATATAAATGGCCTTTTATGGATACACATAAAACTGTATTATTTTTATTAATATTACTATTATTGTTTATTATTATTGCAGCATAACACAACATGTGCTCTAATTAAAGGTCCCTTTGCATTTTCATTACCAATCCCATTTTTGGTGGGGTTTATGACTCAGTCATTAAAATTCTCCGCAGGCTAGAAATTGGCAAAGGAACTCACATTCTAAAGTAAACTGTTTAATGAAAAAAATGGAATGAAATTAATCTGGTTGGTTAGAAAAATGGTTGGGGAAACTCACTACTCCATTAAGTAGTACCTGAAGTTTGTTTATTACAACTCTATTTTTAAATGTCCCTTGCTGCTTGGAAGCAAAGCCATGAGCCTGTTATTTGGTCCTGTTTCAGTTTTTGCCTGAGGACTAGGAAGTGATTTATATCCACTCAAACTTGTGCAAAATCCTTCTTTTAATTTGTAGTATCTTACATGAGGATCACATATCTGAATTTTGAATATTCAGGACAATGACAAATTTGGCTTCTTGAGTTATGGTGCTAAAGCTCTACTTGTCAAGTTTATCTGTGATACCATGTTGAAACACAGGGCAGTAATCCCAGAACCAGCACTGCTCCAAATCAATATGTACAAACACAGAGAGCTCCTTTTTTTGGATTATTCTTTACTGCAACTCTCCCTCATCTTTTGTCTGACTCCTAACAATCTGAATTTCTTCTTCTTGTATAACTACCTTGGTGTGGATGTATGAAACATTTCATTGTTGTGGTTTTCAGTTTTAAAGGGTCACAGGATCATTCACGTTGGCCTTCAGGGTGTCTATAGTCCAACCTTCTGCTGAAAGCAGGGTCAGAAAGGTTGCTCAGATCCTTAACCAGTCAGTCTTGAAATCCTCCAAGGACAGAGATTGCAGAGCCTCCATAGGCAGCCTGCTCCAATGTTGACCCCCCTTGAAAACTTATTTTGAGGCTGAACAAGCCCAGCTCCCTCAATCCAAGGACTACAGCAAGGGCTCCACCCCTGACCATCTTGGTGACCCTCCACTGGAATAACTGCAATTTATCAATGTCTCTCTTTTATTATAATGCTCCAAAGTGGTGCAGATCCAGTCTGAGAGACAAAGAGAGAAGGGCAATCATTTCTCTCATCTCCTGGCTGTGTCTGTGCTCGTGCAGCCCAGAGTGTTGGTGGCTCCTGTTGCTGCTGTGGTGCCTTGATGGCTCTGCAGCTCCCTGTCCATCTCTGTCCATGAGGTCTTTTCTGTCCAGCAGGTCCCAGGTCCTGGGACTGCAAGGAGTTATTAATTTCCAAGAACTGGGAAGACATTTGCCTTCTGTGGGTTGACTGGTTTGTCATTGAAGTTCTTGAGAGTTTTTGTTGTTTCTGCTGCTCACTGCCCAGAGTTAGCCAAACTCAACCCAGCAAGGGGACTACAACTACAGAAGTTTCAAAGTCCGCCATAAATCAGGCAAGATTGAAATTATTTTATGCTTTGATATTATATTTCTATGGAAAATAATGAAAATGACTACACACCTCCTTTCCATATTGATATCTTTTTAAAACAAACTCTACACACAATTATATATACATACATACATACACACATACATACATACATACATATATATATGTAATTTTACAGAAAATTATAATTTTGTGTTGCTTCACCCTAATCTGCCCCAAGGGATTGACAAGAATCTCAGTTACACTTACCTTCAGGGGCAAGTTGTAACACCACGTGATTGATCAAAAAAACTTTCTCAAGTCAAGACAAATAATACTTTTCTCATTTTATCCACAAATCCAGTAATTTTTTATCATATAAGGCATTCAAGTTGTTCAGTTTTTTAACCCTTCAAAAATCAATTCTGACTGTTCCCAGTAACCTTCTTCTCCCCTATCTGCCCAGAAATGTGTTAAAAGAGAATTTATTCAATGATTTTTCTAGGGATAAAAGTGATGTTGACTGATTGTTCCCAGTTGGCCCTATGGCTATTCCTGAAGATGATAATGTACAACTTTTCCTATTTACAAAAATATTACATAACAACTAAAACACAGTAGTCTGAGGACCAGCCAGAGGTCTTAACTAATTTAGACAGTACTTAAATAATTTGAAATGGAATATATATTTCTTATTATGTAAGTGATTATAAGGAAACAAACCTTCTTTAGCTCTATTGTACAGGGAAGAACAAGATCAGAGTTGTGACTGGAAATCCTCAGATTATTTGGATATATATTACAAGCACTGACTGAGCATTACTGATGGCAAAGAGATTCATGTTCCTGGACCCAAAATACCTTCGGAAATAAATTTATATTTGGGCACCAGAAAATCTGTTTGTGTGTATGAATGCATGTGTGCATGCTTGAAATATTTTGGTTTTTGTCATTTAAAGACCTTATACACCAGTAGAAGGAGAAGCCATCTATTCTTGTTTTGGATCTATGAACATTGGAAAAAAGGAGATTTTTGGCTCAAGGTGTCCCTTGGTATCCCAGGCATAGCATCATCAATGTCATATTGCAATCAAACTCTACATTATTTTATACATACCAGAGGAAGCAATTTATTTTCCTTTCTTTTCACAATCTTTCTTGTTTGTAAATACTGCTGTATCATCTGCAGTATGAATATCTTTAGTTTAGGCAGTAACTCTTCTGTTGCAGCATTACTGTCTCTTTCTTCAAGGCAAGTGTCAAAGAATCTGAACAATGTTCTAGATAACTACTCACTAGAGTCTCAAACATTGATGTAATTTTTTTCTTTTCTTTCCTAGATAACCTTTCCTGTTATATTATATGGAATTACTTCATTTTCACATAATTATCCTGTGATTGATCAGAATTACAAGGTGCTTTACTTCCTCTGTATTTTCTAGTGGATGGTTCCCCACCTTACAGAAGAACATCTTCCTGTTAAACTAAGTGCACTCCCTGGCACTGTGTACAAATTTACAATAAATGTTTCTCATATCTTTCAGTACAGTCTTCAAGCTCCTTCTACCAACAATCATTCCTAATATTGTGCATTAGCAGCCAACTTGTGCCAAGATCAGTAATAAAGATATTATGATCAATTACTTAAGCATTAGTTCTGGGAAAACCTCAAGAACAATACTTGACTTAACTTTTAAGTTATTCTTAACCTGTAAAAGTCAATAAGACTTTTTCAGTACCCTCTTATGTTGTTCCATTTGTTTGCATCTAATTCTTATACTAATCTGTGTCTTCTGCATTTGAACCAATGATTTCCCATATGGCAACATGTCAAATGATTTACTGAAGTCCAGTTAGATTAAACCTATTGCCTTTCCTTTATCTAGAAAATCAATTAACTCATCAAAAAGAAATATCTGCTGAGGCTAATGTGATCTATCTTTGGTGAATCCATGTGACATTTTACCCTACTTTCCATTTACTTCTATATATTTAATTATTCCTCTTCTTAAAATATCTTCTTTCTCCTGGATAATGTGATAGTCAAATTATTGGGTGTAAAGCCATGTAGACTACTTTCTTTCCTATTCTTAAGTCTAATAGTAGTAAAAATAGTAGCAGTTTTACTACTAATAATAGTATTTCTAAGCATCATTTTTAATTCATAATTATTGTAATATTTAGAGAAAAGGAGACATAATAAAAGTCCTTACCAGTGATTTCCCATGAAGTTTGCTGACTAAGAGAAAGCATAGAATCATAGAATATCTCAAGTTAAAAGGGATCTATAACCTTCTAAAAATACCCCACGTGAGTAAAAGCATCGTCCAGTTTCTCCTTGTGTTCTGACAGGTTTGATGCCATGGCCACTTCCTTGGGGAGCCTTTTCTGTGGAATCTTGGAATGGTTTGGGCTTGATGAGACCTTAAAGATTGTCTAGATCCAACCCTTCTGCCATGGGCAGGGATACCTTCCATTACACCTCGTTAAACCTGGCCTTGAGCACTTCCAGGGACAGGACACCCACAACTTCTTCCTGCAACATCTTCTCGTGCCTCACCACCCCCACAGTAAAGAATTTACTCTCTGTCAGTTTGAAGCCATTCCCCATTGTCCTGTCACTTGTCCTTGTCCTTTCCTGTCATTCCAAATAGTCTCTCTCCATCTCTCTCATATGACCTTTTCAGGTACTAGAAGGCTGCTTCTAGGTCACCCTGAATCCTTCTCTTCTCCAGGCTGAACAATTCCAATTCTCCCAACCCTTCCTCACAGAAGAGGTGCTCCATCCCTTAAATCATCTTGGTGACCCTCCTTTGGACTCTATTGTTTCCAAGGAATATTTATTATATTACACCGTGTCATTTTATCAGCCTGTTCTAGCCCTTGGAATTACAGTGTAGTTCACTGTATAGCAAACGTTCATCTTCCTCATTAAACTGGTAAATACTCATAGGTTCTTTTGCACAGTGATTATAATGATTATAAATGAGTGGGGGGCCAATATGATGTGAGGGGTGTTTTATGGCACTAAGCTTTGGCTACATTCCATCTGCGTGTCCAGACAAAGTGTGAGTGTAAATTCTTCCTCTTTCTCCCTCATGCTCTTGCTGTTATGAAAAAAACCCAGATGCATTGGTCAGAGAGGATATTTATAGAACCCCCATGTATAAATGGCATTTTATGTCAGTGAGGAGGAAAAGGGAAGAAAATATGTCCTAAATATTCCTGTCAACTGCTCCAGGCCTACTAGGAGAGTTGATCCATGTTTATTTGGTGTCAGGGTGATTTAGGGGCAGTGAGGTAAGAGGATAACACCAGAGCAGGGATGCAAATGGAGGAGCAACCTCCATACCAACATACCTTGCTGCAAATCTGGCCTTAACAACCTGTGCTAGTTCCTGTGTCGTCAATCCTGATGTGTGGAAATGGCATAAAAACTTTCTTATCCCTATGGGTGTTCTGAGGGTAATTGCAGCAAAGCTTGAAAAGGACAATATCTTGTGACAGTACGGGCTGAAAAAGCACTTAAGACATTGGGAAAATTGCACAGTGTGGTAAATATTGACCTTTTAAGTAGCATTATGAGTACAATCATTCCAGTGTGTATCCAAAACAATATAAGTCAACATACTGGAGGGTAATTTTCTGAATACCAGTGGAAACATTTCAACACTACTGTGTTCTGCATGGTGGTGAATTTTTTTTACCACAAGTCTACAAATAATTTCTCCCCATAAAAATGACTTGTCCTCAAGTATATGCAAAATTATGTGCTAATTTTGGCAAAGGAAAGTATTTTACTACCTACTTTCCTAAGGTATCAAATTTTAAAAATATAAATGTTCTTTATGAATGTAGGTCTGATGAGTCAGTTTGAGGGTAGGACTGGGAATCATGGCTACAATAATTTTGGATGGAAAAAACAGGTACAGTAGACATACCTGCATATGAGAGATAGAAAACAAGGATGAAGTCATATGCAATGTTTGTTGTTAATCACTGACAGAAAACATATTGTACCAGCAGCACTCCTGTAGCACACACTGTCAGCAGGAGTTACTTCCCAAACACAGCTAAAGTCTGTGATCCAATCTCTTGGCCCACTGCACATATTTTTAGCTTTATTTAGGGTACAAAACAAAGTATTTAAAATCTTGCTTTAATTTCTTCATGTATTTAGTGTGAATTTAAATATAATTCCAGTTTTGAGCAGCTTGCAATTGATAATAAATTTCAACCAGAAAGGATGTTTTCCCTTGTACAATTATGGCAATGTTTTAGGATATTTCACAGTACTTTTCATTCAGTCGTGATGTCTGAATTGCACAGAACAGTGAGTGTGCCCTTTCCTTTCATTCCTTTGATTACTGCTTGCCCCAAAAACACTAATCCATAGGAGAAAAAACTATTATCAAAAAGCACATAGTAAGGAGTCACAGTCAGACTCTGAAGACAGGAGATGACTCATTCTGACCTACTCTGCTAAAGCATTGCAATAGAATTTGCCATTAATATTTGCCACTGTATAGAGGATACTTTTGGGACTTTTTTTCCTCATAGGAAATTCATAGGGAGCCTTCATATTCTGTCTGTCAGAACTGTGATGTTTAATTTAATCTAAAGCCAGATATACAGCTAGCAAAACTTGCAATGATTTAATACCTTCAGTGTATCCTTTAAAGGCATTCTGCTATGTACACCTCTCCAACTGAAGGAGCTGTAAAGAGTGCAGCAAGAGGAAGTAGAAGGAGGGATTTTTTTTTAATCTCACCTGAAGAAAATATCTCAGTTACATGTCTGAGGTTGGATTCCCTATGGCTACCTCTACACTAATAAATTATAATTTCCTTGGGAATATTCCTGGCCAACTGGCAGGGAGGAGCTGCCGTCTACCTCAGACTCTGAAATCAGAGTCTAACTGCCTGTTAGAAATGGTGTTTAAAAAGCTACTGTTTCTAAGGATTATTTAGGAAATTTCAAACCAGGGCAAACTCAAAGCAAGTCAGACACTGTTCTAAGTGTTTAACAGTGGGAAATATTGATAATGTAGATGCTTGTATTGGAAAGTCCAGAAATGTACTGGGTGTTAATTTGATGGTACAGGCATAGCCCCAAAGTGCTTGTAGCAAAATGTCACAATTTAATTCATGCTGCATCTTAATTGAAAGAACTGAGATGTTTGTAAATCCAGAGAATATCCCCAGTCATCTAGCAGTAGGATGATTATCTGATCTAAGGAAGTGCTGGGCCACAGAACTAATGCCTTGTATTTTCAGTATTGGCTGCCTTGACATACAAGCATCAGTCAGGCTTTATCAGGAGTTGAGAGGATCCTACTTTATTTCTAAAAGACAAATAATGTAGCAAAGTTCCTAACTGCAGCATCCAGTAGAATGGAAAGATTTAAAATGAGGCTAAAAGGAAAAGAACTTTTTATTATATCTGTGCAAATTTCTCCTAAAAATATGCCGACACAACAAGAAACACAAAAATAAACCAAAAAAGCCAAAATGACCCCGAAATCCCACCAAAATGAAACAATATCTGTGTTTGGCTGCAAGCAGCTGTCTGAGCAGGGTGGGGTTTTTCTAGTCTTTTATTTATTGGAACAATGAGCAGGTATATGGTATTACTCCTTGGAAATTCACATATTTGGAAGAGAAAGTGTCTTCATGTTATAAGAACAACAACAAAAAAGAGGTAAAAGAAAAAAAAAAACTAAACTAAACTAAACATCAGGAAAAGATAAGGGCTATCACAATGCCAATGCTCCTGGAGTTCAGAATACTTCATCAGTGACTGAAGAGTATTTATCCAGACCTAAACAAGACAATCATCACCAGAGACAAAATGCAGCAAGTACCACATGAAAATGCAGCAAGTACCACATGAAATACTCAACTTGATGCACTGACAATCTTTGTTAACCAAAAGAACTAAACAAAGACCTTTTGTTCATGTGAATCTCATTTCTAGTGAATGTCACTAGAAAGAACCTCCACCTTACAGTTGTGTGAGGACCACAACAGTCACTGCCTGGTTCTGTTAATAATTAATGATCAAATACCTACAGTGCCACCCACAGGCACTTGAGCTTTCTCCTGCTTACTAAACAGATTCCTACTTTACACTTCTAATCAAAATGGAATTGCTTAACAGTTGTAGGTTTTCTTCCACTGGACTAAATCACTCTATGACAAACTTGAAACTTTGTCCAACCATTAAAAGATAAACAGAAAAAAGGGAAGAAAAAGGAAATAGAAGAATTATTTTTAAGGTCTATCACTGCTTTCTAGTTTAGTGCTGACATGCCTGCCTAAAGCTGCCTACTAAACCGGGATGAGTAGTCAACATCTGTTCTGAATTATTTATTTATTTTTTATCGCAGAAAATTGGCAGTTCCAATGTCCCTAAGAGAAGGATAATTGTAATTATCTATGATGTTGTGAAAACTGTTTCAATGGCTCAGCAGTTACTGAAGGCCTAAGGTTTTTCTTTCCTTCCAGCATATACATATTCCAGTGTATGTATGGATGTGTCAAAAAACAAACTTTCAGGTTCTTTTAAGAAGTTTTACATGATTTTTCTCCCCTCTATACCACTTTGAATGGATTATAATGTTTTGCTAATTAGGGGCACCAGAATATGCATTTTAAATATATTGTTTATTGTCAAATCTGATGAAATGGTTATTTGTACAAAGTCTCCATCTTTCAGTATGTTGTGCTTGAACAGGTTATTGTACTTGTGTTCACCTGGAATGAATGACATAAAGTGTTTGAAAAAATATGCAGTGTTAAATATTGCATAAAATTCTAATAATCAGTTATATATATTTACCAAAAGTATAAAAATGCTGATTTCTAATTTCTGTCATTTTGCAGGAAGAAGAATCTGATATCAAATCCAAGAAGTGAGTAATTTTCTCAGAAACCCATTTTTATTGCTATTTGAAATAAAACCAAATAAAATTTATAGTAAATTTTTACTGAAGCTTGTGTCTCCAGCTCATCATACAGACTACAGGAATTCTTATTTCTTGGCTTTTTGTAAAATGTAGAAAGATTGAGAAAAGAACTGCTTGCCTGGAACGAAAGGAAAGAAAAATGGAGAAGGTATTCCCTTATATTTAGGAAAAAATACATCAAATATGAACACAGAGCAAAGTAAAATATGGGATTATCAAATATCCATGGATTGAGATAAAATGCATACCTGACTCTTATGGACTGCCAAGTCCAGAGAATGTGTTGATGAGGAATTACTAAGCACATAACTGTGACATATAAATGTAAAAGAGTGGTGTAACAGAGGGATTTGAACTAACTTAACATCTGATGGATAAGGAAAATATCAGGAGATAAATGCTAGGTCTGTATTAATAAACCAAACAGTGCCAGGCATCATCCTCTGACCCTGAGGCCAACTGGCACAGTCTGTCCCATCCACGCTGTTAAACTCTCTTAGCCTCCAGCACAACATGGTCAGATCTGTGCTGCCATTTGGGAATGATCCCCAACCTGTACTAACACTTGAACTACATCCAGAATTTTTCTGGCTGGTTGGCTGAGGCCAGAAGCATGGGCATTATAACAATTCACCAGCAGAGCTGACTGTATCCCAACGCTGGTTCTAGCTCCAGATCATCAGCCTATTATCTGTGTACAGCTATGTGTTCCAAATATCCCTAAATTTTATCAGGGAAAAAAATGTGCAGAAATGTGCTAGTGGTACATGATACTAGAAAACATTGAATTTTAAAGACCTTTCTTTCAAATTAGTTTATTATGAAAACAAATTTATGTGATCAAGTTGACAACAAAATAGGAAAATAGGTTATAGTAAGGAAAGAAGAGATCAGAGTTAATTGGATGCATTGTATTTCTGTAGCTGAAAGACACTCTCAAATAGCTCAAAACATTAGCCAATGCACAAAAACATTAGTTCCAGAAATTTATAAAGCAGAGATTATTCAGAGGACAAAAGAAACACCAGTGGCAAACTACTGCTATTTAAAATGGCAGAAAGGAGATCCCAAGGACTTTAAAAGCATTTGAACACATTTTGATGCCCCAAAAGACATAGAAAAAAAAAATCCCTAATCTGTTTTTGTGCAGCTGGTAGATAATAAGGTGCTAAGGAAAGGGCAATATGGATTTGTCAGGATCTGACAAAATATGCCAAGCCATCTGAATTTCCTTCTTGACATGTTAACTGGCCAAGAGGATATGCGGGAAGCACTAGATATATTTGATAGTCTGACTTCTGTAATTCTTTTGATGTGGATGGCATTTTTACAAATGAATTTAGGAAATGCAGTCTTGAGCAAATGCAGCTGATGCAGATGAAGAACTGGTTGGGAAAAAAAATCCCCTTCATACTCAGGGAAGAGTTCTCAGTTGTTTTCTGCCAGACTAGAAGTCTCTTTCAAATTGGCCCCACAGCAGTTCTGGGATGTGTCTTATTTAATATTTTCATTAAAGACATGGATGACAGAATAGTGAATGTACTTACGAGAAGTGGAAGGACGTCAGGCTGGGAGTGGTTATATCAATTTAGAGGACAGAAGAGTAACTCAGAGATGTTGTGATGAATTAGAGAATTAGGCTACAAAGTATACTCAGGAAGAAAAAACAAAAAGGTCCCTAACAAATGGAAAACAAAAGAACAGAGATATAAAAAATGGGAATTAACTATAAACTGTATATAGGTTAAATGTACAACCTTATAAGGAATATAACATCATTCTAATGCGTATTAACTTCTCAGTTGTGTGCAGGACTTACAAATGTAATTATTTAATTTTGTTCAAACTACTGAGGTCTTTGATCCAGTTAGAGTGTGTAGAATTTGCATTACTCATTAACAAGCAGGCTGGCAAACACTGTGTAGTCTAAAAGAGATCAACAAAGATAACAAAAGATCACAAAAAGATAAATAGTCAGGAAAGGATGAAAAAAAAGTTTAGTCCAAAAAAACAGAAAATCAGGAGATGTAAACTGTATTCAAATCTATGAAACAAATACAGGCTCACACAGGCATAAAAAGGGTTTCTGAGTCTCAAAAAAATGTAATTTCATCCATTTATTTTTTTTTAATATGTATGTAAATCCAGGTTTTTTTGCAAGTCTGTGATGAATCAAAAGTTTTCCAGACTGTGAATTTGATTATATTTGTGAGCTTCACTGCTAGTATCAGCTTTCAGGGTCTTTGGCTTCAGGGCACATCTTCCAATATTGTCTGCCCTGAGGTTTGGAGTCCGTGACTTTGAGCATCCCCAGGACAGTCCCATTACTCCTGAATTTCCCAGAGCTATAGCTGCCTTGGGTCCCATCATCCAAATCCTCTCAACAGTGTGAAGCCTTGATAACAGGGAAATTATTATAAAAACTGTTATTATGTTTTTTCATGCTGAAATTGGGTTTATATAACAGTTAATTACCACTTCTTGTATTAATTTACAAATAGCATTTCCCCCTCCTGCAGAAAGAACAGGAAAAGGAACAATCCCAAATGTTATAATCAGCATCTCTCAGTACCTGCTGGATAGAATACAACAATAATGTTATGCTGCCAAAGCAAACCCAGGTGCAGATTTTGTAAAGGGGAGATTGGGAGGGGAATGAGGGGATTGATAATCTCATTTTCTCCATGAGTCCTTGTTGAGTGCAGTGCAGGTGTTTGGGGAGAGAACAGTCACTGCTGTGTAACTTCACTGCCCATTGTGCACTGCTCCTTCTAACACGCAGGTCAAATTAAATCTGTTATGAAAAAGGAATGGAAAGATATGTGAGGAAAACAAAGATGTTACATCCAACACCTGCAGGAAGTATATTCTTGAGGGACATAATTCCCTAGCTTCAAGAATGTAGGAGCAAGCCCTGTGTATCAGCAATGTGTGGTTCAGATGGAGCCCTGCTCATTTCATAATATTTTTCCTAGCCTTAGGGGAAAGTGTTTAGAAGTCTTTGAGTATTATGAGTGTTTGCAAAGAGGCAGGATCCATGCACAAAGCATATTTTAAACACAACTGAGGGCTGTACCCCTGTGGTCTGTGAGTGCTCCTGCAGCTGTGGTAGATCCCTCCATGCCACGCTGGTGAGGAGAGAGTGCAGGCCATGCCGGGTACATTTTTGTAGCCTCAGACCCCTCATCTTCTGTTACACTGGTGGAATTTATGGCTGAATCAAGCCTCTATAGTGTGAAATGCTAATGTAACCCAAATACATGAGCTATAATCCATAGCCTGGAGGAAGGTCTCTTATCCTTACGTCTGGGAGTGTGCTACTTTTGTGATGCAGAGTTGATTTTGCTAGTAAAATAAGACAGCTCCTGCCTCCAATCATAGGTGTATATTGTATGCATGCTATTCTGCTGAATTTTATATACCCTAGGGTTTCTCTGGCTCTAAAAAAAAATAAGGGGATGAGGACAATGCTACAAGGTGATACTTGATATAATGAAAATCTAGCAGACTTTGGTGATGTTAAAAGCAACTGAATGAGAAATTGTTTTGACTGAAATAGACATGAACAGTCTTATAAGCCTAAAAGATTAGAGGATTTATTACAGTCTCAAGAAAATGATAGATGTGGCTTTTGTTCTGGCCACCTGCTGTTTCCTTACTGAAGTGAGATCCAGTTTAGTTTTATTTCAAATTCATAATTATGGCAGAACTGGTTTAGCTTTTCAAAGTCCAAACTTTGAGAGTCATAATGCTGAGATTCTTGTGTAAACACAGTCACAATTCTGCACAAAAGAGCAGATACACAAATGCATATCAGGGAACTGGTACTTTTCAAAATAATTATTAAGTCAGTTTTCTCCTGTAATTTGTATTTATTGAGAGGCAGTGGTTAACCCCAGACAGTTTTTACCCTCTTAATAAGGTTGGGGAGAAGGCAGAGGCGATAGGAATAAAGAAATACATCTATAGATAATTCCACATTGAGCTGAGCTTGTTAAACCAGATACTCTGAAGCTAAAGAGTTTCACAGAAGAAAAGAGGAAAGAGCCTTTTCAACTTCCCAAGAGAAGGTAGCAATAAACTGGCTTGATGATCACTGTTGTTAAATTGAGCCCCTTGGGATGCCAGGTAATTTGCTGGTAACGTGAAAGACTTGGTCTTTAGCAAGGCTGTTTGAATGACTGTCTGGAGGTTCCATCTTTATAGTCCCAAATTCTCTAGCACCTTTCTTGCAGGGGGATCTATTATGCTGCAACAGTCAGTTGATGAACTGCTGAAAGTTAGAGAAGGCAAAAGGCCATTTTCACTGCGTGGGCTGGATTCAAAAGCACTGAGAGTAGCAGGCTGGAGGGAGAAGAGATGCTTTATTGTTCATCCCTAGAGTGACAGTGGAGTCACAAAAGGGATCTTCAGGGAGAGAACACGTATTTAGAGTGCCAGGTAGTTTCTGGAGGTATAATCTATTTTTAATAAAATTTCTAATTTATCAAAACTACAAGAAATTTCTAGAATTTCTTCATATTCTGAGAAGTAGCTCAACTAGTCTGTTAACTCTCCACCTACCAGTTAAAACTATTTCCCCCACAAAAGCCTTGCAGTTACTTATTTTCTGAGGTCCTTGGTTTAAAAGACTCATACAGAGATTTTTTAATACTTTACTACTCTCAACTTATAGATTGTAAATGCTGAAACAACCCATGGGTCTCACTTGGTGATTGCTAGTTTTAGTGGTCATTTTTGTCCAGAAGAGACAGCTATGTTTTCCCAGTAATATTGGTTTCCTCTTTTTGAGGTCACTCAGTTTTCTTGTCAGTAATCTGGAAATCTCAAGAATTTCTATCCCTAAATCCTGTTTATCAGGCAGGAAAAGAAGGCACTTGCACTCTGATCCAACCAAAACTATCATTTTTCATTCCAACTGTCACAGAATATTAGAGTGGCTTGGGTTGGAAGAGACCTTGATGTCAACCTGGTTCCAACCCCTCCTGCCATAGGCAGGGTCACCTCCAGCAAGATCAGGTTGCTCCAAGCCCCATCCAGCCTGGGCTGGGACAATTCCAGGGCTAGGGTAAGAGCAGGACAACTCTGTCTTGCATGCCATGGTTTCTGATCCCTGTATTGAGAATATCTATTCAACAGTTTTACCTTTTTATTAAGAATGATGTTAAAATGGTTTTTTTTTCCCTCCTGATTGAAAACTAACCACTGACCCAAGCAATTGAGGAGGACGCCAATTATAATTTAGCAAAGAAAAGTGATGATGTTTTAATGGTTCTTCTTAAAGAACATTTGATTTACTGATATAGCAATGGGTGCCAATATTGAATGAACACTTATGAGGTATTTCTTTGAGTATGAACTCAAGCAAAATAATTGAATTCCCCATTATAGTTTTTTTGCTTCCCTTGTGTTTGCCTTCTGTGAATATTCTATAAAGTGAATTTAATGGCAGAATGCATGTGATAATAGTCAGTTTAAGCAAATATTGGAGAATATTCTGATCCTATAAATACTGAAATTGGAGATGCAAATATTAGCATTGTATTACGAATATTTTAAATTAATTTGGCATTGATACTCATCCAAACACTTTTTTTTCACCAAAACTTTTTAATTTGTATTAAAATCTGGATGAGTAAAAGCTATTTCTCTCAGTCTTTTATAATGTGGGAGTTGCATGTTTGTCTGCAGAGGCTTTGTATCAAAATAGCACCTAAATAGATACATGGTCTAGGAACTATGGCATTAATACTTTAATACACCTAATTAATACTTTAATGCTCCTCGCTGTGTGTCAGTATTCTGGGTCATTCTTTATGCAGTCAGCCAACCCCACTATGCCTTGAAAGTCACAAAAATCTACAGAGTGACCAGACACTGTTGTGCTGTTCAGGTCTGCAATTGAACAGCAGTGCCAGGCATTTTTAGGTCTGCTTTTGGTTTGGTTGTTGTTTCTTTATTTCCACAAGAAATGCATGAGTACCTGGAATCTGTGAACTTTGAAGGATGATAGAAGGCCATGGGAATTACTATGCTATAGCAAATATTGAAATTATAATTCTGACAGAAAGCCAATATGAAACACTTCAGGTAAAAAGAATGAGAAATCCTCTTATGGACAATTGTGTTATAACTTGGCCAGTCTAAAACTCTTTCATTTAGTGATTGTCTCATATTATGAAATGCCTTCAATAATCAGAGGTGACCATTCCAAAATGGTGAGAGTTATAAAATCTTATTTTCTCTTCTATAATCCAGACATTTACTAGTCTCAAGAAAGATTTATAGATTGTATTGAAGAGAAAGTAAAACCAGAAACAAATTGTGTTGAAAGTGTAAGTCCCTTTCTTTACTATATTTCACTGGAGGGCACAGGGATGATGTCGGAAACAGGAGAATAAACCCCAAATTTTCAGACAAGGAGATTTCATGAGGAAAACATTTAAACACTAGTGGAACTTGATAAAATTTATTACTAAACCAAAAACAGTAAATTTCTTTAAAAAGTATATTTCAAGCTGTTAAAAACATGAAATCAATTATTATTTGCCGTTGATTTTTAATTGAATCTTCTCTTCAAAAAATAGTTCATATTCTAAGCCTTAATTTTTCTTTATCCTTCATCTCCTGTTTAGTTCAAAGAATGATGATTTCTTCAGCCTTCCCATAAAAATCTTTTGCTATTTTTCTCATCAAACCATTCTCACCTCAGAATTATTTTAGGAATTTTCTTCCCATCATGAAGTATTTTAATGCACTTGTGAATCAAGGCTTTTATTTCACTTTGGTTGAGTTTAGGTTAAATGTTTCCATAGGGTGGGTATGATACATTTGCAAAGCATAAGTTGTCTGTGGAGTCTCCATAAATATTCTGTTTTCATAAGCTGTTTGAAACATAACATTGCAAGAGAATAATGGGATGCATGGTTAGCAAGGGAAAATTTGAATGAAGTCGTGTCCTGTAATTCTCTTATTTCTTGCCTTTAAGTTTTGTGAGGTGTGTTTTTCATTTTAAAGGATCTAGTATCTGGTCTTTAATAACATCTTTGTTTCATTTTGTTTTGTTTCAAGATCTACTGCTGCATTATCTAATTCTGTATTTTATATACCCAATTGCCAATACGTGTTTTTCAAATGTCCTTTATAATGTGTAACAGTAGCAAGTGTTGATCATATCCCAAGCAGCTTCCATTATTCACAGATAATGGAGGAGAAAAGAGAGAACATAAAGGCACTCACAGTATTATATTAATTACTAGGACAGCAAGAAGCCCATATGCTTAAAAATTTGTACATATGTTCCTTGGCTATTTGCTCTCCCCTGTGCAAATTTTCTATTAAAGCTGATTCTGTCATTTTTTCAATTTGTTACTGACAGTTGGCAAGAGTTGTTCCTCCTGTCTGAAGACTGCCAACATAGCTGCTCAAGGAGAAGTAAGGACCCCTCTTAGTGCTCCTGAAAGAACGGGGCTTTACCACACACCTAATGTATAGATAAATATATTATTTATTTCCCAAATTAATAAGTTCCCTCTTTCTTCTTAGTATATTGTCTCTGTGCAGTAAAAAGCAATGACATTTATTGAATAGCAACAACTTTGAAAGCTTTCCTTACACTCTATAAGCATACACTCTACAAAAACCTTTCTATCCTCCACTTTCTCCTACAAAAAGCCTGGTTACAGGGACAAGTATTACACAAAACTCTGGAGAATGATCAGCAAACTCACTTCTGCATCTAATGATCTGAATACCTTTGCTCCCACTTAGGGTCATTTCTTGGAAGAGTAATTTAGGTATTTTTATGAATTTTTCTACTCTAGATTCAAAACAGAGAATGGTGATCTGGCAGCCAGAGTCCAAAGTAAATGGGAAATATCAGTAAAAGCAGCCTTTGAATGACAATGGATGAAAACATGAGAATATTATTCCACCCGTGTCTCATCTAGCCAAGAATCTGCTTGCTCATGATTAGTACTGAGGTCCTCAAGTTTAAAGGTGTATTAGGGATAGCAATTGTTTAGTAATTTTGGGTGGTGGCCATCCACCTGTTGTTGATTGCACCATACCAATAAAATATCATTGGTATTTGTTTAGGTACCCCAAGACAAATTATCATATCCTGTGTCCATTCCCTGCTAGCTTCAAAAAATGGGCATTCCAGGGAACACATTCATGCACACTGTCTGTCTGCTGCAGTTCTTGAGCCACATTAATTCCTGTACACAGCTGAGGGATTGTGACAGATCTCAGAACAAAGTTGTGCCAGGAGACTGTCCAGTAATTTACCAGAATGGACAACAGAATCCATGGCCTAGGCCTGGACCTGATTTGAGCTCCTGTTGCTCTACTCTATACTTACTATATGTATATGTATGGATATATATATGGGTATATATATATGCACAAATGCACATTTATGCCCACCCAGTATAAGAACTGTGTAAGAATGGTCTCTAACAGACTCATAAAACTCAGCCTCAAGCTCCATGTCATGGTATCTTCCCTGGCTAAAGGAAAGGCAGTGTGAATATGCTGATACATGCTGCAATCACACATCTCCTCACAGTGTAGACATACCGTAATAATGAGTGTCAGTTAAGGTCTTGGTTCAGCTCTAATCATTTTGCACTGCTCTGCAGTACAGCGAATGCATTTCATCTGCAAGTGGAGAGTGCTCCCAGCAGAGGGAAAGTCTCTACTTGTATAGAGTCAGCACAGCTGATTCCCACAAATACCTTGTCAACCCTGTGGGATGGACACACACAGGATGAATAACAGAGAAGAAAGAGAGCCTTTCACTGGTCT
This sequence comes from Thryothorus ludovicianus, assembly GCA_013397245.1. Lineage (NCBI taxonomy): Eukaryota > Metazoa > Chordata > Aves > Passeriformes > Certhiidae > Thryothorus > Thryothorus ludovicianus. The sequence goes on along the minus strand of VZTB01011711.1, from coordinate 785,502 downwards.
CATAAAAATGTTATAAGTTAGAGAAGCCCTCAAGCTATTTTAAATGAGGTCATACTACTACTGGCTTTTTTTTATTATCCTTTCTGAGTACAGGCCCTCTTTAATTGTGCAGCCTTTGAAAATGAAGCAAAACAAACTCTAGCGTATTAATTCTGTCAGTGTGCTGGACTGAAATCGAAGGAAGATCAGTAGCATATACCTTTTGTTGAGGAGAAAAAGGGAGGACAAAATAATTGTCCATGCATAAAAGTGGCAGGGCCACTATGGGTCTCTGGTTTTGATGTAGAAATAAAGGCAATAAGATAGTGGAGAAGATGCTGAGAAGGCTGAGGATGCACTGCTTCTTTGAAAACAGCCCTATATGACCTCCAGACATATTTTTTTCTCAAACATTCAAATGAGTTATTCAATGAACAAAAAGGGGAATTAACTCAGATATTCTTTAAATTACTGTCTTACATCCACTCCTCTATTCACCATAGAGTTTATTACTTTGTCTCGATTTCCTAGATGCCCATTAACCTTCCAGATATTTCTTTGGTGCACGTGTACCCTCCATCTCCTCCATCTAAAATCTCCTTTTGGTTGTGTTCCCTCAAACATCTGCCAGTGATGGAGGTGACATAACAAGCTGCTTCTGAGTGGTTGGAGGGCCAGCCAGCCAGTCAGGATTCAGGGCATGGTTGATTAGCAGCAGATCAACCAATGATGAGCTCTTCCTGAATGTTTCCTGGCATTGTGTCACTAACTGGGGCTTTTCTCCATGGTCAAGCCTCTGATTTGACTGAATTTTCCTACCCTCCAGGGTTCAGTTCCTTTGGCAAATGTTGAATCTGGCTAATGGGTTCAGTAGATATTAGATGGGTACAGCAGATAGCAGACAGTGTAGTCATGTAAAATTCTCTTTAGAAAACCAGGGTAAACATAGATTTACATTTTATACCTTGCAGTCACAAGACAGCAAGATAGACATTATTATATAACATAAGACTAATTGTCTGTTTTGTCTAGTATCCAGTGGCAGTACTATTTCCTTCAGATGATGTTGCAAGAAATACTGTAGAGTAGGCAATTAGGGATTAACCTCTCCATAACAGAAGTTTCTTAATTCCCATCAGTTAGTGATTAGCTTATGCTCTGAAGCATGAAGGTTTATATCCCTTATGAATTTTTGTTTAATCTAATATAATTGCAGATGTTCTTGTTATCCATATAGCTGCTTATCCTGTTTTGTTCTTTTTTTTTTTTTCTTTTGATCCTACTGTGTTCTTGGCCTCAGTGATATCCCATGGTAATAAATATTATGGAAGTAAAATCTGTATTCCCAGCATTGTCCCTTATTTTAGAATATAATTACAGGAAAGTATATAAAAAATAGGGAATTTGTGCAGATGGGAATATACGCTTTGCATATAGACATTGTTTTCTAAGCAGGGTGATGGGAGTTCATTCAATATTCAAATATTGAAATACCAGATTTTTCTCCTTACTAAAAAGGGTAGGATTTATCCTGCCTAGCATCAGTATCTGAGTATGTCACCTCAGACTCTGTTTTATAGTGAAAAATATAATTTGGAAGAGAATATATCTAACTTGTGGTAGATGTTCATAGTAAGAAGTGATGGAACACACCGTGAAAGTACCACTTTCCCTCTGTTCACTATTGATACTAATTTTGAAATCAATCTTAGGTATAGATGTTTATAATATAGACATCTAGTTTTAGTCAAATTAGTTGCTATAAATGGTTAAATTCCAAAACGCAATGTAGGAGCTTAGATATTTCCAGAGGTTCATTTTACCTAATAAAGTCTGGCTCTGTAGGAACCTGTCTCTGCTGACTACATGCACAGCATAACACAAATTAATTCCTGACTGCATGAAAGTCATCACACAGGCTGTTGCCTTGTCCAATCATGTCCATTTTCCCTATTCTGTATTTCTGAATTTATATTTTAAATATGCATGTTTCCATTCCTTGTTGTAAATGTAAAGTAAGTATTTCCTCAATCTCTGACTTAGGCAGGGCTGTTCATGGAGTCAAGGTGACCCAGAGGTGCTCTGCCTTCCATTCTGGGAAGAGAAGTAGCATATTCTTGGCAATAATTTAATTTTCATTCTGTGGGAGAAACTGAAGGTAAAGCAACCCAGGTAAGTAAAGGATACCCTTTGGGAGACCCTTACTCCTAACCTCAACAGGTAGCATGGTGGGAGACTGGTCACAGTGTCAGTAACTTTCTGACCATTCGTCCTTCCCTCGAAAAGAGTGAAGCGAGGAAGGCAGTGCAGAAGTATCTCTGGCTTTGAAATCCTGCCAAAAAAGACTTTAAGAAGTAAAGACTTGTGAACCCCTGTCATCACAAGTGCCCATTTCTATTTTACCATCTCACCTTTTACTTTTTTTGTGATCTGAGACACATACTCCTCTTTTAATCCTTAATTACAGAGTGTGAAAGTGTAACCTTATGCATATCTATGTGTTTGAGCAGCTTTCAAGGAAGAAAGCTTTGAGCAACAGAAAAAGACCCCCTAAACTCACTCATTAAGGGTTGTGATTTGGTAAAAGAAATAGCAAAAAAAAAAGAAAAAAAAAAGAAAAACCCAAACAACAACACAAAAATACATACAAAAAGAATACACCAAAAAAAAATAGAGGACAAACTCTTAAATATTTTTCTATATGCTTACTGACCCTGGTCAGTTCACTAAGGTGCCTGAAGATGACCAGAACCTAGAAAGGAAGATGTGGGAGATAATCTTCCAGTGCTGGGAGCCACTAGACCAACTCAGCTGCTCCCCCTGAGAGCTCCCAGGGAGCCAGAGAGGCTCACATTTGGGCCCTTAACATCCAGGCATGTCAACAGCAAATTAAAAATTCAAGTGGGGATTAGATGAGCAAATATTACTGTAGATTTGGACTGTAAACCTCTGTGCCTTGACTCCAAGGCAACCTGAGGACATCTGCTGTGACTTGCTGTCATCCTTCTCCACTCACACCTGTCCCACCACATCTTACAATATAGCAATGCACAGGATTGTTATATAATGTAATATAATTTGATTTTATTGATTCTGACTCATTTTGCTGTCCCTGGGCAAAGAGGAACCAGGATGATTAGAAATCTAGAAGGACTAGCTGGTGAACCTGGAAGCCTGACTGGCAGCTCTTCATTTATGCTGTCTCAAAACACACAGGCAAGATGGGTAAGAGCAGGGACATGGTTTTGCTCATTTGAGTTGTGTCTCTCAAAATGAGACCTAAAATGACGACTGCTAAAAGAACAAAGTATCTCAAGATGGTTTTTTTTTTTCTTTTCTCAAACAAAGTCAAGATCTTGTGGATAGATTCAGTAGGAGTGGCTCAGCGGTGGCAGACTTTTGTTTAAATGGATTTGCTGAAAGATTGCTTGGATTAAGTATGATTTGTTCTATTTTCAGTGAAAGAAAATAGCTGTTATTTTGCAGCAACATTTAATAACAGCTTTCTGCAAAATAGTCAATGGTGTTATATTATATCTCTGTTACAATATTACTAATGGAAAATGGCAACCTGAAAAATAAGGTAAAATCAAATTGGTTTTGTTTTGAGAAATAATTTTGATTTCCCAGAAAATAATGAGCCCATCACTATATGTTACTTTGCATTTACTTTTGAATATGCAAAATAGCAATATTGTCTGTGTCTGCTTAATTCTGTTTGACAATAACAAAATAAATTTGCTATTGTTTATTAGAGATTTTCAGGGAAGCCAACTAACTCGTCTTAGATTTGAATTTCAAATACAACCTTTTTAAAAAACATAGGCAGAGATATTAATCTAAAATATTGATAAGAAATTTACATCGGTGAATATCTAATTGTAGTCACAGTTCTCACATTTACAGTCACTTGCTGTTTGCTTTTTGGAATTAAAATCACAATGAGCTGGCACTCTCAGGTGTATTTCAGCATATGTCACTTTTGCATATGAAAGAATAAATGCATAGAGGTATCTGAAAGCAAAACAAAACAAAGCAAAACAGCATCTTTATTTTAGAAATACTTTTCATTGTTCACAGGAGTAACAGCTTCTTGATCATAGAGCCTTTAGACACTTGAATTTCAGCAATTATGGCTAACTTTTATATTATACCTAATTCAAGCAACACTTCATAGTTTCACACATCCTGAAGTTTTAATGCAAAAACATATAAAATTATTCTTTTACAATCACTCACTTAAATACCATTTTGGTGGCAGAAGAATTGAAGGTAAAATAAGAAATACAGAGTATTATTTTACCATATATATAGAAGATAATATGTTTTATTTAAATGAATAGTGTGAAGTTGCAGACAAGACAAATATCTTTTTAAGAAGTGCATTGTTGTAGGATAAAAAGCAACAGACAATTTTCTGTGAGGAAATTTCTGCTAAGAACATAGTAAGAATTTTTTCTTTTTTTCATATTAAGTGGGTCAAAAGAGAAAAATATTGCCCTGGGAAATTATGGAATATCCATCCATAGCTAAGCAAGACTTGCAGGGACCTGATTTAGCTCCAAATTTGGATGTGGCTTTGAAGTTGGCCCTGCTTTGAACAGGAAGTTGGATCACGTGACCCCTGAAATCTCTTTCCATCTAAATTATTCTGAGTTTCTGATTTCAAGTAAATGTAGCCTGAAAATCAAAATAACAAATCGGAAGAGAACTAAATATTAACAGGGGTTCAAACAAGTGGCATGAGATGTGCAACGTAAATTAACACCATGTAAAAAGGGTCAGTGTTCTCTTCAGTGTCAGCCTCATGCTCGATTTATTGTAGTATTGCATTTTCAAGTGCAGTCATATGGGAAAATTCTTGAAGTGTAAAACAGATATGTTTGGTAAAAAGATAATAAATTTGCTATATAACTCCCTCTTCCCTCTACAGCGCTAAACCCCATAACCCCTCAGGGTTTCCCTCTTTAAACCACAGAGACAACTTACTAAATTTTGTGAAAAAAAGGTCCATCTTTTAAATATTACTACAGCAAAGAAGTTTCAAGTGCATCACAAGATCTTGTAGGCAGCTACAAAGTGTATTTATCATGGTTGTGACTATGTACACAGTAGGTAGGAAAATGGTGTTTGGGACAGGCAACATTGACTCAACCAGGATTAGCAGTCGTGCATTTAGAATAAAAGGTATATGCAATTACTATGAGAAATTTGGATCCTGCTCCTCGTATTCTTCTAATAAACCTAAAATTATTTTTTTTATTGTGAATATAAGTGGAATAAATCCACTGCTTAGTGGTAAGCAGATTTTTCCTTTTCAGAAACTGCAGACAGGCAATGATTGCAGATACCTTTATGAAATCCATCAGAAAAATATATTTGGATATGAAAGGAAAAAAAACCGTGACTGAACTTGATTGATTAACTTTATTTATGATATTTTTCATTGGAACTAGAAAATTAACAGGAGTGGACAAAGTAATCCTAGTAAATGAAAAAGTCATTACATTCAATCACTGTTCACCTGAAATGCCAGTGTATTTTATTCAAATATTATGGTGCATCTCACCAGAACCTCCATATGAATTTCTTTTATCATGCAAGCTAATGATGATTTTGACAAATGACTTGACATAATTTCCTTTCTTCTTCGAATTATCAGGTTCTGGAGCTTCTTAGAAGGAAAAAGATTTTGATGTCCTGTTGTCAATGAATGACAATGGGAGAGGGATGACTAAATATTTATTGAATATACATTATTGTGTATATATATCATGGATTGTGTTGAGAAGTCTGTTTAATGAACCATATTTCCTAGATAATTTTTGAAGCATTTTAAGAAATATGATCATGTCTATTTATTTTGAGACACTAATAAGTCATGTTTTTTTCATATATTTTGTAGGATAATATTTTGACTACTGTTACTGAAATATATTTAATGAATCATCTATTATTCCCTTAAATTTCTGAGGTGATATAAATTCCAGTGTCTTATTGAATAGCTTTGACATTATCAGGTTGTCATCTTGCAGTTTTTTTCTAAGAACTAAGGAATGGTCAAAAGTTACATGCAGCTGTTTACAGAGGTAATGCAGAAAAAACTCTTCAATAATATTTTAATGTCTCAGAACAGAGGTTGTATATTGGTGGCTTTCGAGATCTTTGTTGAACTTTACATTTGGCAGCTGCTTGCCTCCTACAAAACCTCTCTGTCTCATCATCATGTCTGCTTTTTCTCACAACATGAATTCCTCAACATATGTAGGAAGCGCTTCTCAGCACTATGAAGTAAACCCCCATAGCAAAAAAAGATCTTGGCAATATGATTTAACAAGAATAGTATATGAAAAATATTGATTTTGCCCCTTCAACTGATAAGAAAATTGCTGGATTGAAGTGGTAATCAGTACTGCCAGCCTTAAGTGCTCAGCTCAAGGAGAGGAACTCATCAGGCTGATGCACTTTCTTTAAGGTCTCCCTGTAAATGGACAAGGGTTATTTGGTGTCTCTGCTGAGATTAGCAACACCCACCATACTGAACAGTAGGAAATGCATGGCATTAAGAAACATAACGGATAAAGGATCAAAGGATACCAGAAACCCTCCCTCTCGGCGTTGGTGTTCTAAATTGGGTGTTCCCATGAAACTCAAAAATGTAAATGATGTGGACAACAGACCTTCCTCGTAAGGAGGATGTGGTACTTGTTATTTTTGCTTTTTAACCACAGTTTACACTGAGTTCTCATCCTAGAAGGTTTTGAATCTACATGATGTTTAAAAGCCATGTGGCTGTGGGTTATTATAAGAGAATGTGCTTCCATTCCTCTCATTAACTGGCCCCACCTTGCAGACAGGAACACAAATGATGAGATCATGGAGGGAGGAAGAATTGTATCTCCCATATGTTGATAATTCACTGACCTGAGGATGAAGTATTCCCGGTTGTTTATACATTTAATGCCAAAACAATCATGTAAAATACAACACGTTCCTCTCTCCTGCAAAATTTTTTTCAGAAATGGCTGAAAAACAGATAAAAGACTTATTATAGACTGCACCTACTGCATCAGAATAAGCAAATCTGCTTCTGGTTAGCTATCACACTACAAGAAGGTCAGTGGAGGACTACAGCTCAATAATTATTTCCTCTTTGAATCCACATTCCTTCAGCTGATCAATGCATGAAGCTGAAGTAGCAGCTCTGCAAAGAATGACAGATTCATATCAAGAATTTGTAATGTAATCTATGAAATTCACTCATAGCAAGGTATGATTTACCAGGAGCCTATTGATTGGGGAATAAATGTTATTTTACATTTAAAAGAATACATTTCAGTAATGCTGGAGCTTTAACTCCTGGGTTTTGAAGGATCCTATTTTATTCAATATAAAAAATCCTGTAATTTTATTACATCATGCATACTACCCATAAAACCTATCACAGTTTCTTCAGAGGTGTGACAGTCCCCATTTTGCATGAAGGTTGAGGCAAATACAGTTACTGGCAGGGACTTTTTAACTTTTTGAAAACTGCTGTTTTGGGAACAGAACCTTCACTGCTTTTAACCACCACAGATCCATAGATCAAAGGCAAAGAAGCCAATTTGCCAATTAACACCACGTAAGGACTTGGATGAGAGTGCTGCCTTTTTCACAGAGCCCATCCCGCAGGAGCACAGGACACACCATGCCCTGCTGAAATTACAGAGCCACGTCAGAAAGGTGCTGTGTTAAAAGGCAATGAGAATTTGTCCTGGAGCTCATTAATGAATTCTTCCTTCAGTACACTGACCCATTTCATATGTTTCTTGCAGTTCTTTTTTTTTTATTCTCTTTCAGGTAATGCAGTATGTGTCTCCTTAGACAGTCCAAGGTTAACAGTATTCCTTATAGTCTCATAATATTTTGCTGATTGGTTATATACCAATCATTTTTTCCACAAAAAAAGCTTTCAATTAACCCCCCAGTGATCGGGAGGTGGAATTTCCAGATTAGTGTTGGAGAATTCCACCTCCAATCACCAGGGGTTTAATTGAAAACTTTTCTGAGAAAAAATAATTGGTGCAAAAACATCAGTAAAATAACCTAAAATTCAAGGGACTCTGTTAATTTCAATCTATTTAAGAGAAAGACAAAAAAATTGAATAGGAACATTGAACAAGTAATAAACAACATTATCACAGCAAAACCAAGATTAAAAGGAAACTTGTGAAGTGGCCCTGCAAAGTCACAAAATGCAGGAAAACTTAGCTTTAATTTAAGCTACAATACACTGAAAGCATGCAAGAGAAATTAGCTTATGTTAGGAACTATTTCAGAATCAGGTGATTTGTTTCAGATTCAGAGACATAAATCACATTTTAATAATCTCTCTCCCAGTATGAAGCCTCCATACAATCTGATATGTGGGGATTTTTTAAGTAGGTGCTTTCTTTGCATAACAAGAAGCTGCAATAAATTAAATGGAGCCCAGGAAATCTTATAATGCAGCTGTGTTAGGAAAGAAAAGGTTCAACCTAAATATACTATTGCAAATATATATATCTTTGGTAATAATGAGAAACATCCAATATGAATGAATGCATCTGTGTGCACTAAACCTGCCTGAAAATTGTACCTTCAGTATTGCTCAAAGAGATATTTTTCTTGCATTAAGGATAACAGACTTTGACCTGCAAATTATGAAAAAGATTAAGATATGCATCAGCAGAGAGATTTATGTCTGGTGTTGACAAATTATTCATTAAAGTTTTATGCAACAGGCCCAGAGAGAGTATTAAATAAGATTATTATGGCAGTTCTTATAAGTGTATTCATCTTGACTAAGAAGAGGTCGTGATAAAGTTTAGGACTGTTTACTTACAAAGCTTCTTTAATTAGGAAAAATAGAAATAAATGTTCTCCATTTGGCTTCTTTCACTGATTTCATCTTTATTACTTCTCTCTCCCAATATTATGAAAGATCAACATCAATAAAAGTAAATCTATTACATGCAACTTGACAAATAATTTGCTTAATGATTTCTAAATATAGAGAATATATAAAATTTCCTTCTGAAATTTACAACACTCTTTTCCTTGTGAAAATAAGCAGACATAGCTTTGTATCTGAAGTGATCATTAGTGAATAAACAAGGTAATTATCTCTGAAAGGAGCTAGTTTCAATGAAAAACAACCATATATTGCTACTGTAAAACACAGCACTCTGCGTTCTATTCTGCCATACATTATACTTTCCTGCTGTCAGGTGAAAATTAAACCAATGCCTATTTGATTACTTTGGAAACATTTGAATTGATTTTTATTACCTGATTTTGTACATCTGTAAGGAAGATATATGACCCCTCTTCTTGAAAGAACTGAACAACTTCTCTCTTGGTTTAATGGAACATGTAACAGGCAGGTAGAAGAGAGAGAAAACAACAATACCTATGGAAAAAATGCTACAGAGGAGGACAATATCATTTTTAAAAAACATTCCTTCTCTACTAATGTGGCACTTTGCTAGGGTCCAGAGGAAGAAGAGTTCCTTTAATAATCACTGAATATCTCAAAATCTCTGCAAATAGTAATATTTGCAGTATTTTAATAATTTATACTAGTTTATTTTTTTCACAATATTCAGTGTGAACTGTAAAAATCATAACTTGATTATTTTTTACTGAATGTTGATCATCTTAACTGAGATTTCCATCCAGGGATACTCTCTAACTGCTTAAAGCTCACAACTAACCTGTTTAAACATAGAGGATGGAAGGTAAGACTTTATGAGCACACCCAAAGAATAAATATCCCTGAGTTGCATTCTGCTTTCTGCCTTGGCTTTTACCCAGCAAGACATATGCTTTATTACCTGTACAATCAAGTGCAATACCACAAAAGGAATATTAAAGTATCTTCTGAAAGGTTACAGTGGGAAAGAATATCCTCTGCATGTAGAACTTTTATTTTCTCAATTCCATCATGGATGTCATTCTACTACAGGCACTTTAGCAATTGCTCACAGGTGTTTTCCTACAAAAACTGGTACAATGTAATTTGGAATATGTTGTTGTGAGTGGTCCCACAATAGGTTAAATGATTTCAAACTAAAAAAAAAAAAAATACAAAAGTGGCTACAGTTTCTATCATTGTTTTTCATTTAAGAGTAAGTGCTTTGTGGTTATTTTGTTGTTTGTTTTGGGGTTTCTTTTTGCTTTCTTTTGTCCCTGAGCCTTTGTATTTTGTGGTTTTAGACTGTATGAGTGACTGCCCTATGCATCGTTATGACATTGCACAAGGGAAGACAAAATGTCACCACATGCATGAAAAAGATGGCATCTCCTTTTTTTTTCTGCAGTAACACTGAACAAAGAAAAAAAAACAGGAGAAAAAAGGTTTTTATCATGTATCTGTAGGAAAAATTGCAAACTTTGTTTCTAACTACATAGAATATGTACTTTCTTGATGAATTCTAGTCTAGAAGGAATAGAACACCTTTGTCCAAGTATTTTCTCTCTCCTCTCCTCTCCTTGAGTCTCCTCTCCTCGAGTCTCCTCTCCTCGAGTCTCCTCTCCTCGAGTCTCCTCTCCTCGAGTCTCCTCTCCTCTCCTCTCCTCTCCTCGAGTCTCCTCGAGTCTCCTCGAGTCTCCTCGAGTCTCCTCGAGTCTCCTCGAGTCTCCTCTCCTCTCCTCCAGTCTCCTCTCCTCGAATCTCCTCTCCTCTCCTCGAGTCTCCTTGAGTCTCCTCGAGTCTCCTCTCCTCGAGTCTCCTCTCCTTGAGTCTCCTCTCCTCAAGTCTCCTCTCCTCAAGTCTCCTCTCCTCTCCATTATGTTGTTGTTTTGTTTTTTATTTAGGTCTTAAATAAAAAGTATTTATTTAAAACCTAAAAAAGGGGTAGAAGAAAACTGTCTAATAAGCAAAAGAAATCTGTCCTTTATATGATTTTAGCACCAGCCCTGGGAAACTCATGCAGTTTATAGTAGATGCATTGTCCTTCCTAATCTTCAGGATTCTTGTAGTTCTGTTTCAAAGCTGCATGGAAAGCATGCAGAGAGATGTTACAATGAGTTTACTCAAACAAAAACCTTCTCTTATGAAAGTAAACGTTTGTTCTCTGTTTCTCTGGATAGTTGATTGTATGCTTGGATAATTAACACACTGTCCTGCTCTTGTATGTTCCATAAAAATTATACACAGGAACAATTGTGCACCTTCTCATTAAAGCTGACTCATTTCCAGGAATTAAATTTATACTAGTTTAGCAAAGGAAACTGGACTGATCAAAATCAGGTGTCTAAGACCTCATTCCTCAGCTATTTGAAAGCATTAGTGAATATATTGGTAAAACAGCACAATTGAGCCCATTTATTTTCTCCAGCTTTACTGTAATGGAGAAGTTGAACAATCAGAGCTACTCGGTAAGGAAGAGCAAAACTCCTATTCTGGTGTAAAACTAAGCTTCAGCAAAGGAAAATTTATGCAATTCTATGTGTGCAGAATACATGGTATGCAAGTCCCATACATGTCACAAAATCCAAACCCCAGTATTCTTCCCATGCTAACATTTGAAAATGTTCCTATTGGGCCAAAGATGTTCTAGTACTGAGCATATTCACTTTTGCATGAGGTCTGTCATACAGTCTAATTCTCACTATCAGAATTATTGTCTATTTTTTGTAGGTACATTCTTATTTCTGCTTTTTATTCCATCATTTTTTTTTAAATTCCAGTCTACTCTGTTGTCCTTCTTTCCTCTATTTGCATGTATAATCCTTCTCATATTTTTTGTTTTAAATCAATGTCTATAATCCATTACTGTGTAATAGCACTTGTCATCAATAAAAATGAAATCCCCAACACATCGAAGGAAAGAGAATTTGCAGGAGCTGGTTTCTAGTAGCAAGTTGTAATAGAAGCAGTGGGGAATCCTATTTACATTTAAAAATCCATATTTGATGCAAACTGGTGCCACTTTTACAGTGGGTATACAATTTTCCTCTACCGTTGCACCATGGACACAAAGCAGATAATACCCTATGACAGTGCTACAGAATTATTTTTTCATAAGCTCTTATCTGAGATGTGTAATAAAAGTAGGAGTGCCTTGATAATTTACAAGTCTGCTACCAAGCCTCCTACTCTCATACTGTAATATTAGAAATTAATTATAATGCTACAAATCCTGTTCACAGAAAAAAGAAATCCAACATTTGATGAGGAGAGTGGAATGCTTCATTGTGAAAGAAAAAGAATACTTTTAAAATTCAAATAAAATATCTAACAGTAAACAAAAAATATTTTCAATAAACGCTGTTAGACCTGAAAAATCTGGTCCTCATGTCATTCATGGAGTCTGGTATTTTTTTAGCTTCTGAATGACTGACAAGTGGCAGAATCTAAGAACCCAGGCATAAGTGAGCAACAGATATATGAACATATAGATAGGGTGTGTGACAGAGTCTGAAATCACTAAATTTATCAGTACACACTTCAGCACTTCTCAACCAGACTAAAAACGGTGATCTAAAAAATTCCAATTTCTCGACTCCATGTCAGCAAAGCACTAAGATTTTCTGGCAGTACTCATGGTGTGATTCCCGTATCTTTGCATGGTAAAGGAAATCAGGTTTCCCTGAATGCATCAGCAGAAAAACAAGCAGTTTCATTAACTCCGGCTGAATTTCACTGGGTGTTTTTCAAAAGCAATATATTCCTAATAAGCATTTTGGTCTTGCTGAATCAGCTCCTTCTGGGAAGAAAAAACTCCTAAACAACTTTAATCTGTACCCAATAGATATTTCACCTTGAGGATTTGTCAAGTTAATAGAGCCTACCCACTTAGAAAAAGAGGAAGGAGGCCTTTCTAATTGGTGCCTAACAGCTTACACTTAAGGGTCATTAAGACGAAATACTGGAGATAACAGTCTTAATGGCTCCAGTCCACTCTCATGGGGGAGCACTCAAGGTAGCCTGAACAAAAGGGAACAAGACTGAAAGACCCAAAGACACAGCAGGATCTGAGCTGGCTAAGAGGATGCAGATTGATTTAGTTCTGCCCCAGTAACTTAAGAGGAGAATTTATTTCATTTGACTTGTAGTGAAACATAAGATTAGGTACGAATAACTATGAAATTGATGGAAATGTAAAATATAAAATGCATACATCATTGTTTTAAAGATATGTTTTCTGATCTATGTCGGAAGATGTTAAATAGAATTGTTTGGTTTTAGGCAAGAAGTTTTCCAAATCCACCAGCTAAAGTTACCAGCTAAAGTTTCCAAATGGAATAAAGCGCAGCTGCTTGAAACCCATTCAGTCTAACCCACAAAGTGAAAAGCATTTAAAAAGAAAAATATGACCCCATCCAAGAACTGCGGTTTCCAAGCTGCAGCAAGAAAAGCCAATGATGGTTCATCCCGCGGAACTCTCAGACTCCACCAGCACACCAGACACTGAAGTTCAGCTCCAGAGCTGTCTTGTGGCTGTAATATGAAATACAACAGCCCCAGTAACTAAGGCACATCAGCTGCTCAGACATCATGCCCCACTGGAGAGCACAGTCGCGCTCACCCCCCGAGCGTGCCAAGGTTCAGCTCACCCTGTCCTGAGATGGGTTGTTTCTCATAACTCTTCTCTGTAAATACCCAAGACAGCTATAAAAAAAAGGTGAGGCTGAAAGGTCAGACAATTAACTTTCCTATTTGTAAAGGAATAGCTTTTCTAAGCTTATTAATGGAAAAATACAGGATGAGATCGCCAGTTACTATAAATCAGTATAAATCTTCTGATTTCAGAAGGGCTGTCTTATACAAACAGACATTACACTGTCTCTAATATTAAATAATAATAAAAAGTCTTACACTGAAAAAGTCTTGTTACATTTGGTGAAATACATGCTGAAATGCCATATGCATGTTTTCCTAAGCAAATTTAATTCAACTTTCATACATCCTCCTGTTACCTTAAAAGTTATTTGTCTTCTGAAGGATGCCTGCCTATTTCAGTTCACCTGACAGATGGTCCTCACTGAACAGATTTCAAATATTGCTGAGCTCAGAAAAGTTCAGCTTATCTGATTTCCTGTCTGATACAAGCCTTAGGCTTTCATTCAGTAGATGCCATAATGAGTCTAAAACCTTGTGCTTGCTAAAGCTTGCCAACTACTAAGACATCCTACAAAAGTCTTTTGGGTTCAAAAACTGTGGGATTAATTTTCCCCGTTCCCTTCTTCTGGTGTATGACCTACACTGGTAAATAGTTTTAACTACCAGTCAAGTATGTTAAATTATGAGGTGATTCTTCCCCTCTACTCTGCTCTTGTGAGGCCCCATGTGGAGTACTGCCTCCAGCCTGGGGACCCTCAGCACAAGTCCAGAGGATGGCCACAAGGTGATCAGAGGGATGGAACATGTCTCCTATGAAGAGCAGAGGGAGTTTGAGTTCTTCAATCAGCAGAAGAGAAGGATCAGGGAGATCTTATTGCAAACTTTTATCATATAAAATTGTTTTATAAGAAAGATGGCTAGAGACATTTTACCAGGGTCTGTAGTGGCAGGACAAGCGGTAAAAGGCTTAAAGTGAATGAGGGTAGATTTAGATTAGACATAAGGAAAATATATTTTACAATGAGTGTGGTGATGCACTAGAACAGGTTGCACAGAGAAGTTGTGGATGTTCCATACCTGGAAATGATCCAGGTCAGGTTGGATGGGGCTTTGAGCAGCCTGGTCTTGTGAAAGCTGCCCATAACCAGGGAAATTTGGGCCAGACTAGATGTTCTTTGAAGGTTTCCTTTTAGCATAAACCATTCTGATTCTACAATTCTATGATCTCTATTTGCAAAACAGCATAGTTGAGTTATAGCAAAACTACTGTAATAACAAAAAAAAAAAAATCCAAAAAAACCATTTCACAATCAATCCTGCACTTTGTAGAGTGCAGCTAATTCTAGCACTGCAGCACTGAGAGGCTTTGGCTCACAGCTGGAAGCACTATACAACTTTCATCCCTTAGGAATGTGCAAATTAAAAGTGATATATAATATTTACCATTGGTTACTATGGACTTAACCAGAGATGTTAGTACATTAACCATACTCCCAACAGACCCATGTAATACTTCAGCCAGCATTCTGCAACTCTGATAAGAAGAGCATTTCCTAATGGCAAAGGATAATATTTAGTTTTAATTACATATCCTTTCTAAGTATGTGGCTTTTTGGAGATTAATCATGTGTAGAGTGTGATTATGGCTACATTTCATAATCAGGACTTGTTTAAAAAAAAAATCATCCAAACAAAATGTTCTGCTAAGGTTATTCTTGACATCAGAATAAGAAAATCTAAGTAAAGATGTTATAGCAAATTGAAACATAAACTTAAGGAAAGCTGTTTTGCTTTCACCTTCATAACAATCAAATAAAATAATTTCTCAGGGTAACTCAAATGTCAAAGTCCTTTGTAGTATTCAACTTCCTATGTTTCAAGTCTTGGGCTTCACTTTTCACAGCATGCTTACAATTTCCATCACATAAACCATAGAAAATGAAAGTGGATGCACAAGCAGTTCCTTATGACATTTCCAACGCACTGGCTTCATTATGTTTCTTCATTTAAAAAAAAAAATTAACTATGCTTAGAGCTCAGCAATGATGTTGATACATTATGCATATAAAACCAGGATTAATCTTTCAAGCACATACATCTTTTTTGGACTGCTCTAACTATTTGCAAAGATGATGATGTTAATATAAAACTGGTTCTTTTTTTGTTGTTGTGATATGCCAGGGAAAATAGCTGAGCAGATAATGATGTTAGAGGGTTGGCCTTCCAAACATGCATGCTTTTAGTTTTTATTTCATGGATTATGAAGAGCATTCCTATTTTCTTACATTTCACTTATTTTTCTCTTTAGAACTAGAAAAGTCACAAAATAAATATTTTGTTTAAAAATATTCAAATAGTTTAGCCTAAAAAATTAGAGAATTTTTAAGAAAAAGCATTTGAATGAAACTTTTTCATTATCACTCTCACCATCAGGAGACTCAAAAGAGACCCCAATGCTCTTTGTATTTTTCTCAGAACACAAATCAAGATTGTTTTGGGGAATCTTGACATTATTTGTATAACATCCTTTATAGAAAACTCACTTCAATTTCTCTTTTCCTGTCTCCTTCTCTTTCAATTTATTTTGTATAGTTCACTTTCTCTTATTTTGACTAGAAACCTTAATAGGGACATTTCATAGATATAGGCACATTTCTTTGAAAAGATGCTGATATGAAGAATTATCATTTTATGAGTAGAATGATACCAACAATTTTTTGACTGACTTTACTTTGAAATCCCTTACTGTTGCCAAAGTGGCTTTGATCCTGAAAGATCTTCATCTCTATGGATTTCACAGAAGAACTGGAAAACAGACATATTAAAGTCCTGAAAAAGACTTTGTCCTACTCAAAGAATAGACATCTTTTTCCTGAAATCATTGTCTAGACTTCCTTAAGTTAAAAGGGGACTAGTCCAAGAAAGCAGGCAGATTTAATGCAAGATTAATCTAAAGGATTCAACTACATAAGGTAGATTTTTTTTGTCCCCTTAAAATTGTTTGTTAATCTTCACTGAGTATAAACAGAGTATAAAAGGGTAGTTTAGACCATCAGATTTTCTGTTCATCTCTCCTGTCCCAAGTGTCTTGATAAATGACCATGCAAATATATGTGACTATTATGGGATGCAGAGTTCTAAACTCTTAAGACAGAATAACTAAGACTGCAACATAGATAATAAAAGTATATATGTGAGCATAGGTACTTTATAGGAATATACATATTGACACGTATTCATCACATTTACATACAGTCTCACTTCATATGTGAAATTACTTTAGTATCATTCTAATTATGTCCCTCTAAGAATTAGAAGTGATTTTTAATGTTGCAAATAAGCATTCAAGGATAATAATACAAGTACGTTAAATGAAATGTCAAATGACTTCCAAAAAGCTCTTAAAATTTATAAATATGTATGAGATAAATGAGTCTGCTTGTCAAGTGCTCCATGTAGAGATAGAAAAGATTTACCTTTATTTCAGCTGGATTCTCTTGCCACCTAAATTCAAACAAAATTCACTGATTCAATCACAGTTTTGCAGCATGGTTCCCAGGAAAGGCACATTTTCTCAAAAGGAGATTGGGATGTCACAGAAGTGAATATCACCTACTGCAGCCTATTGCACATTTAATTCTTGCTCAGCTGTGCCACTCATGGTCTGTGGTCAGCTGCTGAAGGAGAGGACACCAGTAAGAGATTCAGATTACCTATTCCAAGTTCCTGGAACAGGTGTTTCTTCACTCAAACAGTAGAAAAAAAACCCTTTCTACTTTTGGACACCTGGGAACTAAACCTAATCAGAGAAAAGTGTTAGTAATTGCTTGGACCTTATGAGAAAACTGCTCAGGCTGAAACTTTTTCAAGTAGGAACTTGAGTGAACTCCAGTCAGTTTCAATTTAAACCTCCAGAAAAAGGGTAACAATGATATTTAAAACTTTTGCTTCTATGATATTGAAATTCTAATATACCAATTGTTCTATGATCTTTGGTTAGCTGCAAGTTTCAAGGTGTTATATGGCTCATTATTTTAATGAAAAATCTCATGTAGTTAAGAGAGGTCTTAATGAAGGGAAAATATGTAGGAAACAAACTACTGCATTGTGAGAACATATGCTGGGGAATGGGGTCACATAAGACTGTAAGGAACCTTCAATGGGAAAAATATGTATTCTGTAAGGTAAACCAGAAGTGTAGATAACCTCCTTGAAGATTTCAACCATATGTTCAGTTCAAATGTTAAAATGCTGGTGACAGTACTTCTGTATACAAAATATCAGAAAAATTTTATAGCACAGATCTTTGCTTAATTAATTTGAATACATAATGTCTTCACCTTCATTATAATGCAAAAAATTAGCAGAGATTTTCCCCACTAATTTCTTTCATAGAATCATAGAATGTCTTGAGTTGGAAGGGGAACTTTTATAGATCTTAAGCCCCCTTTCCATGGGCACCTCCCACTATCCCAGCTTGCTCCAAGCCCCATCCAGCTTGGCCTTGGACATTGCCAGGGATGGAGCACCCACAGCTTCTCTGGGTAACCTGTGCCAGAGCTTCTCAACCCTCACAGTAAAGAATTACTTTCTAACATCTAATTTAGACCTGACCTCCTTCCATTTGGAACCACTGACCCTTGTTTTATCACTTCAGGACATGGTAAAAAAATCTGTCTCCATCTTTCATGTAAGCAGCATTTGTGTAGCTTAAGGCTGCAATAAAATGTCTGAGTTTTCTCTTCTACAAGCAGAACAATTTCAGCTCTCTCAGACTTTCTTCACAGGAGACATATTCCATTGCTTTGAACATTTTTATAGCTCTCCTCTGGACCTGCATTAAAAGTTCTGTATCTTTGTTGTACTTAGAATCTCAGAGCTGGATGAACTCCTCCAGCTGAGACCTCACAAGAGCAGAATAGAGGAGGGCAATCACCTCCCTTGACCTACTGGCCACATTTCTTTTCATGCAGCCCAGGATATAGTTGGCTTTCTGGACTGTGAACACACATTTCTAGCTCACACATCCGTTTTCATTCACCAGTATTCCCAAATCCTTCTTGGGGCTGTGTGGAATCCATTAATCACCCACTGATGGGGTGTTTGCCCTGACTCTTGTGCAGGACCTTTGCCTTGCTGGATTTCAAGAGGTTCACATGGTCTCACATGGTCAAGCCTTACAAGTTCTCTGGAGGTGACTTACCACACAGCTTGGTGTCATTTTCTCCTCATATATGATGTGTTCTGTGCTATTAACAACTCTGCTGGCCCTTCCTAGTCTTGAAGTGTCTTTGCTGTAGGGGGTGTCCTGGTTTAGGGCAAATTTGGGAGAGAAAATAAAAAACAAACCTCTGGATGGAGCCCCTCTAGAAAAACGAATCCAAACCATCCCTCCCCTTAGCTGAGTCAGGACAGAAAAAAAAGGTACAACACATATTTCTGAGCTAAACAGACGAATGGGGATACAATTTTAGTATCAACCCAGGACGGGGGGGAAGTACAAAATGAGTTATGCTTACCTCCAAAGCAAACTCACAGGTGGAAGACACCAAAGAATTATTGCTTTCTTCAACCTTCTGGTTAATACAATTTAGTGTGAGGCTGTAACCATAGGGTATTCTGCACACTTCTTGTCCATCATGACCTAGTCCAGGTTCCAAAGCTGTTTTCCAACCTGGACACCTGCACTAGTCCATAAGGTTATTCCATCCCAGGTGAAGGAGTCTTTTTGTGTCCATGCTGGGATTCATGTAATTTCTATAAAACCAATTATTCAACCTGTTGAGAGGCTCTTCCTTTCCCCCATCCACAACATTCAAACATATCATCACTCTTGAAATTTCTGAGGGTAATTCTGCTGATTAATAATTATATTAGACAGTGTCTGTCTCAGTATTGACACCTCAGTGCTAAAAAACCCTTGCTGGTTGAAATTCAAACTGCTGATCACTGCTCTGGTGCATTTTATTCACTTTTGCTTTTCATTTCTTATTTACATAGCCATTGACTCCTGGGGGGTTATTTTTTTATATATATAAAAAGAATGAATTTCATATTAAATATAGGTGAAAAGAAAAGTTTTTGGAGACAATGAATCCAAATACTTTATAATTTTGTCTTGTGATTTTGACAAGAAAGTACCCAAATTATGGAAAAAATCCTTTGTGTACAAAATTGTGTCTGAACTGATGAAAGAAAGCCAATTCAATGGCATCAAGAAATACTATTCTTAGTTTCCCAGAAAAATGTGACTAATTTATCATTAAAATGTACAAAACTATCATAATACTATTCCAAAATATATCAGAATGATTTCTAAATTATTTGCCATTTGTTTTATCTACAGCAATGTAAAAATTATATTAAGCATTTTCACCTGACATAAGCCAGTTGTTGATGATTATTGCCAGTTTAGCCTGCCACAGCTCTGGTCATATATTCAAAATGTGCACTATGAGTTACAGACTTTTTTAATGGTCTAAAAGCAGGATGGACTAAAATTGCCAAATTATGCTAGCTGAAAGAATACTAATCTTCCTCTCTCTTTTTGCTGTTATAGGGGTCTTTTCAAAGTGGGATTTAAATAACCCTCAAAAATGCCATTTTATGGATTAACAAAACTTTGTGATAGAATCTCAGAAAATTGTCTGTGAACTAAGATGTAGTAACAGAAAAAAATCAAATAAGGTAGGTATTGATTCTTGGTGATGGACTGGAAATGTCTGGTCAGAGTGAAAGAGAGGGAAGGAGCTTTTATATACTTCTATCCCATGTGAGTCATAAGAAAAGTCACTTGGGTACTTAATCCTAAAAAGTCACTTCAGTATTTACTCTTTCTCCTAACTGAGCAAGTTCTCCACGCTCTCACAACACAGAAAAAGGGAGAAATAGAATGATTTGCCCTATTAAGTGAAGAAGAGAAATCCCATTTTTTTAAGGTGTGAGATGTTTTTGTATATGTGTATATTAGTGTAAAATTTGAAAGTATGTGAAGAGATAATTATTGGAGGGAAAAAAAGATGAATTCCTGCAGACCCTTAAACAGCAACATATTTGCGGGTGTTCATTTTTGTCCCAAATCTTTGTGGATATAATCTTGTAGCTCTTTTCAGATCGCAATATTTATGCACAAAACTTATTTAAATTGGGACTTTCCTTCTAAGCAAGTTCTTCTCAACATGCATAAGAGTTACAGAATAAGGGCATAGAGATTCCAAAGTATTCAAGATATTGGATTGTATGAAGGGATAACTGGATGAAATTTTGCATTAAACAGGATCACAGACTGGATGATCTAATGGTCCCTTCTGGCCATAAAAGCAATGAATTTATGAGAAAAGCACTCTGAGATCATATGATGAAAAGCACAGTGAAATTGGCAAGTGTTTTCTTGATGTTCCCATTACAAATCCCCTGAGCAATCTCTCCCCGTCTTCCTCTCGCCACCTCCTCTATCATTAGATTCCAGAAGAACTCATGCTCCGTTAGAGTCATTGCTGCTAAAACCATTTTGATAGCTGGCTCCACTCAGTCTCATGCTAAATCCAGTGTTTAAGGCCATAGGAGCGTTGACTTCTTAAATGAACACACATTTCTTCAAGGTATTTTGCACTCTCTTGTTCCTTCGGATTGCTCAGCTAAAGGTTTTTTCAGGACTTCATCAGTTATTAATATTTGTGATGATTCATGATTTATTCATAACCATTTATACATTTGCCATATGCTGACTGCATATGCAAACTGTTTTCATGATGCACAGAAATGTGGAACAGTGCTTCTTACAATTCATATTCAGTAAATAGATGAGAGAAAAAGATTAGCAAAATACAAAAATACAATAAAATATCCTGCAATGGCTTCACTTTGGAGCTTTCGAATTAAACTGTGGAGAGTAATCACTTTTAGCAGTATCAAAACTAAAATAAACAGAAGGGAGAATAGTGTGAGAAGTCAAGTTTAATACCAAAACCAGAACCTTATTCTGTTTCTATTCTCCCATAATTATAATTACAGGGAGCAAGAGTAAATCCACTCATATGGTAAGGTACAACTCAGGACAAATAAAGATGAGAGTATCTGCAGAATCATCTTTGTTGTTCTTTTCTTGCTTTCATATTAAATCTAAGTGTTCTTTTACAGCTAAACACTATAATAGCTGCTTGGACTGAGGGACAGAGGGAGAGATCTGATATGCAAATCCTTCAGAATGCTTAATTGCAAAACCTGAAAAGATAATGTTACTCCTTTTTTTAAAAAAAGAGGCTTTTTATGGTGATGTCACTAACCAAAAAGTTGTCTCATAGGCCCACTATGACACACTTACCACACCTTCTGCAGTGTGCTGCTCTCCAGGTGAAATGCCTGACTTTTATGACAGGGTAATTATTTAACATAAATAATGCATTCCTAGTTTTGAGTGAACAAGTTCATTAACAGTGAGGTGTGTCCCTGGAGGAAATGATCAGTTCCAGTGCAAAGTCCCAAGGCAGAAGGACCAGCTTGGGTCTGACTCACATCTCCTCCCACTTTCTGTTGAATTTAGTTGAAGCTTTTGGAACAGAATGTTTAAATTTTTACTAACTGCCTTGAAAGTGAACATCTGAATTTTTACCAACTGCCTGTCATTGCCTACTGTTATCATTCTGTAGGATGGTCTAAAATACATTCAGGCCCTTGTCATGATACAGAATGCTATGGAGTGTCAAGACTAAGATATGTTGTTTCCCCATGGCAGGATCAATGTTTCATTCCTGCATTTTGACTGCTCACCTGTTTCTGGAAGACCTCCTAAATCTGAGACTCTCCTCCTTTGTTTCATTTTCTTCATCATTAGATTATTTTTTTCCTGGTGTGTAAAATAAATACAACTTGTTAAAATGTTATTTCTTTTTTCTTCCCACCATGAAGTCACATAAGTGATATTTACAGAAATCTTTGACATTCCAAGAGTATTCAAGCACTCTTTCTTCAAGTGCTTGAGAATCCCAAGAGAGTCAGTGGAGGCACCTACCAAATGCTGAGGCCTTTCATTAAGGAACTCATAGGAAGAACACCTGTAAGACCTCGACTTTCCACTGTTCTTTTTATATGAATGGAAGTTAGATTATGGTTTTGAAACCTGGAGACTCAGATATTCAGTGTGAGAGAACTCTGGACAGAAGTTTTGAAACCATCTTCAAACCTTCATTGCTTCCTTAAGGAGCAGGGTCTAGTCTCACTCTCAGTCTGGCAACTTCCTGAATTTCATATAATTTTATAGAGAACAAATCTATTACAATTTTGCACTTCTTATTTGAGAAACAAGCAGACCCAAAATGCTCCAGACTGGAAAAAACAACTATGCAGTTACCCTATTTGTTACTGCCTGGTATCCTTTAAAAAATAATAAAGTAACACGAGGTAATGGTTATAAGGTGTCATGGTTTAACCCCAGTGAAAAAGACCAAAACTTTTGTTTTTATGGTCTCAAACTATGTTTTTATAGAAGTGCAATGATGCTATACATTACATGTCTTCACTGAAATACCTGTACAGTTATGTTTCAGTGAATGTCAGAGACATAGGTTTGCTTAGAAATTTCCTTTCAAGCACAAAAGTTATTAAAAGGCCTAGCTCCTTTTTTGTTTCCTATGGTATATAAAACAAACATTTATGACTAGTTAAATACATATAAATAGCAAGAATAATCTGTTAAGGGAAAAATAAAAAAGAATAGTTGAAATGTGTAATTTCAAATAATCAGAAATAGATCATATGCATGTGGGTGGAAAAATGCTATTTCATTATTCATTTGCAATACATATATAATCATTTCACAAATTCATACTGATCTTCATTTATCATCCATATGATAGTGTATTTCTACTTCTTGGATTGCATATACAGGATGGTGAACAGTTCATTTAGAATATTTATTTTGTGATATCATTTTGTACTCTGGGAGTTGTACATTAGTTTTAATCTGTTCTAACAACAGTAATGCCAAGCTAGAGAAAATAGACAAGATATTTGAGCACTAATTGGGCTTCTTGTTAAGTTATGACTTGATAGTTTTTTAAAAACTTGGCTGCAATGAATTTTCAGGCATTACTGTCTGTTCCTGTCCATGCTAATCAGTACCCTGTAGCACAGTGGGTCTTACATTTAATGGAGCAGCATGGAGCTCTCGCCAGCATTCAAGCAATTGATTCCATAGAAGGGGCACAATACAAATCAAGCACAGAGCAAAACTGCTGTGTTCTACAAGCTTGGAATAAGAGCACCCTTTGTCATATCCAAGGCACTCAAAGACTCTCCTGCTGTGCTTATGTTGATTGTACTTCCTTTATCTTCTGCTTGGGTTNTTTTTTTAACTTCCAGTGTCTTTAGAGTTGTTTTAATGTGGGCTCTGACCAACCAAAATTCACTTCCATTTTTTTCCATCAAAAGTTTGAGAAGATGAGGAATGGGAATTTTTTTCCACCTGATTGCTTCTTGTAATTGTTCCTTCCTCATAAATATAAAAAAAAATTCGAGTTATCAGCAAAGGACTTATTTGACCTCACTCAAATTTCAAAAGTCCTTAAATTCTTATCTCAATGTGTACATCAAACTTGTACACAATGCATTGCTCAAAAACTGGCTAGTAACCCAGAAATATAATTAAGAATAAAATGTTATACAGCTGAGGATAGATATGTAGAGCAAGTGTCCCAAAGGAGTGTCTACCTGAGTTCTTGTACTTAATATATTTTATCAATGACCTATAGGTAAAGTATAAAATAGAACAGGTGAAATATAAGGATAACAGAAAGAAATGAAGACTAATAAAGAATAATTCAGCAATAAAATTTTATGCCACTCAGAATCACATTCTTCTGAGGAGAGTCAAATGTATCATTATACACCTGGTTAACAGAGGAGTCTTAGACTATTCATATAGAAAATATTCTAGAAAGCAATAGCTTTGAGAACAACACAGGGTCTCATGTACAAAAATATAATAAATTTAACGACTAGCAAACCAGTACAGTTAAAAGTAAAATTTCATAGGGATAAATATTATTTACTTTTGGTTATAGCATTGGAGGGGAAAAAAGAGTGTTTATTTCTAGTGTTTATATTTAACTGACAATACTGGAAAGTTTTGGTGGTTCAGAAGAAGGCTGCAGGAATAGGGTAGGGTCTGAAATAAAGAGCTTAAAAGGCAACATCAACAGTGTATCCCAAAAGAGTTTATGAGGTGACACAATCATAATCCACATGGGACAAAGAGAATAAAATCATAACAGGAGGCAATGGTCAAAGAAGGACATTTATTAACAAACAGAGAAACAGTAAAATATTTCCTGCAGGAGTTATTGCCTCTTCTTAGTTTTTTTGAATTTGCTTTTTTTTTTTCCAAAGGCTTCCTGCCAGCTCTGGGAGAAAGCTGAAACCAGAAAAAAAATTATATCAGAACTCAGATGCATATTTTAACAGTGAAATGAATATTTGAAATACTTGACTGGGGAGTCCTGGGTTTTCCTGAGGAAAATTTTTTACTGGGGAGGATTCTTGTACAATTAAACCTACATGATGTAAGCATTGACATACATCTGAGCTCTCCTTTTTAATCTAGGAACCCTTTGTATTCATAATTTACCTTTCATGGTTTAGAAATCTGTCCCATGAATTAGACCCAGTGTAATGCAGAGCTACATCTTAGATACCCAGAGAATGTGTTTGACTCATAAACATCAGCTGTAGGAACAAATGACCCATCACTTCTGTATCTTATATTTAAGTCAGTTGATCAGAAGATCTGATCTTGATAAAAATTGGAGAAAATGATGGGATTTGTGATATTCAGGACACCAAATCAGAACTGTCCTGTGTGAGCTTAGCAGATATGAATGTAAGAACTCCCTAAGGATCTTACCTTCTTGTCATTCCCTAGATGAAGAATGATCCAGCTATGCGGTTTGTTTGATGCTTCTCTTTTCTTTGTCATCAATGTCAAAGCTACATTTCTCTTCTAAATCTGACTGTATGTGATTGCAGACATTCTATACATGATTTCTTTTTGTAAGTGAGATGAACAGAGAGGAGAAACACATCCTTTCCTGCTGATGTTTCTGAGATTTACAACATTTTAACCTGAGCCTGTATCACTCGAAATAGATTAAAAATTCATGGTATAATTTTTTTCTCAAGGCTGTTACTGGAAACGAAAATTGCCAGTTTGTGACTTATGAGTCTGTAGATGGGGCCAAATTTGTCTTGTATTCACACCAATGGAACTTAATTGAAATCAGTGAATTTGCACTAATGCAACTGTGAGCAGAAATTGACCTCTTGTGCCTGCTGGAACCCAGCCCAAAAG
Organism: Thryothorus ludovicianus; assembly: GCA_013397245.1. Lineage (NCBI taxonomy): Eukaryota > Metazoa > Chordata > Aves > Passeriformes > Certhiidae > Thryothorus > Thryothorus ludovicianus. The sequence continues at coordinate 759,589 of VZTB01011711.1, read as the reverse complement.
CCACTTGACTTACTTGTGCTTAAGGCTTGCTCTGCATGAATGTCTACTGTTTTACTAGCAGTAAGTTATGTAATATTCATGGTTTAATGGTGCATATTCTACTAATAGACTGGGTAGATGCCAGCAGACTACATCCAAGCAGTACTACACATTTGCTTTGTTGACCTCTGTACTCATTCAATCACATGAAGTAGTTACAGCTGGGACTCCAGTAAGGAATTCCAACTTCCAAAATGTTCCCACTGCCGCTATGCAAATGCTAGCAAAGAGCCTCTGTTGTAATTAGCCTAGATTTCCTCACAATATCTAGTTACAAAGGAGTACCATGAATATTCATGGCCAATTCATTTGAATTACGAACATTCATGAATAAATCATTTGGCTGAGAACAGGGTACCGTATGTTGCATTTCATGGCTCCTGTGATTTATTCCATAGTGCTACAATTTGTAATATTAGCAGCTATCATAAAGTTTATTTTTCAAGCCTTCATTTCCAGCTGTGACCGTGGCACTCTGGGGATCAGATAAGCCTTTTCTTACACCCCCGTAAGGTCAGATCGCAACCTAAACACATAATGCAGATTTACTGCTCTTCTACTACACATTCTCATTAGTGCTTCTGCAAGGTGCCTTTGTTCTCTGGGTGTATGACACCAGCCTCAGACAAAGGGGGAATGCAGCACAGTTTCTGGGCTGGCTTTCAGAAGGGAGGCACAATGCTGGAGGGAGCAGTGGAACAGAGTGCCCAGAGACTTTGTGCAGCCTCCATCCTTGGGGGTTTTCTGAGGTGAGATTGGTTAAAGCCTTGAGCAACACGAGAACAGGTGTGATGTTAACACTGAAAGCTACGAGCTAAGTGATTTTTATGTGACCAGCAGTGAGGAAGCAGAAAGTTACTTATATATAGATTTTTAATATACTAACAAAATTTATCTTATCTCTATTTGTGCTCTGTCATAAGAGAAGTCAAACAGTATCTGTACAGTTTATTATTGTAATACCATCCTTTAGAGAGAGGGCCACTCATTTCTTCTTGTATCTTATTTCCTTCAAGTATGGTAATTCTGCATTTTGCCATTCTTAAAAATGATAGAATTCGTAATGATTTATTCATATACTTTTGCTGGCCATTAGTTGAGTTTGAAGGGGAGAGACAACATAACATGATCAAACACTGCTCAAATTGTGGAGAGCAAAATTAGGAGACTGAGAGATTCACAAGCAATAACCACTTATTAGTAATTGAGTTCCTCGGATATGGTTGAATAACAAACAGACACAAGGCAACCAGGACCTCATTATCAATAATACTTGTGCCAGAAAAGAGAATATGTGATTCTGAATAAAGTACCAAATATGTGAGGCTAAAGCATTCCCTGTTAACTGTGTAACTACAGAAACAGGGAGTTAGTCCATTGTTATTCTATAAATACTTCATTTGGGTATGATATCATGACCTGAGGAAATTTGCTTGCTAGCAGTTATTGCAATCCATATTCTACTTGCAAGAGGTAGAGATGCTTCCCTTAAAATCAAGTGTACTCTACAGAAAAACAAACAAACAAAAAACCCCCATCACCCTAAAACCCCCAAAAAACCCAGATCACAAAGGAGATACAAGATGGAGAAAAAAGAAGGAATAGTGATTTATAGAGTTAAAAGGTGTATGCATAGAAAGTGAGAAACAATAACTTGAACTTCTGATTAACACTGGCAATTACTGTCTACCCCAAAACCCACTTGGGATAACTCCCATAACAAATTCCTTTCTAATCAAAGTCACAGTTGGTAGATTGCTGATGTTATGGCCTTTTAATGCTTCTGTGCTATGAAATGAAGATTCTGATATGATATTTCTGGTCATAATTTCACAAGTCTCAGACATATAATAGCTGGAAAGAAGATAACTTGTAATTGATTTGATTTTGAAAAACTGTATTAGAAGAAAAAAACAATGAAGAGTTGGTTTTGCATTTTATATAATCTCCTTCCATGGCCACTTAGCAGACACATGGAAGAGAACAGTGGTTAAATTATTTGAATTAGAAGGAAGATAATAATAGAGAATGAAGCAAAATGCATGGTAAGAAATCATCAATACATCTGAAAGAAATCTAAGAATGACTTGGCCTTCTGTCTGAGTCCACTGAACTTATATTTACAGAGATTAACTATTTTAGTATCTGTTTTGATTTAAAAAAAGACAAAAATGGTAACATTGATTTTCAAATTATAAAAAGACTGTTCATTTGTAAAATATGTAAGATATGAACTGAATAAATTGTGCCTGTATTGGCCTATTGTGACAGCAGAACTAATTCTGAATGTGAGAATAACAGGTCATCTTGCAAGCAGGCTGAATTCAACATAAAGTGTTTCACATATTGAAATATAGAAGAAGCCTCTGCTTTCAGAAAATAAAATTTTAAAGAATTGCAAAATCTATGCTTTGAAGATGCAGAGGTCTGTTTTTGATGTTCTTTAGTCTCGTTCACATTTTGGAAGAAAATGTACCAGAAACTTGTTGATTATCCAAACAGTTGACCTGAAATTTGCTCAGGTCTTTAGGAAGACCTAATTTTTGAATTCTGCATAATCAGAGTTCAACAGCAGGGCATGACAAGGCACCAGAATAAAGCAGATTAGACTAGAGTGGAAAAGACCAAGGGTGAACATAACAGACTTCAGTATGTAACAGCACTAGAAAAATAAAAGTAAGAAAATGTTTCCAATATCTGCTGGAGATAAATAGGAGCTTCAGTAAAGGCAAGGCTATACATTAGGAAAATATTTCAAAACAGGGAGCTTTTAAACTCACTCAAAATGGGAGAAGGACAATCTTAAACTGAAATGAGAATAAAATAATGAACAGATATATGGGGGTCTCCTAAATGATAAACAAACTTTTTTACCAGAGTTTGTGAAGGATTAAAACTACTTTTTAAAAGTTAAAAAGAAATATACTCTTTATATTTTTGAAGATAATTGTTAACAAGTGTTTTTAACCTTTTTTTTCCTCTTTATTTTACTTTCCTAAAATATATGTGCTATAATGGAGTAGATCTGTTTGCCTCAGTCTGTGTGTCATTATTTCTTGGGCACTCCTTGGTAAATCTCCCTCATCTTATGCTGAACCTTCCCAACTTTCCCTTCAAATACATATGAAAAAATTGCTGTACCTGGAGCATTGCTAGATATTTTAGTAAGATACCAAATCCAGATAGAAGGCAGACTGTTTTTTGTTACAAGGGGATGTATTGCCCCCAGGTGAAAAAAAAAAAAAAGAAACCACAGAGAAAGATTGAACAAGAGAACTCTTCCCAACTTCAACCATGACCTGTCAGACTAAAAGCAGTGGTGAAATCAGACATAAAAATTCTGAAAACACTTCTAAAAGTACTTTATTTTTTCACACTTTTTAAGACTTGAGCTTGGGATGAAATAACATTTCAAAAGGGTCAATTTTTAGACAATCACATTTTTAAGAGCTTATTTTAAAATTTATTTCTCTTTAAAGGTTGTTTATTCTTATATGAAGCCAAATGCCAAGCCAAAATATACCCACATGTCTCATAAAGAAAGCAATTTCTAGGAAGGAAAGAGGGTAAATACTCAAAGAACTAGCTATAAGACTTAGATGGCACGGAGTGCAGAATCCCACAGAAGAGTAAAGCCTGGCAATTAGCTTCAGGAATCCAGTTAGAGTAAGAGGAAAATCTGAGTAGAGATCTACTTACAATGAGCTGGCATTACAGGACAATATTAAGTTTTGAGATGTATCCAATAAACCCTGGAGAAAGATCCCTGTCCCATTGTCATATGGATCTAAGCTTTGTTCAGCTAGATTAACAAAGCAGTTAACAACAAAAGACTAAAGAGCCAGCTGTAGTCCCAAATTAATACCATAAAACATGACCTGTCTCTGGCTGCTTTTGTCGTAAATGATGGACAGATAGCAGAAAACAGTGGCTGGACAGTGAGAAATGCCTTCCTTCTGTCATCCCAAATATTTTCCTCTTCTAATGCAACTCTGCAGTTTCATTGAAGCAGATATTTTGGGATTTTTGGATGGAAAATTATTATGATACATAAAACTGTTTTAACTTAAGAATGAGGGAAAAGTTTTGTTGAGGAGATAGAGTATTTCCTTAATAATAGGATGGAAATGTTTCCATGCATTAGTGATCAGAACATAAATTGGTATGAGTCTCATACCAGAGAAAAGGGGCTGCTACTTGATTCGAAACTTTCTTGTTCCCATTCTGTGTAGTGCATTAAATGAGCCCTGATTTATATTGGCTCTGATTTACATTTGGCACTACTCTGGCACCAAGCATTACAAAGAGCTTTAAACTGTGAGTGAATATACAGCTCACTGTAATTTAAGAACATTTTGAGGTCATTTTATGCTGGCAGAGTGTAAGAAGATATTTGGGCTTCTGGTGTCTAGACTAACAGGGCAAAAAGGCCTTCTACAATTCTGACAGAGCAAAGATTGATGAAAAAAAGAGACAGGCTGCCACCTCACCCTCACCCCAACACTTAGCATCAGGAGAAGCATCTGAGCCAGGCAGCTGGGGCATGTGACCCCATGGACAGGAACAAAAACTACTGCTGCTCAAAGCTGTGTCAGACAGACCCAGCATTAAATCCACCCTGGGCACAACTCAGATGACCCTGAAGATGCTGACAGTTACTGAGGACAAGGCTGGATTCTGGGTTGTAAAACTATTCCTAAGGCCTGGAATAGTTTCCTACGGAACTGGCAATATTAGTATGGGTATTAACCCAAGACTGCAAATAATAATAATAGTAATAGTAATAGTAATAGTAATAGTAATAGTAATAGTAATAGTAATAGGTAGAATCATGCTTTAGTTGTGTTACTTTTCTTTCTCGGCTCTGAAATAATATTTGACTATGGCACAGGAACAATGATATTGAAGATATATCAGATATATTGAAGATATCACTTATATCCCCCAACACAGGTGGTTCCCTGCTCCTAGAAAAGGGCTTGGAATTAAATTATCTTTTAGGTCTCATCCAACCCAAGATCTTATATTATTCTACAGTATAAATAATATAGCTTTGAGTCATTCTTGACCTCACGGATTGTAATTTTATTCTTTTTATATTAGGAAATTTCCAGTTATAAAACTGCTTGAAAGTATTTAATGCTTGTTTTTAAATAAATATAGGTTGCATACTCAAAATCCCCACACTTTTATTCCATTGCAATTTAAATTGCTTCCTTTTATCACTGAGTAAAAAAAATCAAAAGAAAAATGTCAAAACATGAATGGTTGTAATCTTGCTGTTCTGAGCTATTGTTCTCTACAGGATAGCACAGAATTATTCAATCAAAACACATATTAGGTCACTTCAGATGATGAGGGTTTCTTTCAAATGAGACCTGCCTTTAATTCTCACAAGGAAATAGTACAGCTCTTTCCATCCTTCCATGCAGAGAAAACTAATACTCAATTACAGCTATATTCTTCTTCATATCCAGTTCAAGAGTATCTTTTTGAGTCTTTAAATCCTTTAAAAATTGATTACAAACATTCTGGCCCATCAGGGTTAGTTGAAAAAGAAAAAAAATACACATCTGAATCACAGTGTTGCAACCATTTCTTCATGTTACCATATGATCAAAAGGCTGTTATGAATATCAATAAATAAGCATAATGCTAGTAAAATACTGTCCATGCACTAATAAATCATCTGACAGAAAATGCATTCAAATTCTACAACAGCAGCGACACTCACAACTATACAATAAAATATGACACATAATTCACAACTTGGAACTCCCAGCTGTATTTCTCCACTATTCACAGTCTCATAATATCCAATTACTTTTACAAATGCAATTGCAAAAAGTTATGCCAAGCAACTTTACATGTTTGTATCCACTGAGGATTTGTTATAAAATTGCCAATCTCAAACACGTCCTTAATCTCATTAAAGAGTTATCTATTCACCCGGGGAACTTTGGCAAAATTAAAGGTTTAGTTCCCTTTATGATATGATTGCTATTACTTTGTTTCTTGCACAGGAAATTTTATTGGAGGATCTCAAAGCAGTTTACAAACTTTAATAAATTAAGCTGCTTATCTGATTTGTCGCATAGATAAGTATTATTATCCCACCTTTGTAGATACAGACAAGTGAGGTATAGAGTCCATAAATTTCTTCACCAGGGTAAGCATTCTGTATAGCAATGCTTACAGATTGTGAACAAAAAATTAAATTTCCCAGAAAGCTGTGGTATTTAATATCAAACATATTTTTATCATGAATGAACATGAAACAAAATATCAAGTTCAATTCATAATTTGGCATCTGACTCTGAAATCAAAGTGTATCACCTTGAGAAAAACACCTTTTTCTTCTTCCAAAAATATTACAGGAAAGAAGCCAATCATTACTTTATCTTTTATGGAAAAAAAATGAAAAGAGTGAATAACTAAGCCAAATAACAATACACTCGATCTATCCAAGATGCCAGGTCATAATAAATTATAATTTGTCTTCCAGGCCCTTAGCCAAAATTATCCACACACTAGAAAGGTAAAAAGAGGAGCATAATTTTTTCAGTATTTATTTATAAAAAGTTTTTACAGTTTCAGAGCACTGGGAATGGAATATTATGTGTTAAGTTACATTTTACAGCTCTTCACGTTAGAATTTTCCTTTTTCAATGAAAAGCCTTCTGTATACTTTACCTGTGTTTCTTCTTATGCTGTAGAAAAACAATTTAAACTGTGTAGTGTTCTGTTCTGTCACTTTGGGTTCTTCTAGTGGTCTTCCTGCCTTGTCATTTAAATCTTCTGGTCAATCACCTTCAGAGTGAGTTGGAAATGATGGGTGGACCAGAGGAAATGAGAAGACTTCTTGTGGTCATGGTTAATCTGCCACCTTAATTTTAAGAATACAAAACCAGTGATAAAAAACCAGATCTTCCTTGGTTTTCACTCTGACAATGACCAAGATCTGCAAGGTTTAAGGACGGAGCAGTTATAGACATTACTTCACCACCCACGCTCCAAACACTTGTTTCTCAGGAATGTCTTGAGACAGAAATGGTGTCTGTTTATTTAGTAAACAACAATTAATTTGTATTCTGTGAACTGAATCTATCATTGTTTAAATCCAGTGAATCCCCAGTTCCAGGTGATACCCTCAGGGGTTATTTAATACAGAAGGAAATGATCCTGAGAAAGTTGGTCCTGGAGATTAAAAAAAAAAAAAAAGAAAAGAAAAAAAGTAGGAAATGCGTGGAGGTTCTTCACTTGGAAATTAACTGAAATATTAAGTGAGGCAGAGTAGCTGATCTTAGCTCCTCGTCCTGTGAATTGGCCTGAAATGTAGAAACCAGATCCACAGACTTTATGTAGTAATTATTCAATTGTCATTACAAACTATGTCAACCTAAAATAGAGAGAAAATAACTACTATGGTATCCAAAATACACCAGCTACTTTCCCCTATAACCAAAGCTTCAGAATGGGGATTTAAAAACTTGCAAGCTGGAAGTTCCTCAAACAAATGCAAGGTGCCAGGTGGTGCCTTCACTACCCATCTTCCAGGTGGCCTGCACCTCCTGACACTGTGGGTTATCTGCTTGGGAGTTCTTGGTTCAGATTTTCATAATTCCCAGCTTAGCTGAGGATATGTCTTGATTTAATTTCTTACCTGTGAGACAATTATTATTGTTTAGGTATCCTTGTGCATAGCCACCATTTGATAACTTGTTGCCTACAAGTTTAAAAAGCAACTGTATTTTTTACAGAATGCTGTTATCCCTTAGATCAAAACTCTAGACACTTTTACATACAAGCCTGCATTTCTGGACCTTGGACTACTGCATTTTCTTTATATTGGCTTTTCAGAAAACCCATTTGGTTCATTTCTGTTGAGGGGACATGTATAACTTCTCTTGGCAGAAGCCAATAGTTGTTTTTCATTGCCTTGCATCAGCTGGAAAAAGCCCTGAATCTATTTTGCAGTTCAGTGGCTAATCCTTAGGGGGTCTAGAATTTCGCAGCATGGACCACAAAGGACCAAAGTGCATTGAGTCTGTATCATCCAGAATACATATTTTCTGCTCATGAATTTGCTTAATCTTTTCAATGACACAGAATGAGAGCTATTTAGAGAATTCTGTTCTCGAGTCCAGTGTCTGCTCATGCGATGCATTTTGATCAGCTGTTTCTCTGTGTGAAATGGCCCTGCTGGCCAAGAAGCCTTGGCCATCACGTTGGAAGACAAGAACACTCAGTGTAGGGTAAAGTATGAGTGATTAAGCCTTTCTATCCACCCATTAGCACTCTGACCTTTTATTCGATGCTTGAAGAGTTTGTCTTTTCCTGCGCTCAAACCTTTTCCCAGATAAGCTTTGTCTGGTGGGACTCTTGATAAGATGGGAGATACATGGCTTCAGCTTGATAGGTTCAAAACCATCAGCATCTGTCTTTTCCTATTGTTCTTGCATTGACTGGAAAGTGTCAGTGGGTTGTACGTATCTTTATCCATGTGTCCAGATATAAATGGGCATTCCTTTGTTCTGGCTTTGATATTCATATCTCAGCTGTGCACAAATATTATGTCTTATGTTTTTATCAACACCATTAGCATAAGAAAAGTACTTGAAAAACACATAAAAATTCACCTCGAGTCTGTTGTACTGCTGGGTCTTGACAGCAATGGCATTTATGTTTCTATCCTTTCTCAACCAGAAGTTAAAGCTCTTTACTGTGAGATTATACTGCTTAGTTTGAAAGCTTTTGCGAGCCTCTGTAGTATAATAATTTTACTTTAGAGAGCATGTAATTTTAAGTTCTTGCATAACACCACACATTTTTATGGTATTACTAAACTTCACAATTTTATTTCCCTATGACAATTAAGTGCACACCAATATTATGGAATTTTTCCCTTCATCACAGTTGAATGAAATTGGAATGGAATATTATACGGTAGGTTGGAAGTTCTGATCTCTGGAAGTGTTAAAGGTTTTCTACTTCCCTTGTTAGGTATCCATTTCACACATAACCAAATCCATCAATTTGTTCATTTTTCCCTTCAGCAACCTACAAGCTCTAACCACAAAAATGTAACAAAAACATATCACTGTGTACTTCTTATCCAGTCCCTTTTCTACAGGTACAACTCAAGTGTTAAAGGAAATTAACTTTGATATTTCACAGATTACATTTGCCAAAATGCACCTATTTTATACACTTGACTGCTCTTAGAGGCCCCTACAGACCCATAGGGTAAATGCTATCTTGCTGAGGTGAGATAAACTTTATGACTTGACCCGCTGCCCAAAGTCAAACTCCAAGTCAAAACACAAAAGTCATTCTTGGTGTAAAACAAAGACGATCCCATGTGTTACTGCAGTGCGTTTAGGATGAGACAGAGAAAAATTCTGGAGCTATGACATGAGCTTGTTCTAACTGAGTCGCACCACATCTCATGTCATCCCCTAGAATTCAAGCAGAGAGCCTTATAATTCCAATTTTTAAAAAATGCTATTTTTAGTAAAAACAGATTCAAGGACCCATAGAACAGCTTGGGCAGGAAATGACCTTAAAGAACATCCATTTCCAACCCTCTAGCCATGGGCAAGGACACCTTTCACCACTCCAGCTTCTCAAATCCCCATCCAACCTGACCTTGAACACTTCCAGGGAACAACCTGTGCCAGTGCCTCATCACCCTCACAATCAATAATTTCTTCCTATTACTTAATCTAAACCTCTTCTCTTTCAGGTTAGACATTCACCCTTGTCCTGTCACTACACACTCTTGTAAATAATCCCTCTCCATGGTTCTTGTAGGTTCTCTTCAGGTCCTGGAAGTCTGCAATTAAGTCTGCCTGAAGCCTTCTTTTTTCCAGACTGGACAATTCCAATTTTCTCAGCATTTCTTTGTATGAGAAGTGCTCCATCCCACTAATCCATGTCAAAAGCTTTACAGATTCCCTTGTTTCAGTTCTTGGTGGTTTTTATTGGCGTGGTTTTTTGTTTTTTTCCACAGAAACATTTTTTTTTCCCCTTCCGATAAACTAAAAAAAAGTTTCAGCAATTATTTACTTCTGTATATAATTTTTATACTAGTATCTCAGATAAAGCAATATAAACAAAATTCTACATATTAATATTATTTTTCTGGGAGGGGAAAATATGCTGAATTACTTTTACTTACAGGAAATAATGTAACAGTTATCTTGTCCTGCAAGGCTAAGATNCATCCCCTAGAATTCAAGCAGAGAGCCTTATAATTCCAATTTTTAAAAAATGCTATTTTTAGTAAAAACAGATTCAAGGACCCATAGAACAGCTTGGGCAGGAAATGACCTTAAAGAACATCCATTTCCAACCCTCTAGCCATGGGCAAGGACACCTTTCACCACTCCAGCTTCTCAAATCCCCATCCAACCTGACCTTGAACACTTCCAGGGAACAACCTGTGCCAGTGCCTCATCACCCTCACAATCAATAATTTCTTCCTATTACTTAATCTAAACCTCTTCTCTTTCAGGTTAGACATTCACCCTTGTCCTGTCACTACACACTCTTGTAAATAATCCCTCTCCATGGTTCTTGTAGGTTCTCTTCAGGTCCTGGAAGTCTGCAATTAAGTCTGCCTGAAGCCTTCTTTTTTCCAGACTGGACAATTCCAATTTTCTCAGCATTTCTTTGTATGAGAAGTGCTCCATCCCACTAATCCATGTCAAAAGCTTTACAGATTCCCTTGTTTCAGTTCTTGGTGGTTTTTATTGGCGTGGTTTTTTGTTTTTTTCCACAGAAACATTTTTTTTTCCCCTTCCGATAAACTAAAAAAAAGTTTCAGCAATTATTTACTTCTGTATATAATTTTTATACTAGTATCTCAGATAAAGCAATATAAACAAAATTCTACATATTAATATTATTTTTCTGGGAGGGGAAAATATGCTGAATTACTTTTACTTACAGGAAATAATGTAACAGTTATCTTGTCCTGCAAGGCTA
>VZTB01011711.1:732324-748511 GCA_013397245.1 Thryothorus ludovicianus | reverse complement strand
CCATCAAATCAGACATTGTAGAAAACAGTACCAAGTCATATTTAGACATTGTTTTTCCGCTCATTATCTGGCCATCACATACATTATTCAAAATAATAAATTATACTATGAAAAATGAATAAGACTTTCCCTCTGGCGTGCATTCACACGTCCAAGGTACCTAATCTTATAAGGTCTACCATCAGAAGAAACAAAAAAGAACAAAACAACTAAACCTAGGGAATATAAATCTCTGGGGAAATACTCCAGTAAATCCATTTTAAATACACACTCTGCCTTAAGGCTGAGATGTATATACACACATATATACATACATACATATATATATTAGGGACTCAATTGACTATAGCAGAGAAGGAAACATGAGCCAAAAAGTCTGGTATTGGATTCTTTTATTGCCGTGAATATCCAGAAATCTCGAAGGTGTTACACCACCATAATTAAAAACTGGAATAGATGAGAGGAAATTAGATGTTTAGGCAGCATTTTATCTCAGTTATATGTGTTATTGTGACCTTGAGGATGACTTATTCTACCCGCCTCCAACCACAGTATACAGAAAATCTATTAGTAAACATAACTGTATATGAAATATAAGCATGAAAAAGTAGGATTTCTGAAATAAACTAATAACCTCAATTTACAGGAATAATGAATGACAGAATTAAAAGGCATCTTCTGAGTTTTCAAGACCAAGCCCCTGCCTTTGTTTTGTCAAATATATCACATAATGTTTCTGGGGTGGTTAAGACAAAGACTTTTCCATGCTGGCCATTTTGAAAGTTTGCTGAAGAATGTCAGTTTATATATATAAAGTACCTTTCTGATTATTAGTGCTAATGTGCTCATTGCAAATTTATGCTTATTTTTTCTCATATATGCATTATACTTAGCCTGATTTGTCACCTGTAAATAACAAGCTTCCTTTGCTCTTCGATTTTCAGCCCAGTGACATAACACTTTCCGCTCAAAGTCATAAAATACAGTGTCCTTTAATTTATTATTTTAGTCCTTCTCCAGACAGAGGAAAGAATATTTCCTTAATTCCTTTGGCTACGCCTTACACCTTTTGAGTCACACACTTCCATTTGCACATTATTTTGGGATCAGATAACATGTACAGATATTTCTCCTCACTTATTTCCAAAGGTTGGTCTCCAAGTAAAGCAGGTAATCTTGGTATTAGTGTAAAAGTGCATGGCCATGCACAGAGATATATTAAATTTGCCTCTTTTCTGTGAGTACAGTCCTCAAGGTCGTTCAGTTTCTCCTGTATGATATTTTCACCCCCCACTACATATACGATGCCTTTCAACATCATTTCAACTATGAATTTCATTAATTCATACCATTTTGCAAAAAGTCCTTAATGAAAGTATTTAATAAGATCAATCCCAAGATCAGTCTTTAAAGTAACCTTTCCCCATTCTAAATTGTCCTCTTCTAATATTATCCATTTTCGTCTCTCCTGGCCATCCTGTTTCTCATATTACAATTTTTGTTCTAATCCCTATGTTATCTGCTTTAACTAGTGGTATAATATCTGACACCATATCAAATGATTTACTGAAAACCAGACAGATTATATCTACTATGTGTCTTTTAATCAGAAAATCAGCTATTTTATTGCAGAAAGCTATCAAGTTACTATGACACAATTTATCTTCATAAAGCATTGTTATATTTTTACCATAGTTTCCAGTTGCCTTCATAATTATTATTCCCTTAAAAATACATTGAAAAAATCTATCTACTATGGAAGATAGGCTCTCAGCACAACAGCAATATGAACATATTATTTTCTCCTTTCTTATGTATAGAATATTCATGTACACACCAAAACAATGTTTCAAGAAATGTGAACAATTCACTCCTTTTTTATATTTATGAGTGTGCCTCATGGAAAAACAGTTTTCCCAGTAACTAGCGATCTATGTGAATATGTCCTGTTCTTCAAATTTTCTTTGAAGCTATGGGTTAAAATGATTCAACCTCCCTACATTCTGTGGAAGTGTCACAGATGCCTTCAAGGCTATGTATTTGTCTGCAGTGAAAATAAGTTAGGTACACCACACAGCTGTAAATGTCCATCACTCATAAAAAATAACATGCAAATTCCTAAATTACTTTAGTATTTTTCAAAGTTACATACAACTTCTCCTGGGCCAGAGAGAGAAGCAAATTCCAATTGTGCTAGCCTACCTGCTTTGTAGATGTTTTTGTTAGTTAATTAATAAATAAATTTTTAAAAAATGACTGTCAGATGAAAGCATCCATTAACATACAAATTAACAGTGGATTTATCAGATCTTTCACCAGTTAGTGATTATTCAGTCTCCCAGGCCACATAACCATGACTGACGATATGATATGAGCCAAATTCTGTGACTGGCTAATCATTGTCTCCAGGGAAGTTGGCAATCAACAGAAGGGAGTCTCAGGAACCTCAGGAACTCTCCTTTTCCCAACCAAGGCCAGATAATTTGAAAGACTTCTTTAGAGTATTTCTCACAATTTCTGATTCAGGTCAGGCCTGGAATATTTTAGGAATAGGCTTTTTATCACTCATTTGTAAATTTTTCATCCATTTATTTTTCAAGAAACAAACATCCTAACTGAGGAAAAAAAAAATCCTTAACCCCATAACTCTATTCCCTAATGGCTTTTTTCAGACTAACTGAATTATTTTACTGCTTCATAAAAAAGTTGTTCTCCTGCCTTGGATCCCAGTGCTCATTCATGGACTGGTTTCACAGACTGGGCCACTCTTTATTCCAGTCTCAAAGAGACAATAAAGGAATTTTGCAGCAACACAGGTCCCAAAAAGAGAGATAACATGGATACTAGAGGAAAGGAAACACAATTTCTATAAAACATCTAGGCACTTCTTTGGCGTGCAAAATTTGAACTCAAGATTTTACAAATCTCAATATTCAAAATTTATGAAAAAATTACTTATATAGGAATGGAAAAAAAAAAAGAAAAAAAAGAGGAGACATTACAAATTTCCTAATCTCTAAGTTTTATTCTCACCTTTGTCATTATTCTTTTGTTTCATGTAAAAGAAGAACTGGGGTTTTTTCTGCAGCTGCCTTTCTGATTTAAGCATGTTAATCTCACCTTCATTTTAAATGATGGTTTCCTTAGCCTTAAACAGTAGAAAGATTTTTGAAAGCAAAGATCAGTTCTTTTCAAGACTATGTAGCTTACTTAAGCAAATAATTTATCTTTCTGGTAACTTTCAAAAGGCACTGACTTTTCTCCATTTTATGGAGTGGAAAATAAAGCACCTATTTTAGATTAACTCCCCAATTAGGAGACTTAAACTAAGGAATGAATTAGATTAAATTGATCTGTCTCTTAATTTTTTTATTTATTCTATAGAAAGGTGTATTTCTTCTAAATGAATATATTCATGAATTAAAATATTCAGGGGCCTTGATGGAGCAGAACACTTGATGGCGTGCTAAACTTCACATGAGCCATAGCTTGGAAGTCAGAGGGATTACTTCTGCAAACGCTTCAGTGGACTAGAGAGAGCATTTAAGAGCCAAGCCTTGATATTACAGTATATTACATTAACCATAGGAGAATATGCCCAGGTTTTACATTTTCTGCTTTATGAAGAGTTTTACTATAAAATGTTAAATGGCCTTTTCAGCTGAAACTCTGTAGGGCTAAGAAGGCAAGCCCTTCTGTGCATACCATATTAGTTCTATTAAAATGATCTGAAGTACATGAATTTTCAGTGACCTGTCTTCAAGCATCTTGCTGAAAAATGTCACAATTAGCAGCAGACTCCTGCTGAGGGTTTGATTACACAGTAAGGAACTAACTTTGCACCTCTGGAAGTTTGACTTTGACTGAAAATGTCTCTGTTGGTTTCAGTTTATTCCCCACTGAGTACATGTCCATACCACAATATCATCACAAAATTTAGTATGATAAATGCAGCAGCTCCCAGGGGAGGGAGAATGAGGAATAGAAAAGGAAACACCCCAGATCAGTCCTTAGGCAACAAAGGAAATTACATGACGCAGGGATTAGTGCCCTATAAAAGAAATTTTAAAATGGCAGATAGGTAGACAAAAACTGGAGACTAGTGAACAGACAAAACAGTTACCAAAACGTTGGAGTAAAAAGGACTGAGATTTGCCCCATCCTGCACCAAATGGAGTAATGTTGGGAGTTCCTGATGCCCTTGGAAAGTGCCAGCACCCTCACCTCTAAACAGGATTGCACTTCTGTCGACAGTGTGCTGTAGGGTGTTGACTTAAAGGAGGAATTTGAGGATTGTCTAGTAATTCTTGCGTTTTATCAAATTATTAAGCACTAAGTTAGCTGCCAGAAATTCCTATATTTATATTTTTAGTCTGTTGCAATCAGGAAATCCCACACCTTAAACTAGTATGTAGCAAAATATCTTGAGACAACCCTTTTTATATCACATTTGAAAAGCTCAAATAACATTGAGCTGTTATGGATCCTTTTAATTCTCTAGGAGACACACATGCCCAGCTGCCACTTGACATTTTAGATCCCAAAGAACACTGATAATTCAGAAGCAGGATAAGTTCTCCATATGCTCAGTTACTCAAAGTGTCCTGTGTACCCGAGCATGTACTGAAGGACTTGAGGTTCTGATCTCCCATAGAACCTGCTGAAAATTAGGAGCTCCACAAGAAGAGAGCCCAGTTCCGTGATGTTTATAATTGCACATCTTACAGGTCCCCCTTCAGGTGAGAGATCAGTTGTCATTAATTCATCCACCATCTAATCTAATTTGAAACTAAATCCTCAGAAGTCCTCTGAAGAGACCTTCCTACCATCAGGATTTCTGTCTATTCTAGATATTTCTTACTGAAATATAGTGAACCTCTTCTCTCACTGAGAATATTGCTCCTAAATTTTCTGAACCCTGTATTACACTTTCTTAGGCACTAAGGTTTAGAGACTTTCTTGATTTTTCTTTTTGCCCATGTATTCTCTGTGACATATATTCATTGAATCATTGAAATAAAAGGGAAGGCAAAGAGTGCCCCTCAGTTCAGTGGCTGCTTGTTGGGAGAGTGAGTTTGCTGACAGAAAGGTGTGCCCAGATGGTGACAGATGTACTCCACATGAATCAAATCTCAGCATAGTCCCACATGTCCGTGGCTACTGCAAACACTGAGGTGAACAAAGCCTGCAGAGGAGGGTTTGTGCTCATCGTTCAAGCTCAAATCCAGTGAACAGGCAGTCAGTCATAGGTGTTGTCACATCCATCATCAGCTATGCATCCACTTCAAAGATTTAAGGCTAGCAAGAGCTTTTCCTGTGGTCATGCAGATTTTTTAGTGGTTAGTGTATTCTGTGGTGCCATGGATGGGGTCATGTGGTCTGTGTCAGGATGTCCCCTCCCATACAGAGCCCAGGTCTGGGTGTCACCTCTGTGAGACCTTTGTCAAAGGCAGCCTCTGTGAGATGTTCCATGCCACCAATAGAAAGACAATTTGCCCAGACATGAGGCTCTTGCTTGTAGAGCCAGAGAGTGTCTTGAGTCATTTTATTCACTGTTAAAGACAGACTATCCTCCATGCAAGCTGAGGAACACAGATTTAAGTACAATCACACCAAAGAGGAACCTGAATTGAGGTCTGCAACTTCCCAAATGGATGTGACAGCTATTATCTCCTTAGTTAAGATTTCTCCCAGAAATGTGACTTGAAGTCATTGCCTTTTCCTCCTGGCTCTGTGAGATGGCTTTCTGAATGATGTCTGCTGTTACTTTAACCCTTCAGTCCTGAACTCTGCTGGTGCTTTGTTTTGGGGAGTGAGGGACTAACTCAGGAATTTTTTCTGGAAGCCTGGAAGCTTCCTTCTAGCACTGGGATCATACCTTCTCCTGCCCTTGTCAGAATCCTGAAGGATAAAAGCTGGATGATCCCTATCAGACATGTGCAAGAATTATAACCAGATATAGCCTTCCTGACTGAAGGCTTCATGAATAATTATGGCAGATACAGCAGAGCTCTGCACTTTGGTCTAGTCTGTTCTACCAGTGTCTCCTTGCCAGATTAAATTTTCCTACTATAAAATGCATCCTTCATTTAATTTTTTTCAGAACAATCGGATTTTTCTTACCTTAATTAGCACATTTTGTTTTATGAGTCTTACACGGAAAGAAGCTGGGGAATTATTTAGCTTAAGAGAAAATATTAGAACTTGTCAAGATCTTTGCCGCTGCTGTTGTTGTTGTTGTTATACTATGCTCTATTAATGCAGATGAGCAACAAATATGCTTCTATAAATTGAATCTGACTATGGCAGCCCCAAGAATAACCCAAGGCAGAAAACTAGGGAAAAAAAAATACAGAGACAGAAAATCTTTCTCATTATTTTACTATAAAAATCTTAATTAGTCCCAAAGGTTTTTGTTATAAAATTCAGGTAGGTAAGGCATAGAAAGTTTTTGTCAAGCAGACTATGAAAAAGTAGGACAGTGACACAAAAAGAGTTGCAAATGAAGCTAGACTTGTATTCTTACAAGTGAAATATTTATAAACTTACACAGTTATCTGCCCATGAAGCAGGTAAGGTGGTATAAATAAATTAAATTTCAGAAATTAATACATACTTTTAATTGAATTTATCCTTGGAAATTAATAGAATTCTACCAATCTTTAAGGCAAAAACCCTCCACACATTTGCTTCTATATGACAGAGGAAAGATTATTAGTGCCTTGTAGTATGGTGGTTGCAAATTAAATATGGAAGTTTGCAGCAATTTGAATATCATAGGGAAATTATCTTTTCCTGTCTATATCTTTCAGCCACTACAGCAAGGATTTTAAAATTAGGCTTATAATATTTTTACTTCCCTGAACTATTACCCACAGCTATATTACAGCTAATCAAAAAGCTTCAGTTCCAGAAATGCACAGAACAAATCTGCAAATGCACCATAGCTCCTGGCACCTCATGACAAGGAATTGGTGCTTGAATGTGACACATAGAGAAATATATCTGGAATTCATGCATTATCTCTCAACTTGACCTCTGTTTACAGTCTGTGATTAAGTGTTCATGGATTGTGCTCCACTCCAAACTTGTATTTGGTGTATGTGTTGGAAAACAAAAAGCTGCTTTGCTTGCTTGTGTTGAAGGCACCCCCTCATTGTAAAACCAGTCTGGAGAGGTGACCTGTCCTCATTCACCTTCACTGTGATTCAGCAACAGCTCTGACACACTGATCCTGTCTTCTTTTGAGACCTAAACATGGTATGCCAATACTTTGGAGTTTTGATTACAAAATTAATAAGCAGTCTTCAGAACTATTTCATGTAGGATTCTCTAGCATTTCTGTGTAGAAAGCCAGTTGCAACCTGAGCATGGTAAGGAAATCTGCTGCTGTGAAGGATAAGGGAGGAACAACTATCTTTTCCTAAAAATCCCTTATGGACTGAACTGTGGAGTGGGTGTGATATCAGAAGTTGTACATGCCCTCAGAGAAACAAAACCAAAAGAAAACATATTTTTTTTTCAAATTTTCATAAAGGACTTTTAGTACTGGGGCTAGGCAAAATGACAATCAGCCACTTAATTCTTTATTGCATTCCAGCCCTTAAAACCTAAGTGTTATTGACTTCTATGTACCGACTTGGGAGGGAATGATATAGGCATCTGATTTATGGCTTCGTATTTTTTAGAAGTGTTATGTTTCACAGGAAAACAGGATACGCCTCATCTTCTGGTCAACTAAACATTAGATCACAATCCCTTCCCAGTTATGGCCTTTACCCATTTAAAAAGGGACAAAGTATGGAAACAAATAGCTGTGAGGAAAAAAGCAATCTTTATTTATGGCAATACAGACATCAAAATTGCTTTACCCAGCTAGAATTCCAGAGATGCACAAGCATAGATCAGTAAAACAGCAGTTCCTAGTAGGTTTTGATACAAAAGAATGGACTTTTCCTCAGGCATTTTCTTTCCCATCAGCTCACACAGCATTTTCTGTTTATTCACTCAGTAGTATTCATTGATCAATTACTCAGCTGTACTTGGCATAAGTAATAGTTCACTGGTGAATCTGAAAGTAGGCAAGACACTTGTATTCAGTCTTCGTGCAGTTAAATACCTATGCACTGTGCTTTATTTTCTGTATGTATCAGATGTTTTATAAGTGATAATCCAATATTATTTGAAATAGAAACCATTTATTATTTCAATCACACTTTTTTATGTATATCTCAATAGTGTGTGGAAGACTAATTTATATATGGGGACAGCAGTAATCAACTGCTAGATAATCAACTTCAAAGCACAAACCTCTGTAATTGTGATATTTTCATTAGAGTTTATAGATATAGGATGTTATCTTCCATATGTATCAGTCACTACTTACGATGGCAATACATTTGAAGTGTTCATAGAATCACAGAATGGTTTGGATTGGAAAATCTTTAAAGATCATCCAGTTCTAGCGCCCCTGCCATGGGCAGGGACACCTTCCCCTACACCAGGTTGCTCAAAGCCCCATAAGACCTGGGACTGAACACTTCCAGGCATGGAGCACCCAAAAGTTCTCCAGCCACAATCTGTGCCAATCTCATCACCATCATCTTATACAGTTATTGAATAAATTGTATCTATGTATGTACGTACGTATTTACAGATAGAGAGAGTGAGTACAATCTAGGAATGCTTCAGTCCTGCTCCAAATGGGGTAAGGCTGAAAAGCTAAATTACACCAACTATTGAGGGAACAATGTTGATGTAGAAGGGATGAAATCTCTTTAGTTCTTCTTGGTTATTCTGTACCTGTCTGTATTTATAGAGAGAAAGATATCTACCTTTATAACCTTAAAAATATCTTACGAAGAATACCATGCAGTAATAAAGAAAAAGAGGAAAGCATTTCATAAATAATAGCACAAGCAGAATATAGCTTTCTATTACAGAAAGGAATACTTTAATAAATATAAAAGCTCATAAAGCCTTGAGCCAGCGGAAGGCCAATTGCATAAAACTCTCTCAACATTGTATTAAAAATGTAAAAACTAATCGAGATTTATTTTTAGAAAACCAGATCAAAACTCCCATGAGTACCTTTATGAATACGAAAATATTTGCAGAATTTGTCCAGCTGATATATCTGAGAACATAACTCGGTTATTTTAAAATTATTGTAAGGACACATGCCTGTATCAACCAAAATCCAACATCCATAGTAAACCCCAAAAGCAGAAAAAGCAGGTCAATTACCTGCTCAGTTACCAAATCTTTATATGCCTGTGCCCTCTGGATTGTCCAAGTCTAAAAAAATGCAACAAAATAGATTTTGATATCATTCCCTGTAATCAAGGAAGCTTTACCTTTTGAACAAACTTGGGCTGGGTCACTTAAGTGGGGAGTGGTGGTGGTTTAATTATATTTAATAAAAAATCATTTTTTTTAAATTTAAAAATAATTTTAACTATGAAAAAAACCACCCTTCAAAGCCTTGCAAAAGTGTTTGTTTCAAAGTGCAGGTAAACATAACTAAAAACCCTCAGGATGATTTTATGATACAAGGAGAGATTTAAGTTAATTAAAGCAAAACATAAAAAATATTTTTTCATCATGGCTTTCATAAACCATAGTCCTGGTTCATATGTTCAACCATTACATATTTATTTTCATATTAATGAATCAGATTGCTCAATCTTCCTTGTACACAAATTGTTCACTTCTCCATATATATATATGAATATATACGTGTATATATATATATATTAGTAGTAGGAGATAGGTGAAGCTTAATCTTCAGTTCAACACTGTAAGCTTATATTAGCTGTTCTTCCTGAGAATCAAATACTTGACACCCGTGCTTATTTATGAGTCTATTACAATGAAATAATGTTTCAAATTAATTTTGCAGAGTTCTGAAAGTTGTTTATACTTTCAGCTGTATTTCTTTTCTGTGATATGGATGTGTATATCAGTCACTGTTCACATATAACTCCTCATCTTTTTCTTTTCTTCTGAAGGGCATAGCATATTATATTAATTTTGTATAACCATTTATCCATTATCAGTCCTGGGTAAATTATTATCCGGAACATTAAGTAAATTTTTCATACTCGGAATTTTGTTAAGGAAGGTCGGTTCCAATGCACTTTAGGATCCAGGCAATTAATCCCATCTTGGTTTGATAGATGTGAATCTGCTGGTTATTCCCTTGCCTAGGTGCATGGAAAAGTAGAGTCAAGCCTGTGTTACAGAGGAGTAAATACACAGCCATACAAAGGAAATATGCACTTAACAGACATCTCTATAAACCACAAACAGCACAAATGACCCATTGCTATTCCTCCTGTCCAGTTAGTTAGACTTAAAGTTCACTGGTGGAGGGGACCCAGGGCCTGCACTCCCCTCACCTCCAGGCACACCATACTCATTTGAGGATGCCATGGACTCAGTTAAGACTCCATCCAGACACTGTGCCCAGGAAGGCCCTTTCATGCAGTTTCAGCTCTCCCCAGAGTCCAGCTTTGCCTGCTAGCTGTCCTGCACAGCCCAAAGTTTGCTGGGAAATGTTTGTGTGTATGTGCACACACATGGTTATAGGCACACAAACAAGAGTCACGCAAATAAGTTGGAACAGAGTTCATCAGCAAGGCAGATCAGAGCTCACTGATCAAGTGCAGACTCAGGGAGGCAATCACTTGCTTACTTGTCCCCTC
The DNA here is from genome assembly GCA_013397245.1 of Thryothorus ludovicianus. Taxonomy (NCBI): domain Eukaryota; kingdom Metazoa; phylum Chordata; class Aves; order Passeriformes; family Certhiidae; genus Thryothorus; species Thryothorus ludovicianus. The sequence goes on along the minus strand of VZTB01011711.1, from coordinate 737,805 downwards.
AGTCTCCCTTCTTCTCGATGTTTCTATTCCCTGATATACCTTAAGCATTTACTTCTCTGCCCTTATCCCTATTGAGATAAAAAAAAACAGTCCATCTAATCAGTTCTTCCCAAGGGGCCCATTTTGGCTACATCAAATTTGATATTTCTATTACCTAGATAATTTTGATGTTATATGGTAATATTTATTGGCTATGTTATCTCTGTTGGCCTTGCAACAGTCCTGGTCCCCCAAAGGCTCACAAAGCTCCCTTTCAATTATTTGTGAAGTTCAACCACTTCCCACATAATTCCTTCTTAACTATCTGTGAAATACTTCCATCCCTCATGGCATGATCTGTTATGTTTGTCAGCTATCTCATCGAGCAAATTTTCATGTTGAATTCAGTAATTTCTTATATTGAATTTACTTTGCTAGACATCAGGAAAGGCCATCTACATGTATACTTCAACAAAGTCAAAATTTTACTTGATATTGTCACTAAAATGTTATCCCAATTTTTTTTCTCTCTTTGTTTTATTTCTATATAAGAACTTTTCTTCTAATTAACTTGAATATTTGAAATCTTGATGGGGTTTTTCTGATTTGTTAGCATGTTCCATGCATTATTTCAATAAAACTAGTTCTTTAAGTCACACAAAATCACTGAGTAACTGTTACAAAATAGAACAGGAATGAGAGTTAGTAAATAACATTACCTGATAAAATTCTTTCAGGCATTTAGTTCAAAAATATCATAGAATTGTAGGATATACTGCTTTGGAAGGAATCCACAAGAATCACTAAATGAGGTCATTCCCTGTCCCTCTTCTTCTCCTTCCAGGAAGTTTTAGCTGCAATGAGCTCTCCCCTCAGTCTCCTCCAGGCTGAGCAGACCAAGTGCCTTCAGCTGCTCCTTCTGTGGCTTCCCTTCAAGGCCCTTCATCCTCTTTGTAGCTCTGCTTTGGACTCTCTCTGAGCTTTATACTTTCATTGATTCCCAGTTTGGTCAGTACTCATGTACAATAAAATACTCTATGTGTGCAGTCAAGCAATTTTATTAAAACATTTCTTTTAATACATCTAATCAACATTATTCACTGCCAATTTTTTTCTATTGCCTTCCAGACCCAAAAAAGGCATTTTTGGTATACTTTTGGGTTATTCATTGCCAAGGGCCATCTTTGTTTATAATGACTGGTAGGAAAGACCAAGGGCACTTCAGTCCCTGTGTTTATGGACTCAGTTCTTCCTAGCCAGTCAACATGCTGGAATCTTTAATCTGTGCTAAAGATGATTTTTTAACCATTTGAAACAGGAGACAGAAAATAGTATTTTGTATCTGTGAATTAGACAGGAAGAAGCTCAATCTGTGCTGTCTTCTATATGCAAAACAAACTGTGCATTAAATTGGGAAGAACTGAATTTCACAGTGGGAAGAATGCATTAGATTAAAATGATGCATAATCATATATGTGTGATACTGTGCTTAGGTGTGTAAAGTGTTTCAAGAGAACTAAGCGCTAGACACAGGTATTTCAAGAAATGTTTATTTGCTTTATCATTTACAAACAGGTGAACAGGGAAAAAGAGGCTGGCAATCTCCTTCAAATTAATTTTCAGCTGAGGGGTCTCTTGTATCAAGGTGATAAGCAACTTGTGCTGAATTACTATACAAAAAGTGAACTATCTAAAGAACTCAAATCAAAGGTTATCTAGAAAACAAGAAAAAATGGTATTTATGAAGAGACTAGTGATAAGAAATGTGTAAATATTCTAAGCCAGATAAGTTAATCATCAAATGTAAAGGACTGCAGAAGCCCTTTAATTGAACTCTAGAGCAATGTTTAAAATGTGGAATATTCCTTCCTTTCTTCCTATTGCTTGGCAAAGATTTCTCATTGAACTTACCAAAGTGTTCTCTTTCTAATGATTGTTATAAAACCTGCTTTATAAAGATCATTTCTCCTCCTCCTTCCCCAATTCTGAAAATCTTTACCTTAGGAAGAAGAATAAGTATTTATTTTTCTTGTTGGACTGTACAGAAAAGTATAACTACTAATTATTAAAAGGCAGGATTGATTTAAAGGGGAGGGGGGAGTTAGGATAAAAGAATTCACTGTAATATCCGCTCTTCACACTCCCTTTTCTCTTTGTCTTTTCTAGCCCCCTTTATAGAATATATCTTGTTCCAGTTACCTTCTGGTAGCCTTGATGCTCATTTTTATTCAGACACACGAGGAGACTGATGAAAATATCAAGAGACATGAGATGATGGAACTTGTAGATTAGGTAGAGACTATAGATCAGTGGTTAGCTTCACATTCCTGAATGCTGGTGATGGCCTGAAATGATGAAATTCCCTTTGCCTCTATGCTGAACTGCTCTGAAACAGAAAGACCATTTTCATTGCATTATATAAAGTTACTGATTTTTTAAAAAACCTGCTTGCTGTAACCTTCCTCAGGTTTTAGTTTTTAAATTATTTCATACATTTTTCCCTTGAACAAGCCCTGTGTCACCTTCTGCAAAAGTTTTCTGTTTTCTCACACAAGATTAGACATCTTTCCTAGTGTTTCCTTTTATGGATGATCATGGAAAGCAGCTAATTTTATCTGCATACTGTGAAATCTACTGAGAGCAAATTTAAAGAATATGCTTTAAGGAAACAGTAGGATAAAAAGGTCTTTTAGCCTCTCCAAGTATCTTATTCAGCCTGATTCTTCAAAGCCTGAGTCTAATTTCCAGTCCTGCTGTAAGCCACGTGTCATGACCTTGCTAAGTGGGTGGAAATCACAGGGAGACAAATAAGAAAAGGAACAGAAGAAAGAAGGAGAAGGAAACTTCAATTACAGTTGCAAGAACAATGAGTAGTTCAAAAGCAGAGTTTCTATTAGTTCAGTGGATAGGTTTCTTTTTTTCTTTTTTGAATGCAGTCTGAATGATGTATTCCCTAAGAGCAACCCAAACAATTCAAGTGTTTCTCTTGAGTTATCGAATTACCTGCTTATTCAAATCCATGTATCTCCTACATCTTTCCCTTTTTTTCATCCCTGAACTTTCCAGCATTGTGCTCATATCCTAGGATCTTAAATAAATTCCACACTTTTGTACACTTACATGGATATTGTAAAAAAGACAACATCTTAATAGTCACATTCTACAAAATACTGGAATCAGTAGGGCTGGGCTGCAATTGGTGTGATTTTGCTGATTTGAAACAAAGAAAAATGTGAACTGTAAGGCTGATCCTAGCACATATGTACATGGAAACACAAATGTTAACCTAACCAAATAAATTCTCACTGTTATCTCCAAAGTGGTATTTTATAGTAATTCTGTCTCTTAAATGAAAGCAGAATATAATTTTTGAACAGACACTATGGTTAAAAAAAAATGTAGGAATCAATGTACACGAGATTATGTCCACTAAAAAAAGATTTGGTTCTCCTGCATAGAATATGATGCTATTAAAATAAGAGCAAGAATTTCAGCACTGATGTTTTTAACATGGCTGTTACTGCATTAATTTGCACTTTGAGCTATTTGCTCATCTGCAGCCATTGTGTCTGAGACAGTGAGCAGCAATACTGCAGATTTATCCTTTCTGCACCCTATTTCTGTTATATTTGGTCAACAACTATTTCACAGCCCATGTAAAGCTTTAAGAGGTGACTTTTGCAAAAGTGTAAACTCTGCATTGAGACAAAGATGGACAGAGATGAATTCATCAGGATGTCACATCCTGGGGAGTGCAATGAAAAACAAAAGCCAGTGCAATGAATTCCTCCACATGCCCTGAACCTCACATCATAGGTGGCAATCTGCCCTGGTTTATCTGATGATCCCAGGGCACAAATGACAGGTGGAACTTACTTGAGACTTCATTCTGAAGCTTACTGGAGCGTTTGATGTTCCAACTTTAGTTCAGTTGACTATCAATACTCGAACATAATGTGTGCAGCATTAGGACCTGACATTTTCTTTCTTGTTACTGTTGTTTACACTTCGATTTACAATATAAAGCTTTTTTTTTCCTGTTTTTTATTTCACATTTGTGTCCTTAATTTATTGAAGCCAAAGTCAGAGGAGTAGATTAACATAAAAGAAATCTAAAGATTTTGCATCTTTAGAAATTTAATTTGTACTAGAGAAGTTTGCTGTAACTTTGTTGGAATAAGTATCAAACCCTTTACATTTTTAGACAATTAGCATATTCAGTCCTTTGAGGAAAAATTTAAGTAGTGGAGTTTTTAAAAAAATATTTCCATGCAAACCAGATGAGGATTTAATTTTACTTTGTTACAGTGTTATTGTTGGGGTATTTTACACTATAATCTAACTACCAAATAGAAATTTAATGATCAATATTCCATGTTCATAAAAAGTNAGATTTTTTCTGTTAAAAATATCTTTATCCAACCAACTCATTTATTACAAGGAGAATCTGCAGACAGATTCAAATGATATTAAGTGGAGTTAAAATATGTAAAAAATGCATTCTCTGATACCCTGGATGATGGAAAATATGAAGTACTAGAAAGGAATAAAACAATATGTATCTCTAATGATGTAGTTTTTATTGAAAGATTTCAAAGTACCTTGAAAATGAAGTTAGTGTCACTGTGGCCAAAATCAAAAATGCAGAAAAGAGGCACAATGGGAGGTGGCTTGTTTGAAATTGGCCAGCAGGCTTACAAGAGAAACAGATGGGAATGCTCCTCATATTCCCTGCCTTCACCTGCAGCTCTCATTAGTACTTATGATGTTTCAGTGTGACAGGGTTAAGGATGGAGAAAGGAAGTAATGTCTTATCTTTTTTTCGCTTTGTAACAGTGCTGTTAAATGTTGGTCCTGGTTTGCAGCTTTGACTGTTTTCAATGTCTCATTCTTCAAATGCGAGCTTAGCCTTTGCTTGAAAGTTCTTTTAGAGTCTATGAAAAACTGTATAAATGAATGAAACACAACAGCATTAAATTTCGTTATTTTTTGCCCTTTACTACATACAAAAAAGACTCATAAATAAGTTACAGAGTGCAATCCTCATCAACACGGCCTCCAGCACTCCTCATTTGGAGTCTCACTCATCAAAGGGCACGCTACAGTAGTGCCTGGGCTGAGGTCATGGTCCAGGGGAAAAGAGATTTTCTTCACACAGAAAGATGATAAAATTATTCTTTTTCTTCTGTTCCAGTGAGAAATATACATTAATTTATATAGTTCTTTTGATACTATGAAAATCTGTGATAAGAAATCTGATCTTGTCAGGTGGCAGCTTTTTTCCTGTGGCTGAATAGGATATCTCTGAAGATAACAAATGTTGATTTGCACACTTTTTCCATGCATACATCAGAATAGAATAGAACAGAATAACAGGTTCTTATAAGACATAAAAGAGTATAACTACATCTATATACGACTTTTCATCAAGCTCTTCAAAACACAGCTTTAGAAAATTCCGTATAGAAACATACATATATAATTTTTATATATTATATTATT
>VZTB01011711.1:715060-732112 GCA_013397245.1 Thryothorus ludovicianus | reverse complement strand
GGTGTAGCCCTGGCCAGGCTCTTGCACTGCCCAGGGCGAAACCTTTTGGGACCTTTCAATAAATACCTATTTTATTCCTTTTGCTCCCTCTAGTCTCTGTTCCAGGTCAGCCTTTTTAGGCATCAACTCCAATTATCTGTTTCTTTGTAGTTTAGCAAGTACTAAAAGACACAGAGATATTGATGCCATGGCCACAGACCTCTGGCTCCATTCATGGATTGTTTGGCTTCATTTTCCAGAAGTGTGTTTGAACCTGGGTGCATTTTAAACTTTTGTCTTTTATATTATTAGTATTATATTTTTTCCTTGCAAAAATTATATTGCCACACAATTTTCAGGACAGAATTCAATAGGAATTTTCCATTAAAATTTTCATACAATTACAATATAATGGTCTGACTTTAAACTACATTGGGAAATTCGATTGAATTCTGGTTTTCCAATATGGCAAAAAAAAATAAATAAAAAAAGCCTAAATTGATGCACAATTCCTCTGGATTGGATTAAGTTTTATATATATTTATAAGCTGGGAGACCATGCTTTCTCAATTTTACTGGAGACTTTAAGACCAAAATTACTAACTATTTGTACTTCATCAGATTGAATTCTTTAGTTTTATAACACAACAGAAATAAATCCCATGTTATTCTCATATGCTGCTGTTATCTACTTAATTCTACAATTACAATTCACATTAAGCAGTAGAGTTGCTGTTATGCCTTATTCTTAAAACCTGTTCCTTTTCCTGATGGATTCAGTTATAGTGCCTGATTATCCTTCTTAAAAAAAAAAAGGAAAAAACTTAATAGTTTCAATAATCTTCTCAGTGAGAAAATAAAGAAATGTTGATTCATTCTGAAGAAATAAATGAGTGCATATGCTCCCTTGAAATTGTAGCCCATGTTCTGCATGTAGGTCTATTTATTTTAAGCATTGAGACAGACAAACCAAGATGAATGGTCACTGTTAGTATCTCCTACAGCTACAAGGAGAAAGCCTCTCTAGAAGCTGCTTCAGGTCTGAACTGATCTCTTCAATTACTCCCCTTTTTCCCTTAACCATAAGGACAATTTTGTTAATGGTTATTTAATTGGTTAAGTAACAGTTAAATTTTAAAATACAAAGAAGAATGAACCAGAACCTATGATTTTATTCTGTTTTGGATTTTTTTACAATTATTTAGTCTCTGGAAGAAGGAATGTGCCTGATAAGGTAGTAGTGATAACAAAGGCATATATGGAACTTCACAGTTCCATCCTTATCTCCAGTACTTAAAATGGTGACTGGTAAAATTTCCCCACTGACACTCAGAGCATCCCCTCACAGCAAGGCATCCCCCTTGCATGTTCTTTTATTGATGAATGGAGCTTTAGCAAATAGATCTCAAAGTTTAAGGGAATTTGTGGCATTATGCAGCCCACTGCAGTCTGCTTTTCTGCTTTCTGATTTTCCTAGAACGTCCATCAATTTAGCTGAAGAATTCCAGTGTGGGTGCTCACTTAAGTCTTGCTCTTCATGTTGTGGTGTTGTCAGTTTTGGTGCTCTTACTCTCCTGGTCTACTGATTTGCATATGGTTGACAGCTTTTTTATGTGTTCCTTGTATTCTTTTATATAGTGTTAGAGCTCAAATCTGTTTGGAGGGGCTTGTACACAAGTAGAATCAGCTAGATCCAACTCTGAATCTAATAATTAGAGATGAATGAGTACACAAGTACCCAAGCTCTCTGCAGGCTTTCTGAACCAGCAGAATAATTAACCAAGCACCTCAGGCAGGCTTGCTTTAAGAAGAAAAGAGTTTCAGAAACATAATGCTATAGTTCTGTCATATATCAAGGCTGTTTTCCTTAGCTGAAAAATATAGAATATATTCCCTCTCTACTTTGACTGACATTTGGTTTCTATCTAATTGCTGCTTTTTCTCTTAGATCTTAATCATTTGTATCACACTTTAAAAAAAGATCAAAGATCAGAGGGTAAGAAGATATGAAATATGTTCCTTAGCTGACCCATAGTCATGTATAAAGATGAACATAAAATCTGAGGCCTGTGGGGGTTTACCTTGCTCTTAGCAGTGGAAAAGCTGTGACAAGACAAGAGGTTATGGGTTTTAACTGTTTCATGAATAAACACATTCTTCAGTCAGCAAAGAAGCTTTTTCAGGCACTATAGTGACTAAAGAAACACAAAAACTTACTGAGGAATTGTTCTTTATTGTGCATTCTATTCTTATAGAGGACAGAGGGAAAAACAGAAATATTGTGAAAAATAATAGAAAAACATAGAAAGTATTTCCTCACTGATATATCTGATATGTCATAATCTTGTTTAGTTTATTATTTCATTTGAGTAAAATCCTCTAGATTAAAATCTGAAATTAATGTATAACTGCTTTCAGATTTCTGGCTTGATTTAAGAATAGAATATAACCACATGGTTTGACCAGTGTTGGAAGCATTTGAAGAGACAACTACTACACTTATTAATAAATTTATATAGAACAAAATATTTCACTGTACATATTTATGACTTGGGGATGTGAAAAGAATGAGAAGTGGGAAAGAACAAAGGAAAAAAATTTATCACAGCTGTATGGAATATTTTCTCTGGAGGAACAGTTGAATAGTGTAGGGGCAATCATCATGGAAAATTTGGGATATGGTGGGGGAGGTCTGAAAGATGAGTATCATGAGAAGACAGCAGGAAATGACTTTTTTAATATGACAGCTTGAGTTTGTCAAATGAAGCTACAGGAGATGGGAAAGGAACTATAGATATTCCTTTGTGAAAACATGGTATGGCCTGCAGACACAAGTGAACACTTCCTCTGTAAGAGTGGTCAAACACTGGAACAGACAGCACAGAGATGTCTTATCATCTCGACATATTTTTCAGATACTCAAAACCCAACTGGGTCCACTTCTGAGCAACTTGGTCTGGTTGACCCTATTTTCAATGGGGTGGTCGCATGACACAACCTCCAGATGTCCCTCACCTCCTCATCTCTTCTGTGAGTTTGTCAAAATGCTTGGCACATAATATGTATATATGTATGAAAAATTTCATTTAATTTCAAGCAGTGGTTTCCTTCTTCTTGATTTTATGATTTACTAGAGCACTTTTCATCTTCAGTGGTAGACTGTGCATCGTGTTTGTGTGTTTACAAGATGAGAAAGATTTGCCCAGGTATGAAAATTCATGACTTAAAGATCAGGATGCTGTCATGAGTTTGAACCTCGTGGCTGTGTCTGTAGAAAAGGTAGACTAGGCCTGCTGTAAAGCTTGAACAGCCACAGATGCCACTATTTTTTCCATTCACAATGTGAAGAAAACACAACTTTCACATTGTGGTTTTCCAATCCAGCACCATCTAATCTTTGAAAGCTGTTGTCTTGGTCAAGTCAGTGAACTCTTTGGAAGAACTCATGGAACAATTTCCTGAAGTTGCCTACCTGTACTTATCTTAGACACCTTCAGACTGCAGGACACTCATTTAGCATCGATTTATCCATTTATAATGTTAGCATGTTGTAATTAAGGGGAGACAAAAAATATGACCACTGAGAATCTCATGAGGTTTGATAAAGCCAAGTGCAAGGTGCTGCAGCTGGATTAGGGCAACATGCAGCACCAGTCCAGGCTGGGGGGATGAAGAGATCAAGAGCAGCATTGGCAATAAGTAATTAGGGCTGCAGGTGGATGAGAGGCTGGACATGAGCCAATTTTACAACTAGATTAGCTGGGTTTTAGTTAAAATAAGTTCAGTTTATCCATTTAAATCTTCTATTAAATATTAATTCTTAGATGTGTTTATGATGACTCGGTTGAAAATGGTCCATAGAGGAAAAGAAATTAATTAAATGGGTTCAGATGCACTTTTGAAATCTCTTCAGGCTCATATTTATGAACTTTTCTCGCTCTTAGGAGAATAGTTATTTTGTCTTATTTTTCTCAACTAAAATAAATGTTAACAATAGTATGACAGAAGAGACTCAGCTTGATAGCCTCAAGAGAATTTGGAACTGTTCAGAAACTGTCCAGACACCCTCAGAAACTTTTCTTTATGTTCCTGCTCAAACCCTGACATTTCAGTACTGATGGCCACTACCCAAGTATAAAATGTTTGCACCATTTGGCTCCAAGTTTCACTGACAGCTGATTCTCTGTCTTTCAAACTACTGAGACATATTGTGAGTCAGCATTAGCTATTTAGGGCCGTATCTGGTGCTGAAATAAATTGACAGAGTTCCATTGCCCACTAATGAACATACCTGAAGTTGTACAGGCAAGTGATAGGTAAAGAAGTAATGAAGAGAAATGAAAATGCCATCATTGCATTTGCAGTTGAATATCGAGCTAGTACTTACTGAGATAAATCAGCTTGTAAACAGACTTCATTTAATTGCTCATCTTTGAGGCTATTAGCAATGTAATATTTTATTTAATTGTTTTATAAATTAAAACTAAAATAAATGTTTTAAGGATAAAGCAACAAATAGCTTGTGAGCTGCTTAAATCCATTCATTTTGTCTTTATTTTAAAAAAAGTGAAGGATTATCACTACATTATAATAATAACTAAGACAACAATCAATACAAAACAAGTGGCACAGGGGAAGCTGCACAGTACAGCCTGTGCTCTCTGAGAACTCCCTCTGCCATGTACATCAATCAATCTCACCATTTTGAGAGAATATAGTCAGTTATTCTATTCAGAGAAGGTAAAAAAGGATGCTTTACCTTTACCCTGCTGTGCAATGCCTCTATAGTGTTTTCATCAACATTGTTTTCCTGGTCAGAACATATAATGTTGCAACATTCCCGGGTACTCATTAGACCAGGCCTGAATGGGTTTACTCCAATCTGTAGGTGGTTTCTGGTAATCTCAAAATTTTTGGTGTAAAACTATGCTGTGGGCAAAAGCAGGCTGCAATCATCCTCCTCATGCTGATGCTGAACACATCCAGAGAAAGAGCTACAGCACAACATGAGAAATATGGGTTAAGATACACCCTTGCTGATTGTACAAAGGGATTTCCTAAATTTATCTTCCAGCAACTGTAGCATCAGTCAAGTAACTCACAGGAAGAACTATTCATAGAATCACTGAGAAATATAATTTTTAAAAGGTTATTAAATAATATTATTTGGGAATTGTTTCCCTAAAGTAAATGAAGGAAAATGTAGGTCATTCTGGATTAAGAAATCACTCTTTTAAAGTTCTAATCTCCTCTCTAGCACTAATCTCAACATGAATTTAGTTTGGACTTTATGAACAGTATGATATGTTTTTAAATGACAAATGAGAAAGGGTCTCTTGGTCCTGATCACCAAGAAAATAATTTCATTAGAATGTATCATTACTCTGAGAGGTTATTTCAGCTTTGTACGATACAGCACTCGGTTTCAGTGTGCTTTTTTAAGTCATCTTCTGCACAAAGACTGAGCCTAACAAATGAGAACAAGACCATCATGCAATCATTCCACATGTGAGTAATATAATGAAAGTGTATTCATTAATTTCAACACTTCCCTCAGAAACATGATGGAGTTTCTGTTGAGAGTATATAAGAAACTGTTTTTTTTCTTGTTTTTTTCTTTTCTAAATGACAAATGGCTTTCGTCCACGGCACCAAAATAAGTGGAACCAAACTCAGCTGATTTGGTTCTGCTAAGCACTTGCTCTAGGGAAGATATAACTGATAACAAAAGATGCAAGAGGAGAGTTATAAAGTTTATACTCTGAGTATTGCTCTGAAACATGGGGCAATGTCAAAACAGAGATATTGACTGACTGGCATGATGGCAAATAGAATCTTGAGTGTGTCTTGTATGTCCTGCTTTTTGTTGCTAGAAGCTTGGAAGGTCATGCTTCATTCTGGGGAAGAATGTTTTGAAAACACAGGTATTTTGTTGTTGTAAAGGATAATTGGTTTATACCTAGTTTGGATATGCAACACCCATCTAGGTGATACCTTTGCAGATGACTATGAAGATTATTCTCTGAAAAAGAGAGGGTGTGTGCATGCATTTAGATCAGCCAAAGTATTTAAGTGTTTCTTCATTGTTAATTCCAGTAAGAGTTGAGGATTCTTTGAGATAGAGATTCCAGTTAATTTTAGAACTCAGTTGATTCAAGCACCTTCTAACTTCAAGTAAAATAATCACTACAGCATAGAGATCCTATCAATCATAGCAAGGTTTGAATGCTTATTTAGCTAGATTGTAATTAAAGGCAGCTAAAAATATCATGCATGAATGGCAAGTTTCTACTTTTTTTATTTAGCTCATCTCCTTCAGAGAGAAGACACAAGTCCCATCAATCACACAGTTGGTAACTGAAGTCATTATCATCAAAATTAAGGCAATTATATACAAATGAATATTAATGAATCTTCCAGTCAAAATCCAGGTCAGTTTTCAAGAATTTGAACAAAAATATAAAAACTCTTCTTTTCCACTTAATCTTTTGTCAAATAATCAGAACCAAAAAAGGACACACCTTTTGTATTTAGCTAACATCGTGGATTGAGGTTTTAATGAAATTAATAACAGTATTTTCCCAGCATGGTGCAAAGTGATGTGTTAATTAACATTGTTCTCACAAAAAGTGACACAATGTTACACTAACTTAACTTTGAAGTTGTCATTTCCAGTTGCCATTAGCTCTATTATAAGGAGAAAATGGATTGTCAGTGCACTGTGTTCAGCCAGACAAGTAAAAAAAGACTACATTATTTTAAGGTCTAAAAAAATATCCTAAGATTTGAACTCTCACAGATTGATCTCTGTGTCCCCCACAAGGAAAGACCATCAGACAATTTGTCCCCTCCTCTCTAAGTCAAGTCACGTTTACTTACAGCTGTGCTAAAGGTAAGGAAAAAGGGAATAAGTCAGAGTAACTTTCTTTGAACTGTGCTTCACCCCATGTCTTTCGAAATGATCTCAATAGCCTTAAGGTAGGTTGTGGCAACTGTTAACTGCACTTGGATACACAGCACAATAGTAGAGGCAACTGCAACTCTGAATTATTTAAGGAGATAGAAAGTAAGGCATTTCAGGCAGCTATAGCAGACTTAAAGTAACATTTCCCTATTATAGATATCAGCATTTTATTCTGAGAGTGGACTAAAACAATAATTTAATTTTCAGATCTGTTTGCAGTAACTGAAAGTCATGCTGGTGAAAGCAGCAGTGGTGTCCTTCCCTCATCAGAACAATTAAAACCAGAAGGAGTGAATATGTCTTTCAAATGTAACCACATCAGACGAATGTTCAAAAAAGAGAAGGAAAAAAAAAAGACCTTTTTAAAATAGCCTTTACAAATATTTTATTCTTTTGTCTAACTCCATGGGCAGATGGAGTCACTGCTATGTTGATGTACACTTGAATGAGCAAGATCAGCTTTAAACGCCTTATTAATATAAGTATAGGGGAAAATTATGTAGACAGAATGTAATCACTCAGGCTTGGGTTTTGTTAAATACAGACCTGAAAAAAAAAGTAATTCAGCTTTTAAATCAACAATCCTTTGCTGTCCTGAAATTATATTGTACTCAGCAAGAAACAAGAGTACATGGCAAGGAAACAATAATTCTATACCTACAGAGAACTCAGGTTTCACATTTAATCTTTAAATTAGATAAAGTATCAAGAAACTCAGTCTACCTTCATTTTGAAGTGTGCAAAATAGAGATGGATTTGAGAGTTAACATATTTGCTTTTTTTTTTTTTTCCCATGCTGGTTAAAATAGAAGAATTATCTGTCTTGAGACTAACATTACCTTGTCTAAAATGGCTTCAATTCATTAAATAAAATCCACGGACTGGAAAAAAAAATATTAACTGCAAGTTTCTAAAGTCCCAAGAACAACTGCAAGTAACCCGTGTGTGTTTACACCCTAAGAAAACATTAGATGGGCATACACTTTCTTTCACTTAACCTGCTAACAAATTAAATCACAGATAGATATTTTGTATCATAATAATTGATTGTCTTATTCAAGGGAAGAAGTACTTTTCAGAAATAACAACTCTTCATGGTCACAAATATTCCCAGCTCATACTATTTTCCCTTAATGGAAACAAAATTTTGCCTTTAAAGAAGAGAGGTTCTTATAAATATTGCATACAATTCAGTCCTGCTGAGGAACACTTTCAAACAAATAAGACAGAAACAGATAAAAAAAAGCTAGAGGGATTGGTAAGAAGCAGTGGGAAGAAACAATATTTTCAGAGTAAGTCTGAGGGTCTAGTTTCACAATTATTTGTTTTGGCATCAGCGTTTGCTTGTTCATCCCCTAAGCCTCACTGCTTATCACTGTCTCCCTCTCTTATCTCACTCCCTCAGAAAAAAGCAGAGAAAACACTGATGTCACACTGTGAACAACATCAGAGATGTTAATTCAGGTTAAAAACCCCACAGCTTTATGTCATTGGGTTTTGGGGGCTTTTGGTCCTGAGAGAAAGAACTGTAAATGTATGGCTTGTTTAAACTTGCCCTGGGATTTCTGTATTGCTCTATAGCAAGCAGGATGCTAAATGTTAGTGTTCCAATTAAGTAGTTTGATGGTCACTTCAGATCAAAGTAAATTAGAGATGGTCATGAAAATTTTGCAATCCCATGACAGTTTTCTCAGAGCCAATATCTATTCTAATCCTCATTCAGACTAGAATATACCTGAAAATTCCACCAAATCTACATTAACTCAACAGAATAATTGTTGTTATAATTGATAGTACTGCTATTATTAGATACTCCTTTTTGACTTATATACATGTTTGATTTTAGACATTAGAAATTCCCAACCTATTATACTTCAAAGAGCCCTCATAATTTGAGCAGAAAAAAGGCAGGCAGTTCCAAAGTGAGTACTTTGGGCCTGTGACTGCATTGACTTTTGAGAAGTATGGTCATATTTAGTGAAATAGTTGGCTTGCATGGCAAAAAAACAAGACTTTACTTGTCAAGGAGCTTTGCATTTGCTGCAGGCAAAGGTCAGGGACATAGAGGATTTCTGGTTATGACACGTGGCCACTTGTAACTTTTTGATAATTTCCTTGTGTTTTGTCTCTGTGTCTCCTGGTGATCAGCTCGCATTTCCATAACAGCAGTATTGGAAATGACTATTGGGAGTGACATCCTGAACTACTGAATTCAGACTCTGCTAAGGTCAATGGCTACATGGTATTACCCTTTCAGAAGTGTTTTTGCTTGATCTTAAACTTTTTTTTGTCTGCTATGCTTTCAGAAGTACTCTTTTTCTGAATCAGAAACCGTGCTTGTTCATGTCAAATTTAGATCCATTTTATGTAAATATTTTCTTTCTCCTAGGTGTTTCCTCCTTTCTCCATTTCTTGAAACAAAGTATATAATTTTCAGACTCTGTTGAGTGGAGCAAAATATTTTGTTTTCCTCAGAAAGAAGCCCCTATGCTCCCTTTAAAATCCTCTTGGACCAGTGGTGCAAAGTTTCAGTTCTGTTTCAGCTTTCCTTTGTAGCACTGGTGAGCATTTGCAGGTCTGGTCTCAGCAGTGCCTCATGCAATCATGTTGCTGTTGGAAACCCTTCCTCAGATGTAGCCTGAGATTATTTGATCTTTCTAGGGATACATTATGTTAATAATCACTCTATCCACCCAATAACCTTTCTTCTCTCACAGCTGTAAGAGGTGAGCTTGTAATTACAGCATGGATTATTTTTCCCTTATGTATCCAAAAGACATTGGACTTGAATTTTACTCTTCTGTCTCTATTACTGCATTTTTCATAGTTCCTTGCTCTGTTAAAATTGCATTTTGAGTACCTACTGTCTCACTTCTACATGTTCTTGACTTTCTGACTATAACTAATATTAATCTTACTAATACCTATAACTATTTCTAAAGTGTTTCTCCTTTTGTGCCAAATTAATAAATAAGAATTATTATAATTAGAAAAGTGTGACATTTTTTGTCATTATCACTCAAATATTTATTGATAATTTGGGAACTATAATATAGGAAAGAAAAATAACTATTAGAGAACATCTAGAGGAAGGCTACAAGAATGCTCAAGGGCCGTGAGATGAAGCCACATGAGGAGTGGCTGAGGTCACTTGTTCTGTCCAGGAGAAGAGAAGACTCAGGGCAGACCTCATTGCAGTGTTAACTTCCTTGTGAGGTTGAGGACAGACACTGATCTCTTATCTAAGGTAACGAGTGACAGAACTGAGGGAATGCCCCTAAGTTGAGTCAGGGCACTTTTTGGTTGGATATTAGAAGGTTATTCCCCCAGAGGGTGTTTGGGCATTGGAACAGGCTCCCCAAGGAAGTGACCACAACACCAAGCCTGGTGGAGTTCCAGAAGCATTTGGACAATTCTCTCAGGCACATGGTGTGGTTTTTGGGCATGGTGGTGTGCAGGGCCAGCAATCAGACTTTGATGATCTTGGAGTGCTTTCCAATTGAGAATATTCTTTCATAATCTAATAATTTTCTTGAATTTTAGACCCTAGCCTAAAGGTGGAATAACAGTGGCAGGTTTTCCACTGCCTTAAGCACTATTCTTCTACTGAAACTTTCTCTTGACACTAGTCTTTTGCTTTCCCCATTCTTTTCAACCTCATATTTCCTTCCCCTAACTGACTTTTGTTCTTCCAGTAGGGATGAAGACATGCTATAACGATACATAATAATTGCATGAGACAGCTCTTGGGAGCCTAGGATAGTTGTGATCCACAATATTATTTCTCAGCTATCAAAAGAGAGGAAGGTGTGAGGTGCCTATGTGAATTCTTTCTCACTTTCATTTAGTTTCAGTGTTCTCTGTTTCAGTAGTAGGCACAGAGCTCCCTCTACACGTTCTGTTGATCAGATAAAACACTTTTAGATCTTGTTAGATGCAGCTAGATGAACAGTACTAGACAAACATAAATCATTATCATTAACTGCTACAGCTCTCAACTGCAGCTAAGAACCAAGAAACTAAACCAAGCTGTTAGGGACCGTCTCAGTATTGATAAAAGAAAGCAGTTGACATTTGCTGCTGGCAGTTTTACTAAGAGATATGTGTCTGCTAGTCTGAGAAAGATATCATCAGCTGTGTGAAGTCTGAGACATCTCAGAGGAAGCAGAAAGAAGAAAGGCCTGAAAAGGACTGAGGTATATTTCCTTTGTGCTTAGAAAGGGGGAGAGCTTCTGAAAAACTAAAACAAGTAATGGGACTTACTGGCAGGCACTGGTAAAGGATTTGATGGGAAATTTGATCTTCTCTGTTATGAGTCACGACCTTGAATGTTACAGCTTCTGCATGAGTAGCAGCACAGTTGTAAATAGAAGTGCTTCAGATGCAATGCCAGCATTGAGTGCAGCACAGAAAGAGGTAGATCTAATTTGTTCATACTGCATGTCTTTTGAAAACACAAAAACTGAACCAAAGGTAAACTTGGCTCTCATTCTTTAAAATATGCATCACCTGCAGTGATATACATAACCAAAATTGTTAATATGTGTCACTTGCACAGGAGAAAATACATAATTAGAGAAGGATTTGGAGACAGAAGAAAATATTAAATATTTCTTCTATACTTGTGCAATAAAGCTATTTTCTTTATGTTGCAGTTTTACCCATAATTGTAATTGCTCTGCTCAGTCTAGTTGTCTTATTTTAAGATAAACAAATAAAATGAACTAGGTTGCAGCCTGAAGAATCAATATTGAAATCAGCTTCTCATCCCAGTTTTGTGCCATCAACAGACATGCTGAAGGTACAGTCTTGCCCTGTCGTGACCATTGGTGAAGTCATGCTGACTAGTCCTGGTGAATTTCCTGGAAATTTGGCATGATTCAGGATTGGCTACTCCAATGCCTTCCCAGGGATTGAGGGCAGGCTAACAGCCGATTTCCCTGGTAGTTCCTTTTAGCACTTCCTGAAAATAGGAGTGACATTCACTTTTCTCCAGTCTTTGGGCACTTTTCCCTGTCACCATGGCTGATTGAAAACCATTATGAATTACATCTGCCAGCTCCCTCAACTCCAGTGGATATGTCCCAATGAAGCCCCTGGCCCTCAGTTTGCTGTTCTCCCTTATTCTCACACCAATAATATATCTTCCTTGCTTCCAAGCCATTTCCCTTGGTCTTTGGGACCTGGGATTCCTGAAGGCCCATCCTGCTAATAACTGAGACAAAGATGGTGTTCAGCACCTCAACTTTTCCCATGATCAGTACCTCAGTATTTCCCATGTTCACCACCTCAGCAATTCCTATGTCCTCTGCCCTCAGATCTCCTGCCTCACTGAAAAATGGGCCCCCATTTTCCCCAGTCATATTCCCTAATCCTCCTTTTGTCTTCTTATTTTGTTTCACAGAACTCCTCCTACTTGTCTTTGGCATCCCTGGTCGGATTCAATTCTGTTTGGACTATTCTGTTTGTTTTAGCTGCCCTTGCTCAGTTTGTGAGTGCTCTGAGAGTTTTCTGTATTCTTCCCAGGTTACCTGTTCTTGCTTCCACTCACTATATGCTTTGTTGTGTTTGACCTCTCAAATGATTAAAGACATATGTAACAAATTTCATGATTAAAAAAAAATAATAATCAAGTATGGTATGTTTGAAATACTAAAAGAATACATAACTCCTATCTTTTCAGTAAAAATGCAAAATTGGAGACAATAGGAAGAATTTGGATGCCTCATTATTGACTCCTTAGACGCTTCTAAAATTCATCTTTTCTGCGAAAAATCTACAGATATAACAGTCCCAGTATGGGGACAGATGGGAGTAACTACTGCCTATTGCTTTGAAGAAATGTATTACACTAAAACAGTATCTCATTACAACACCTTTCCAGTGATCTGGGAGTTTGTTCAAGAACAAAATGGATATTTATGTTCATTGTGCTTTAAAAATCATATTTTAAAAGACTCTTAATGAAAGACAGTCTGTGACCTTTTAGCTGTTTCAATACTATTGTGGGAACGAATTTTCATTTCATTGTAATAATTATGTTAGCAACTTCTACTTTTTCTTTTTTTTAATTGACAGTAAGTATGATTAGGAATACAATAGCACCACCTGAGGCACAGTAGCTGCCTAAATGACTTGTCAGTTCATAAATAGAGGGTCAAATTCAGCCTTGCTGTGAGTGAGCATACTTTAATTACCTGTTATTTATTATAAGTTAAGTTTTGAGAATATGCTCTATACTAATAAGAATAGGAGGAAAAAATCAGTCACACAAAGCATTCATAAGCTAAGAAGCTATTTTTGCAATTCTAATTTATGTTCTGTTTAAAGAACTACAGTCAATTAATTTCATTCTATCAAAATTACAGGTGAAGAAGGCTAAAAGTCTATTCTTGCATTCATATATAGATATCTTAGTAGAAAAAAAACCTGATTTTCAAGTGAATTGAAGAGCCACAGGGATTTTCCAAAAACAGCAGAGGTTCTAAGTGCCAGTGTAATGCCAAAATTGGTAGTAAACAAAACTCATCACCCGAGTAGGTTTTGTGGTGCGAGTGTTCTGAGCACGAGTGTGGCACCAAAACATTCAATCAGGGTACAAATGCAATTTAGCTAAGTGGGTCAGATTCATTACTCTGGTAATACCAGAGTGTACAGCCCAGAACACCACGCTCCCACTTCAGCTGGGTAAACTCTGAAAGAGCTGACTGAGTACATAATGTAAAAATACACAGAGCTGCTGAGGTCAAATGGGGCCTGTTTTGGCTGCTGGACTTTCTGTCTTAAATGAGCATCCTGTTGTTTTTTTGCAGGCTGTCTCTTGGGTATAGGTTTTGGTAATTAATAGGGACACGCAGGACTTGTGTGGTGTGCCAAGACCAGAGGGCTTATGTGACCCAATAAAGATTCTGACCATTCGTGCTACCAGGAAAAATAAAAAAGTGCATGCAAAGACCAATTAGTATAAGAGATTCCTCCTAAATATACAGAATAATTCCCATTTTACTGATAATAAAATGAAGCTTGTGGCTGTTAAGTTCATTGTGAAAATCAATGATGGAATAAGTTGCAGTCCTAGAAATGTACACTGCAGAAAAACATTTGCATTAGACTTTAAATTGGTGTGCAATTTGTTGTGAGTAATGCTGCTGGTAAACAGGCATTAAGCAATGATTAATCTGCACATTTTTTCAGATTTCAGATATTAGCAAAGGAGTATCAGTTTGGTTTGGGTAGGAGATTTTAATTACACTTTTGTTTACTGTTATCATTTGGATTCCTCCATATAATCCATCCAGCAAATTTTATTGTTAAACTGAACCATATTCTTAAAGAAACAGATCCTACCAATTGACTGAATAAGAGAGGAATGATTTGTTTTCGAAAAACAGATTTATTATAATTTCGTTTCCTATGAGCAGTATAGAGCCACGATAGCTGAAACATTATTCAAGGCATCACAGGCAATCATCCAGTTAAAATATTACACTAATGATACATTTTTAATTTAATCTTCTACAGATTCTTTAATTTTATTTTTATATATATAAAAGAAGGAAAAATTAAGACAAATCCACTTATTTTGTCATATAATCTTCTGCTAGATTATATGCTGGAGCTTGCAGTTTAGCAAAGGCTAGAAGATCAATACTGTAAAAATATTTCTCTTTGTCTGCTCGTTCTGCTACAAGGGAAAAACATTCCCTAATATTCTTTGTCCTAATCAACTTTTAGAATATTTTAAACACTAATCATGGGAAAAGACATCTCCCACTGCCCTGCTGGGAATTTACAAAAGGCCACTTCTGATCAAGTTGTCTATGATTAAAGTTCACAGCTTTCTTTTTTTTCCATTTTCTTTCTTTTTCATTTTTTCTTTTTAATTTCTTTTTCTTTCTTTCTTTCTTTCCTTCTTTCCTTCCTTCTTTCCTTCCTTCTTTCCTTCTTTCTTTCCTTGTCTCTCTCTCTCTCTCTCTATGTGTATATATTTGGAGATATGTATAGGACAGCCTGGGTTAAATGGAAATACTACACTGAGTATTTGCAAATGTCATGTCTGTGACAACAATATTTATTCTGTATTATTTTCTATGTCCTCTATTCTAAGTTCTGTATAATCACAGTAGCAGAAGACCTAGCTGTGCTACTAATATTGGTGATAGTAATATCTTAAGTGCTCAGCAGAGCATGGAACGGCACTGCAGTCTGTATAAATCTGTGTTGCACCTGCATCTTGCACAATATGTTCTGTTCTGCTACACCTATCTGAAATAAAATACAATAGAAGAAGTGAAGTGAAAGAAAGATGATCAAAAATATGTAATAGCTTTCATAAAAGTAGACAGTTAATAGACTAGAACTCCATTTGCTAGCAATATGAGGAAGACATTAATCACAATGACATGCTGAATAGCAATAAGAACAATTATTCACTATTTGACACAATACAAGAACTAAGGACGAGCCAATGTATTATTAGGCAGAGAGTTTAAAGCAAACAAAAGTAAGTGCTTTCCACACCGTGCATCATTCAACTGCTGAATCCATTGCCATAGATTGCTTTAGGAACAAAAGCATAAATGAGTTTTAAAAGGTCACACAGTTTCATTTGGAATAGATCTGGTGGTGGTGGTAAAACATGGTTCAGATGCAATCTCTGTCACAAACGTCTGCACAGCAGAAGCTAGTAGGCACTATGTGAAAAGAAGGATTTATCTTACATATGTGAGGTTCTTTTTTACTGTTCAATCAGCCTCTGTATCGACCCATTCACAAAGATAGAAAACTGTGCTAGATGGATATTTGTTCTAACTCAGAAAGGTTTCTTTTACATCCTCTGTTATTTTGCCACTCAAATAGTTATTATTCTTCTGAACTATCTTGTTTCATTAGGGAAATGCACAACTTGTTGAATGACAGCTGCCTCACTGAAGTTTGGTAAATTGGAGATGACACGACTGATAACACGAAATATTTGGAAGAAGCACTGCAATTGAGGGGCACCTTCCATCAGCTGAAATCTCCCCTACTGCCAAACCCCTAGACTAGCACAGAATATAAAGTAGGTAGCCAAAGAGAAAAAGAGATTATAGATAAATAGGTGAGATTAGTTTAGATAAGGGATGGTTGGAAGTTAGTGTTAGCCCTCAGATATTAGAGGTGAGACAGGCAGGGACTGAATTAAAGACAGAAGAGGAAGACAGATAGGGATTGGGTGGGAATCTGATCTGAGTTCAGTTAAACTGAGGAGTTAATGCACAATGTACAAGATTAAAGCAGTGTATGGAAAAGCCAGAGGCTGTTCAGATAAAAAGCCACAATATTTGTTCTCAAACTATGGTAATTTGGTCATTGAAAGAATGATGATAAAGGGTCATGTTTGAGGAGCCTTGTTTGAGGATTTTGTTAATAATACCTCCATGTCAAGGTAATACGATAATTATGTGAATATTTTGAACAAGTTCTCTCCAGGATATGTTACTGCTGTGGCTCATGACACATTGGTTACCAGTTGCCTTCAGAGGTAAAACTGTATGAATATAATCACAGACTCCAGGGTGCTGAGGAATTTGCTCAGGAAGTGCATCTGTTCATAACAGAATCCTTATTAGTTCATGGAATTTTTCTGATCTTGTAGGTTTCTATCTAATCTGTCTTCTCTTAGTCCCCAAAACAGAGATCCCTGACCCATCATGAAATCTGTATTTGTTTGAAATGTCTGTAAAATTGTTAAGTATCTCATGCTAAAATGTGTGTGCTGCACTGACCTTAGCTGAGGCCCTGAGAATGTGGGGGCACAAGGAGAAAAACCCCTTGTAGGTCAGGATAGAAGCATTTTAAAAAGCAGAAGCAAAGACCACATGAGGAAGCAATGGAAAACAAAAGATAACTCTTGACTTTCCATCACTAGGCAATGTCCAGCCACTTTTGGGAAGTAGCATGTCAGTATAAAGGGTGCTTGCTCCATAAAAGTCTGCACTTAGATGGGAGAGGAAGATATATTTTCTGTTAACAATGAACAAAATAAAATAAAATAAAATAAAATAATATAAAATAAAATATTTTAAATAATCTTTAATTGATCTTTATCTTTTTCATTTCCAATATAT